>CM062841.1:8470486-8546320 GCA_031772345.1 Himalopsyche anomala | reverse complement strand
GTTGACCTTGTACGACATTATTCTTTCCACAAAGTAAAACTTAAGGGAAAACAAAAAAAAACAATGCTACATAATATTAGAAAATTCAGGCATTTAAAAAAAAAGAGTATGAATAATTTATTCACTCCATAGATGTCATTGCATTAGTAATATTAAATACGTAAGTGTGTACCTAAATAAAATAATATTATTATTCATAAAATGGTAAAACGCGTTAATAAAGTAATGTTGTAAACTTACAAAAGAAAAATGAACAAAGTATTATTACCATTCATTCAAACTATCATATGTTTTCAGGGCAATTGATCCGAAACACTACATCTACGTGTTCTTAAGAGTAATTGTTAATTATCTATCTGATACCACGTTAATGATCATTGAAATTATTGAAGTGACTCTCAATTTATTTGTAAAAAATCATTTTATGAATATTTAACAACTATTTTCAAATTCTTAGTATTTTATATACTTCATATACCTTTATGTGGTTCAATTTTATAAATATATAGATAATTAATTTCTCTATTACATAATTTGTTTTTATACATATAACAATCTTTAAGTTGTTGACTTTATAATTTTTATAAGTTATTATTGTTTTGTATGGTTTCTTAGAAGTCATTCTTAACATTATAATTTCAAAAGCCCTGTCTGCATATTTTTTTTCATCAGTAGAAAGTGTTGATTTTTTTTTCAAGGAATATATCAATCGAATTATCACTGCGATGATAGAGCTATTGGAAGATATGTTGAAAATCTCAGAAGAACTAATCTGGGGAAGAAAATGAATATTTCGAATAAACTTTCATTTCTAAGTATTTTCTAAAAACAAATAAACATAAGATACGTTATCACTGTGCTGTCAACGAACTATCAACTTGTCACGCCGAGTACGTGAACGAGTGCGTGTTACAGGTGTTAGTGGCGTTCCATCGGCCCAAGAAATAGAAACGGTTTCTATTCACTCGCTCACTCATTCAACTCGTCTGTTCTCTAAGCCGAGTACTGTACGTCACGTTCAGATTTTTTTGTATTTACTTTCTTGGCAGCGTACTCAGCACGAGGTGTTAAAAAAGTATTATAGATACATATATTATTTTGGAGAGGTTAAAAAAAGCATTAACAATTTACTTGTTAAAAATAATCTTCTTTTATCACTATCCAGTCTAAATTTTTAGCCTCAAAAATCAGTTAACAGGACAAGATCTTGATGATTAAGATGTTTGGTTGAAAACAAATCTTTCAGATGTCCACTGAGCTTTATTTAACAGGGCATTGAATATTTAATAGCTTGGGAGTTTGTATTCAATAGATATTTAATTGTTAGAAAGACAATGTATAAGTATTTGCATGAAAAGTAAAGTTTGTATACAACCCAACAGCTTAGTGACAGATGTTTTAGTTTAGTGAAATGCTTGGATTAAACCCTTCATAATATAACAAGTTCGTCTTTCGTGATGTCTCTAAGTTTGACAGCTATGGGACAAATATTCTTACAGAAGGCTTTCAACTATCACTAGAAAAGCTGTATTCTTAGGATAATTTATATTATTACCAATTCAATCATTTTTGTCTTGAATTATGACGTTTTAAAGCGTTTAAAATTTTCAGCATCTAATTCAATTAGATATCAATTTCAAAGCATTCCAAAACCATTGATTACATTTTACCTGAAGTAATTAAAAAAAATATTGAGGATATATTTGCTACAACTTTACTTTATTTACGGAAGAGTTTTTCAACATGGACATACAGTATTTGCTAAATTGATAGAAATAGCGGCACAACCAAACTCATGAAACAATAATTAGGATCGGGCGACACCATCGCGCAGTTGTTAGCAACTCTCTTTCGAAAAATAAAATGTTTCGCACTAATTTCTGAGTGTGGCATTTATTTCCTTAGTTTACGATTTTTGCAAAAAAAAAGTATATATAGGTATATATCGTAAAATGTTAAAAAAAATACCTATAAGGAAAAAATCCACTACAGAAACTTAATAATTAATTCAAATTGTTAACGCGTTTCGTCTCTGTGAGAAACATCTTCCGATCAATATAAAATAAAAATAACTTTGATTATTCCACGTATTGACGCAATACGTGGAATAATCAAAGTTATTTTTATTTTATATTAAAATTAACTTCCACAAAGTTACCGCCGAATCCATCGAAAGTATCTTCCGATCAATTTAATTTTATCGTTATATTTTATTTATAACACAGCCATGGATTCTGATTCTTTATTTATTGCAGAGAACTTATTGGCAGTGAGTTTTATTTTATTCTTTTATTTGCGCGGACCGATTATAAGCCAAAATAAATAACAATAATAAAATTAGATACTTATTTATTACAATATTAATTACTTGAGCAAAAAGGGGAAATCTAATTGGAAATTAATTAAATAGCAGGAAGCAACGTCTTATTAAAAATATATATTTATTATTTTTTATTCAATTTAAACTAATATTCATTTCAAATAATTACAAGATTTTTTTAAACTGTGTGGGCTATTTTTATATTATCTATTTTATTGAGTTTGTGTTTTTCTGATTGTATGTTTTGTAAATTCTTTTTTTTTCTACTATGAAGACATTGCATAGTGACTGTGGAAAGGAAAAAGGTCGTAACAGCTTATTTTCGATAATCACAATGTATTCAACTTGATACACGTTCTATCAAAATTATGCAAGCTGCAAATGCCGAATTAGTATCTAAATTTAGGTTTTAAGTTTGAAAAAGATGACCTTGTAAAATATTAAAACCAATTAAAAAACTGAAATAAAGGTTTTTCCTCTATAATTTCTTTGTTTAATATTATATTACGTCAATTAAACACCAGTTTAGAAGTCTCCGTGCACGTTAAGGTTATGTATAATTCATAATTTACATATGGCCCAAAATCATCAAAAAATGTTTTTTGCGCCTCCTGTTAAATTTGATATGTGTAGGTTACGTCCTTTTTCCTTTCCACAGTCGATATGATTACTATTAATAATTCTCTTAAGAAATCTATTGAAATTTTGCTGTTAATCGAAATCGAACAAAGTTCATTTCATTTACGATGTATTCTGTGGTTACCTTGTGGAAATTTATTTGAAAACAAATAACTTTGTTATTCCGCTGGTGATTTATTGAACACGTGTTTGTTTCGCCAAAGAATAACTTTGAGTAATAACGACATCTTTATTTTTCAAATCAAAGCAATTCAGTTAAATACGTCACCCAGACAGCCACATGTTATTATATTATAATATAACTGGCCATCTGGTGTGCGATCGAATGAAACAGATTATAATCGCACAATCGATGATAATTTGTCATTACTGTACGATGTTTTTCTCGGGATGTCAATTATTTTTCGACTTTAGCTGTCCATAGCTGCCTCGCAACGTTTATGTTATGCGTACTTTATTTAAAAATAACGATGGGAGTTTCATCAAAAAACTTGTCATTTGTAGGGTTAAGCCAGTCAAAATGTGTCCGAGGCAAATCAATAGGCGGCCATGATCACGGAGGGTAACAAGGATAGAATAAGAAGATGGAGGAGCCCAAGCCCTTTACCTTGGCTAAGTGGCGTGCGCGCTCTACAGCTCTCAACAATTTCATTAAGTTATGATGAGAAATGAAAAATCATCAATTACGTAGGATATCACTCATCCAGTTCTGATTCTAGATTTGGAATTCAATATAAAAATCATTACAAGAAAGACTTAATGTCTTATATATAAATAAGGATATCTCAATCACTCTAAAATCACTCGAGGTCAATAAGGGAAGATAAGACTTCACAATAATGTATTTGTATGTGGCATTTACTTGGTAGAACTCCATTGCAATAATGCAAGAAATATCAACGTATTTAGTTGTACATTTTTTTATAAGATTACTTTATAGCTATTTCGGTATGCGCCATCGTCAGAACTATGCTTACACTTGTATGTACTCTGCTATATATACTGCCTTAGAAGAGATACACAATACGATTAATGAATTTACTAACCCATTTTTGCCCAGTGTTCCATTATTGAAACATTTAGTGTTTTTAATTCCACTCCATTTATGCATGACGTAATAAAAGTTTATATTGTATCAGTATCAATCATTCTATAGCTAACAAGTGTGGGGATCGTTTCGTGAAGTATTTTTTTCAGATTTGAACCTGTCGAAGTGAACAGTGTTTTTATTTGCATCAATTACGGGCAAATTCGGCCAAAAATGGGTTAAACATGACTAGTGTTTCTAAGAACGATAACAAGTATGGGGTTATTCGAGGTAAATTAGTTTAAAATAAACTGTTATGCTACTAGCTGACCCCAAAAACATTATCATACCTAATTATAAACATAACTTTGTTTCAATATTATCCGATTTTGTTTCGTTTTCATTTCATATCATCGATTTTTTTTATTCGAATCCATACTCTAAATTAAAAAATATTTAAAAGTCAATCGTATGCAAAAGAAGCAGAAACAAATAAATGTAGGAAACAATGCCATCTAGTGGATGAAATCAGCAAACAACGACATTTTCATTATTTCAAGCTGTTCGTCATTTTAAAACTGTATGAGAATATTTAATTTCTTCATAATTTCTTGCCCGTGATATTTTTCCGATGTTTTAATGCTTATTCTGCTATTCTAGGCGGAGACGAATTTAAAAAATCAAAGATCATTAAAATCAGCCCAGCCGTTCTTGACGTGGTGTAAATAACCCGACTTTGTTATATATATTATATAAATCACATCTTGGGGTCTTGGTAATGGATTGATGTTTTTTTGTTCATTTAAGATGTTGTTTGCTTGACTATGCCTATTATGTATAATTGCTCACGTACATCAAGTATCAGGCATTTATAACAAAGATGTAAAAAAATTGGTGTTGAATTCAAATTGATGTCATGAGATTTTGTAATAAATGGTTTGCAAATTGTGAGTCTGATTTTTTACTGTTAAACGATCTTACATGCTCTTTGGCTTGAGTCAAAATACTTCTCCCTGTCCATTATATTTATTAGTAAAAACACAATATTCCTATGTACTTCATTCCACTTTATTTAATATGTCAGGACCGGTTTCGCTCATTACGAGCATCGTCAACTGATAAGAAATATAATTTAATAATGCTATTTATACAAAAATGAACAGTTATAAACAACAATTGGCATTAAAAATAAATTACCAATTACATTAAAAATGATTCTAAAATAGCACAAAATAAAAATGTTTAACACATCAAACATATAATTAAAAAGTCATCTCAAATTAATAAATTTAGAATGGGGATTGAAAGTGATTACAAACATAATTAAAATTTGGGAATTTTTATACAAAGTGATACAATGAAAATAATGACATTAATAATGAAACCGGTCCTGACATATTAAATAAAGTGGAATGAAGTACAAAGGAATATTGTGTTTTTACTAATATAATGTCTTTCCACCAAGTATTGACAGTGAACACCCTAAAAGTATTCTATTTATATCGAATTACATCGTTATCGTTGCTATGTTACAGCAATATCGTAACCACTAACCAGTGTATAAAAAAAATATAAGGCAATACAATAATTTTAGTATGGTTCTAATAATAAATAATAAAGATACAGAATGCTTTGCATCGTTTAAGCCAAATGAGGTGACATGATCCGACAACATTGAACTAAAATGTGTTGTTTAAAGATACCCACTACTTGCCCTCCGTGTGACACTGGTGTTGCTCCCTTATAGTGCGATCCTTCGACAAGTGTGAGGGATGATTAGATTAGGCGTTGTTTGCGCACAGTAGCAAAGTGTTGCCCGACTTAGTATTCAAGCAGCTACCACGAGGCCGCGAATTTGCATTAAACAACTACTACGTACTGCCATACTTGTGCAGCCCACGTTTTGGAAAGCCCTGGTTAACGTTATACTATCGTAACAACATAATTGATTGAAAAAAACAAATACGTTTGAAACATTGAAACAAAATTAACCAAATCTTCAATTGTAAGCTAAAAAATAATTTCAATCAATGCAAATTTGCTTGCAATCTGGAGCACAATAATGTGTACTCATGATAGATTTGGATTAAATACCTGTACATACATATTTTTATGTTGATTAATGAATTTGTGTCCGGACACATTTACATCGACCGAACCTTAAAACGAGCCTTAAGTCGTAGCATTCTTCTGCATTTACACTACACACTACACTACCAACAGCAATTTGGTAAGTACGCAATGAGATTCTTTGATATCAATTATTCTTTGTCTGGAATAACTAAGTAATCCATCACTCAATAATTTCTTAGGATGCATCACATATTAGTCGTAGGATGACTAATAAAACAACATTTTTAGGCAAAATTAGACTTTATTCATCAACACAGTTTCCTTCGAGAGTGATACATTCATCCCAAAACTTTTCTTACATTTATATGCTTTCTTGTAGTATGTACAATATATCTTTAATTCAGAGATAAGGGAGCGTGCAAGACAGCGTCCTGTCACGTCAGTGGTTATGGAGAGACGTTGGAACTGGCTGGGTCACGTGCTGCGGATGCCTCCGGAAAGCCTCAATCCTGCCTGCCTTTTCTTTCGACCGGTGGGATTCCGGCGTCCCGGACGTCCGTCGGGTACTATCCATAGGATGTACTCGGCGGAACTGAGGGATGCTGGCATGTCATGGGAGGATGCAAAGCAATTGGCAGGAGACAGGGAAACATGGAGGTGCCGCGTGGCGGCCATATGCTCCACATAGGGAGCGAACATGGCCAAAGAAGAAGAAAGATATATCTTTGGCCTCAAAATGGGCTTCAGTTTCAGCAATCACTTCTTCATTGGAGCCAAATCTCTTTCCCTGGAGCATTCTTTTTAAATATGTAAAAAGGTAGTAGTTGCTGGATACCAGTGGTCCAGAGAATAAGGTGGATGGGGAAGCAATTCAAAGTGCAATTTTGCATTTGTGATACAGTGCATTGTCTTGTTGAAACAGCACTTTTTTATTCTTCATTTGGGGTCGTTTTTTCGCAATTCCTTCCGCCAAACGCACCAATAACACTATAAGAATATTCTCTATTGATGGATCTCTTTCTTTCTCAAGGTAACCAATGAATAAAGTACGGTGCATATCCCAAAATACGGAGACCAAAACTTTATCGGCCGACATGTTTTTGGTCACTTTGGGTGGTTTTCGCCGGCTGCTGTTCACTCAGCTGACTGCTGATTTGACTCTGTGTAATTGACTGTAGCAGTTTTGCAAAAACAGCCACACTTTTATCGGTTAATATTATTAATGCAGATGTAAAGGCCCTGCTTATTAATTCTTCATTACATTTGTATAAGAACTTTATTCTGATATTATAATTATCTACGTTACATACAATATTGAAGCTAGACTTTTTATCAATTTTAGGGTGTTCACTGTCAATACTTGGTGGAAAGGCATTATATTAATAAAAACACAATTTTCCTTTGTACTTCATTCACTTTATTAATATGTCAGGACCGGTTTCGCTCATTACGAGCATCGTCAATGATAGAAATATAATTAACATGCTATTTATACAAAATGAACAGTTATAAACAACAATTGGCATTGAAAGAATTACCAATTAGATTAAAGTGATTCTAAAATAGCACAAAATTAAAATGTTTAACACATTTAACATATAATTAAAAAGTCATCTCAGATTAATAAATTTAGAATGGGGATTGAAAGTAATTACAAACATAATTAAAATTTGGGAATTTTTGGACAAAGTGATACAATGAATATAATGACATTAATAATGACATTAGACCTAGATTTTTTATATAATACTAACATCTCAAATTGTTAATGTGCTGTTTATTCAGAACTACTAAATTGCTACTTACCAACTTCTGCCAGTACGGTGACTTCGAAATAAACTGACAATACGAAATATAAAACCTCTTTGTCAATAAAGTAACTTATCTCTTTAAAGTGACAAAGTATCAAAATTGGCGTTTGAGTTTCTAATGCAGTTTTCTCTAATGAATAGAATTAAAAGTTTGCTAACTTCCTCCATCATCCATCGCGACGAAGGGTTTTCAATTTAGAGTGTTTTCATTTGTATTCACCAACTTGTAATTGAATTAATTATCAACTTCAATTTAAACTTATACTCGATCAATACCGGTTATAATTGGACCACCCAGAAGAACGGTATCTATTTTTATTAGATCAGTATACAAGTCAATTCATATTTTATTTTAAGGTTAATGGAAACTTTCGTTACTTGTATAATATAAGTGACATTTTTTTATCAATAAAATCTTCAATTTTGTAATTGTAAGAATTGAAAGAACACGATTCTGCTCTTTTGATATACTATTTTTATAACCTGTCTTATCTATTGTTTGTACATGTTGGAAAGATAACTAGACTTGCCTGTAAACAGTGAGCTAATATATATTTTATTAGTATTATTCGTATACGTTTTTGTTAAGTTTTCTCAATCGAGATCGAGAGATCCTTTTCCCTCATCGCGTAACAACATAAAATCAACAAAAATAAGTGTTCTTAAAGAGTTTGATTAGGTATTGAACTAATATTTTATCTTATACCACAACGGAATATTTATTAACTATAAAAGATATTACTTATAAAATGTTATTAAATTTATATCTTTATGTGTATGTGTATGTAAATAATATTTATTTAAGAAATAACTACAGGTCATAAGTCAAGTTTGAATAAAATAAAATTTACATTATATAGCTCTTTCAGAATTAATTCAACTCTTTTTTCTATTTTCTGAAAGAGCTTTTTCAAATAGACAAATGCTGACAATGTAGAGCTTTTAATACACTCGAAAATTTTAGAACAAAACTGCCAAAGACTTTTTAAGTCTAGAGCCATCTGTGTATACAAATCAAAAGAAAGTCTACATTTTAAAACGAAACTTTTTTCATTGTAAATTATTATTTGCGTGTTCGACTTTAAAAAGAGGACTATCGTGCCGTTAATGGAATTAGAGACTTTCAAAAAAGCTACTGAAGGAAAAAAAGCTCTCGTATTTTACCACACCATTAGCGAATTGTCCTTTTGACAAAAGCTTTTCATTTTCAACACTTTCAAGCCCACTCACGAAAATTGCCCGAATTTTTTTTTACATATTTTTTACAAGTTTATACTTACATATTATTTTTAATGAAAAAAAATATTTGGCATTACAGCTAATGCTAATGCGCCAAATATTTTAAAGTTGAAAGATCGTACGAGAAAAACTCTCTCAACTCAAAGAATTTTTGTATTGTAAGTCACTCTAGATCAGTGATTCCCAAACTTATTATGCTCACGGACCCCTTCATGGAGAAAAATTTGACCACAGACTCCCAAGTGAAATAACTCCCAAGGGAAATAACACCCCCAAATTAATTTTGACGGACCACGGACCCCCTGAGCGGTCTCAGGGTCCCCTGGGGGTCTTTAGGAACCACTTTGGAAACCACTGCTCTAGATAAACTCGAGGTAAATTGTCATAACAATCACCCATTTCTTAGGTCTCAAATTTTATATTGAAAATTTTACATTAACCTTACCTGAAATCGAACGCAGACCAACGTGGTCAGTAGAGCAAGCTCTAACCAACTAGACCGCAGCGGATGACAAAACACTTAAACAATTAATATTAAAAATCTTTTTTTGCAATTTCTATCTTTGATATATCCAGAACTTAAAAGAATAGATGATTGAATTGACAGGGTTAAAAAAGGGAGATGGTATTCTAACATAGAAAAATTCTGACAAAGTAGCCATTTTCTACACCTCCACAAAAACTTTGGCATGTTTACATATATATATATACATATACATATATAATATACATGTGTACCTTTCGCGGCTTCTCTCATTTTTAAGGCTTAACTCATTTTTTTAGTTCTACCTTTCTGCACTTATATTTAAAATATTGGTGCCGAAAACTCTGAAAAACATTTTAGGATTAGCTCTAACTTTTACCTCTACCGTACATTTTTTAAATTGGAAAAAAAATATCGTTACTTTTCTGGATAAAATTTAAAATTACTAGTTTTTGAAAGCACTATGTTATGATTGCCGATTATTTATACGTCTCAGAATCAATTAACGTTTCTTTAAAAAGTTGTAAAAAAATAAATATATTCGATAATAATATTCCATTCAATAGCAGTAGCTTAGTATTAGTTATAATATAGCTTAACTCCATTAAATCTCTTAAATGATTTTTTCATGAATATGTATTTGATTGTAATTTATAAACAAACAAAATAAAAATCAAATTTATAAATAATAATTTTGATTTAAAATTCTGCCAATTCTTAATAATTTTTAGAGAGAATCGAGAAATAAAAACTGGCAACATTGTAAATGAAATTACTTAAACTTTAATCTAACAATGTAAAACCTATGAGATTATATTTCGAGTCGTCATCCACATTTCACCAAACATCAAACGTGAACACTGAAAGTAATAAATACTTGATAGTATTCCAAACCAGCGGTGGGCTACCAAGATGTTAACAAGGGGGCTTGCTTAATCTCAAAGTAATTCTCGGTGTTCTGGGAAAGGAGTGAATTTTTTAATCATTCCTATGCAATTATATACAATACTAAAATAAGCAATCGATTGTTACTTAATATACTTACAATATTTACCAATATGCTATTTACTGTAAACTTATCAATTTAAATGGTTAAAAATGTACTACTGTATACTAAAGCTGTCGTAGATAATATATATAAATAAGAAATTGCACTTTTATACTAATTTTATCTGAGAATATTGTGCTCTCTTAAATTAACAAGGGGCTCGCCGGCCTTAGTAAAATTTAACAAGGGGCTCGGGCGAGCCCCTCCGAGCCCCCTCAAGCCCACCCCTGTTCCAAACTATTTTTAGATGGTATTAACGGTAATTTTTAAATACTCATTTAGATTACTATTTGTAAGAGAGAGTTTAAAAATATTAAATTAGTGAAATAGCTTATAATACAATCTTATAAGGTTTGAAAAATAAGCTATGACGAAATATTAGTGTTAAAAATCAAGTTAAGCTTTGTCATTAAACGCATAATGAAATGTGAGACCATAGATTTAAAAACATATAGAATATTGTTTAACTTCAAGTTTCCTCACTAATGTCTACCGTTTTCCGCAGCACCACTGTTCGAGTTGAAATCATTTCAGAATTGTATTTAAAGTTTCACGTTTCACCATATTATTAACTCAACTTTGCAAATGTCTTTTGTTAGCAACTTTCCGCTGGCAATATGATATCTCTCGAAGTGTTTGTTGCCAGTCGTTGTGTTTTATTATTTATTAACTTTGAACCAAAGCAAACGTTTAGTTGTTGCTTATTTCCATGGAAAATTATATCACAGCAAGGGGACTTTTTCATTTTATTGTAAATTCATTTTTTGATATAAAAACATAGCAAATGGCACATTGTCAACCTTTCAACTAAAAAAAAGACAAACTTTTCGATAAACAATAACTTCTCCATAACCCATTCGTTATTCATTTGTAAGCTATTACACTTTTTTCTAGACATCTCGCTTCTGTTAATTTTTAATCCTACACATAATATTAAGAACACCCAAACAAAGCTAATTTTCTTTTTTTTTATTTCCTACCGAATACAATAAATATTAATATCAAATATAATTATTTTAACTCAAATGCTTAATAAGGCTGCCAAAATAGTCTCCGATCCCCAAATTGTTACGTATTCAACAGTTTAAAAGATGAAACATGCTTTGAAAATGTATTATTAAATTTGGTAACTTTTTACTTGAAAGTTTTGTAATAACGCGTCATTGTAATAACGTGTGACATGTGTTTCTTGTCTTTCAAAAGCATCTTCAGTTTAATATTATTCTATGATTGATTTTAAATTTGACAAATGAAGAGTGGGATGATACAAACAATGAATAAACAATTTTCTTATGTGCATGTGGAGAAAATTTCCTTAGAAATTAATTTAATACAATATGTTACCAACCATTTTGTTATCAATGATTTTTTAAAATACCTGTTTACAATTAAGGCTTTTATTAACTTTCGAATTGTAAGCCATTTCTTACTACAATATATAAATATAAGAAGATTTTTTTATTTTCTTGTAATTAGTGGCATGGTTTGATTTCTTGGGGAAGATATTAAAAAAATTAAGGTGTTTTTTTTCGTTAGTAGTCATAGAGAGGCATTGGAACTGACTGGGTAACTTGCTGTAGATGCCTCGAGATAGCCTCTATCCTGCTTCCTTCTTCTTTTGACTGGTAGGACTCTGGCGTCCTGAAAAACCGTCTGATACTATCAATAGGATGTACTCGGTGGAACTGAATAATGCTGGTATGTCATAGAAGAAAATAAAGCAATTATGGAAAACTTTTAAAAATAAAAGCGACGCGTGATGGTCATATGCTTTACATAAGGAGTAAATAAGGGCAACGAGGAAGAAGAGCTTTTGACTACTTAAATAATTTACGAAAAAAAATAACTACAATATTGGCGATGATATGCTTGTTTAAGAATGAAACGGTGGTAATAGGTAATCTGGGAAGATTTTTTACATTTACTAGTTTTCACAAAACCAAAAATTAACGCAAATTATTTTTTTATAAAATTATTATTTTTGTCAAAATATTTCGGTGTATACTATATTTTGAAGTATGATATTTATGCATACTTCATAGAAATATTCAATTGATTGCACTAAAAATCAAAATTGATTTTATTTTTCTTTATAAAATGATTTTTTAACGCTCGCTGGTTGCGATACGTACTCTGCAGGTTAAACTGACAATAAATATACGTATATATTTTTTTTTGTTTGAAAAATAAAATTTCATTTCCGTTACACCATTTATCAAACAGCATTGCATAAAATGGATCAAAGTTACCAAGTTATCAGAAATGCAAAATTATTTCTCCATGTAATTTCCCAGAGGTAATATTACAAACCGATCCACCCCTGTCCACACGCTGTATAAATCAATCATCCCACCATCCAATTCGAAAGCTCAATACAGCTTTCATACAACTCCTGACGTGAAAGCACCTTCCGTGCGAGCACAAAAGCTCTCCGTGTATGCTACATTAAACGGGGCAATACTAGCAATGCACCCTCAAATAATTCGGATCTCGTTGCGATGAATTTTGCCTTTTTCAAATTCTTCTCAAAATAACTGAGTTGGGTATTTTTTATATTATAATTATCACATCATAGGACACAGCATTGATTTTATATTTTTTGTGGTAGTAAATTTGCTTACACATGCAAATTACAAAGGGACATTCTTTGTAGAATTTTTTGGACTTAATTAAGCACAAGAAAAGTTTGGACTGAGTTCGCAAGAACTGATTTGGAGTTAACTAATCAATCTTGCTTTCCACATCGATTAAAGATAAAGAATGCATGATAAAACACGTAGTTAGCTAATCGTTTAATACATCATGAAATTTTCGTGATAATGAATAATCTTTGTCACAATGTATTTATTTTTTAAAAAATTAATTGAGATATAATAGATGAAAATGAATTTGATTTTTTGATATCCTGAATTGACTGAGAAAACTTATCCTCTATTATGTTTTATTTCAGAACACTTTTTTTGCATGGTGAACGTACCCAACGTAAAAAAGAGTGCTTAGTGTACTTTTCATTTTAAGCACTGCATGTCTTCGACTGAAAAAAATTATATGAAATTGGTTTTGGCATCAAAGATTTACAAACCGGGCCAAACTGAAAAGTTGTACAGCTCCTGTCACTGACAACTATCTTTACATGTAGGTAACACAAGTGCCCCTCAATTCAGGTGGTATGTATTATGTATATATAGGCACCTTTCGATAGGGATCGGACCTTAATTGGGCTGTGTTTGTCCAGCTTAACAACGTACAGGGGAACCCGCGTCAACTCTCTGCCACAGCATCAACACAAACAATCTAATTAAGGTTGACTTACACACACTTCCGGTGTACGTTGAATATCATTTATTAATTTATTTAACTCAATTATTTTTCAGGCAATAGACGCAATAAGCGCCTGTATTTTTACTATCTATTTTGATCAATTTTAGCATTGTGATTTTAAATTTAAGGATTTTATATAAAACGTTTAAATTTACCATCTTTTTTTATTATTATATATAATATTTCAAATATATATCCGTATAATAACTTTTTTTATATAACCAGTCTATAACCAGTAATAGAAAGATTTATTTTTCGTTTTTAAGCCATAATTACAACCAGCAAACTGTAAACACCTTTTATTGTAAATAGGCTTGCAGTTTACCGTTAATTTACAAATTATTTCTCCCGTTTACGGTTTCATTTTAATTTATCGGTAAATAAGAAAAAAACTTTTAGCTATGTAAATACTTTTTACCAAAAACTGGGCCCTAGATTGAAAAGGAAATAATTAAAAATAATTTTGAAATGAATAATTTCATATACATTTATTACATACAAATAATATGTACTTTTTGTTTTTACTGATATACGGAAAACATAATTGATTAATTACTTATGAGAATTTAGTAAAAATTGAAAACGAATCCAGCAAAACCCGATATGATATTTGTTAGCTACGGGATTTTATAAGAAATTTAAAAATGTCGAAATACCTATTTTGATTCATCCCTACGGTAATGCGATCCCAGTGGTGGCACTTTGTGATTTGGTTAAACATTTTTTAATACCGTTATTCATCCGGTATTGCAATCATGTCATACATTATGTTTTACATTAAAAGTGGATATGATAGAAAATATATAAATATCAATAATGTTACTTTTAACGAATATAAAATAAAATTCTAATTAAAAAACATAATACAGGGTATATACTGATATCCTCTGAATTCTTAATAACAATTCATTTTTATGTTGATTAAATTTGTACCGTTTGAACAACAGTCCATTTGGCTTACGTGCGTGAGGTCTGATCAAAATATTTGATAGGTGTTACGAAGAGCCATTAATTATTTTGTCGCATGTTTAGAGAAGGGCTCTAAGGGTTGAAAACACTAAATTAATATATGTTTATGTCGCAGACCTCATACATTTAACCATTTCGGTATCAAATACACTTTTGGTAATAATATAATAGTAAATAAAAAGGGTTTTTGTCAGGTCATATTGGTTACAATACGAGCAGTATTTTTTATCGATTTCTGTTCGAAGGCATGGATGTTTGTAATGTTTAAAAAACTCCCTGCCGCCCTTTCGATTATTCAATAACTGGGTGTAGCGAGAGCGATTAGTTTACCACTAGTCTTATCCTAGTCTTATCCTAACTACTATTTTATCCGTAATATCCTTTTTGGAAAAAAAGAGAGGTTGAGCGATTGAGCAACAAACAGTTCTCGTAAAAAAAGTTCTATTGAGATTCCTCCATTAGGAAGCTATATGCTCAACATTGATAAATTAATTGCCTAATTCGATTGATCAATTCATTGCCTAGTGATGTGGACATTTTTAGTAACAGTATTTGGGAACTGTTTGTTAAATTTTACTATTTTATTTCTTGATTTTGTATGTTGATTTTGATGTATTATGTAGTTTTATTTTATATTTTGTCTCATTATATTTGTCAAATACATGGCGAATTGGCGTCAACTGTGATGTCGTGTATTTATTATTTTTAACAATAAATAAATAAATAAACATTGGGAGCGGACATGGAGAAAAAAAATGTAGGGGTGTTTGTCAGGTCCATGGCATAATGATTATAATGAATACGAACAGCATTTTTGATCGTTTTACTGATTTCTGTTAAAAGGCATGGGTGTTTGTGATGTCTGAAAAATTTCCTTTACCATTCCAATCTTAAAATAACGAAGTGTAGCGAGAGTGATTAACTAACAATTAACTTACTCTCTTCTAAAAAGAGAGGTTTAGCGACTGTTTATTTGGGAGAACTTCTTACTCAGTTGCTCATTTTTTTTTCCTTCAAAGAAGGAAGAGATTTTTATGAAGCTAGTTAATTGCTCTAGCAAAGCTTTTTTCGAGAAAAGATTTTTAGACATCACATACGGTTTCGGACAGAGTATCATAACTCGACTGAAAATCCAATGCAAAAAACTGTTTTGAAAGTGATTTGAACATGTAAACAAGGCAACTGAAGGCATAGGCGTTGACCACTAAACTACGATAGTACGTGACCAACAAGTGAATTCTGATATTTTTGTTTTGATGAATCCCTTTCTAAATAAACAGATCCCAATTAAAAAAATGTATATACCCCCTAAAGCAAAAACATTTATATCTATTCAGTTTATTTATTTTCTCTTATATAATATAATATTAACGAAGTCTATTGGATTTGATTTGCTTTAAGATATTTTATTTTGTTATTTGATCATAATTTTGTTATTGAGTGAAAAAGAAAAACAAACCTTCATGTTCTACATTTTTTTTCCACCTAATGAGAATTTTCTTTTTATAGACGTATTAAATTACAATATAAACATTGTAAGAATCGAATATTCAACATGTTTTTCTCTTTTTAGATATATCAAAGATTTAAGAATTATTTACTGACTAATTATTTTTTAAAACATATTGCATGAATACGTGTATAGTCAAAAGTAGAATAAAAGAGTGATTAATATTAATTATTTACTATGTGCCGATAGACGTAATCACTGAATCGATCTTCATCTTAGTTGCTCTTGATATTTAACTGTTATATAACCAAATTTTATTTACCTATTCTTTTCTACAGAACGTACGAAGTGACCAAAAAAATATTAATATATTATTACTTAAGTCTTATGCTGTAACAAGAAGCGAATTTTACTATACACTAGCCGGTTTTCGGTAAACGTTGCAATTCCACTCAAAGAAAGAGTTTGTGTTTATTGAAGTGGATGTTTTCTTTTTATGTATTTTATATGGTATAACACACGCGCTGCCTACTGTTGGTTAATTTTACTATAACCTTCGCGCAAGTGCAAGCATACGTTGCCAAAATAAACTGTATGGCAGACATACAAAAATTGATTTTAATATATAAGACCTATTGTAAGTTAAATTTTCTATGCTTTATATATAACCTTTCTGGAAGTACAAGTAAAAAGTTTTTCAAAATTTTATTGCAATCGGATGAACAGTGTAGCAACGCATAAAGTACGAACAAACAAACATTCATTTTATATTTTAGAATTAGGCTAGCTTGCTTAAATATTAGTTTAAAATACCATACTTGCCGTATTTCATAGAAAAACACAGTTAATTTATTATATTTCTGCTTATTATAGTGCTTCTTTTCTTAGCCAGCGTATAAAGAAAGCTAACTAACTAAAATTTCAACGTAGTTCTGACGAGCCTGTAATTCCAAAATATTTATCAATTTAATTAAAAAAGTAGAATTAAAATACAGTGATGTTTTGACTTCATACAGTTCTAAGTAAATGCTAATTCAATAAATCAGTAACTTAATAATTCCCGTTTCTCTTCCGTTACTGTATTGACTTATGTTGTTACTTGTCTACAGAAAATATGACAATCCTTATGTGTAATGAGACCAAAAAAAGGAATAAAAAAAAATCTCTAAAAAAAAAAACTGTCGAATAAAGTTTAATTTTAAAACGTATAGCTCGAAACACATATTAAGATTTAAATATACCTTTACTATTAGGTATAGAAAGGGTAAAGGAAAACTGTCTAATGTGTATAAGGTTCCCCATTATAGCCGAACCTAAATTGGAGGTTGGGTCATTTGTAAGGGTTGTAATTTGTAGCCTAAATGTTAGAAGTTAATAAAATTTAATTGGTTGTAAATACACTAACCAAAATTGTCTCGCTTTCTTGTTGCAATCCAAATATTGTGCATAATTTAAGGTATTGTATTACCTTTTTATTCGTTATTGTAGTCCCGTGAACGGGGTGGTATTGTATTGCTTTTATTATTAGGGATAAAAGCTTTATTACCAGAAATGCATTAAAATGGTTGGTTAATAAAATATACAGTGTCATTAAATAATTTAGGGGTTGTTACAATAAAATAAAAACTGGTACCTACTTGGCAAGTCGATCAACCACTCATTTTAAATACAGGGTAGAAGCTACAAGTCGTAACCCTAACGCTCTCTCTATCTCTTATTTAGGGTAGGTTTAAGTGGATAAGAACAGCGGTGGGCTACCAAATTCTTAACAAGGGGCTTGGTAGATCTTATCCATTTTTTTGTATATCCATGTCCGCTCCCAATGGTTCCTCAACAAAAGCGTTTTTTCTACGAAAACTGATGGTTACTTAGTCGTTCAACCTCTCTTTTCAAAAGAGAGAAGTACGGATAGAACGATGAGGCTAAGACAGTACCAATTAACTAATCGCTCGCGTAACGCCCAGTTGAATAAAGAAATCGAAAGAATGGGGAGAATTTTCAGACGTCACAAACAACCATGCCTTCGAACAGAAAATCGATAAATCGATCGAAAATATGCTGTTTCGTACTGGGATTCGAACTCGTGAGGTCCGGCACGGAAGCCCACAACGCTGCATGAAATAATGAAGGGGCAACTAAGTCTTGTTTCATTATAAAATTTAATCATCTAAAGAAATTGCAGTTATGTTGTGATTTGATCTAAGACTAATGATTTTCATATCTTAACAAGGGGCTCGTCGGCCATGCCTAAATTTAACAAGGGGCTCAATTGAGCCCCCCGAGCCCACCCTTGGATAAGAATGAATAAATCACAAAAACCTATGCCTTTTTTATGATTGTATGAAAAAAAACATGTATTGAGTTTTTATTTTGAATTGAAATATTCTTTTCTTTGGTGCTTTATTTGTAATTAAAATCAAATTTTAAGATTTACTGCAAACGGCTCTTCTCCACAATTTACCAATTGACAGATCCCTGTTATGCAGAGAATCGAAATTGATTTTGGGCCCCTTTTACAATCGTATTTTTTTTAATTTCTTCAATTGTGTTTCACTTCTCCATTTGTAAAGTCATTTTTCGCAAGCTTCGGTCGCCGCTCGCTATTACGAACGGACGCATTTTTTTACTGTTATATTTAATTTTCTGATTGTTTAACTGAAAATTTTTAAACTTATATTAAATTAACGTTATGAAATAAATACTAGACTGTAAGACAGTGAAAACTGTTTTTTGGGTAATCATAACCGATTATACTTATTCTTTCACCACTTTACCTTCTTGGATGTTCCACAAGTGACTAAACTTCACACTGCATTCTGCTGAAAAATTGTGTACAACGAATGAAAAACCAAGTATTGAACGTTACCTCAAATCAAAGTGGAAAATGCTAAAAAGTGTTGACCACCCACCTACAAAAGCAATATTAAACATGTCAATCTTTGGTGGAGTAGCATTATATATAAAAAAACACGTTTTTGTAAAACTTTTAAAGTCCTTTTTTAACAACTGCATTGTGGGCTATTTATATATAATCTAGCACAACTAATGACAACGTGTACAGATTAAAACTGATTAAAAATTAACGAAATATGGCAAAAAATCATAGCTTTGGCATTAAAATTTATTGAATTTTCATCAAAAATTTCCCCCGGCTACATTTAAGCTATCTATGAATCGCTCTTCCGAAAAATACAAAATTATTTATGGCTGTCGCCCTTGGCAACGTGTTGATTAACGAGTCAGTTGTTATTTATTTAAGAGAGATTTTTTTACTATCATTATTGTTATAATTTTATTACAAGTGTTCGAACAGTAAATACTCTTCAACTAATGTTTTTATTGGTATATTTCAATACACATATTTAGAATTCGTGTCAACTATTTCGACAGCGCTTTCCTTTATTCAATAGCTAATACCCATAGTTTTCATTATTACTCCAGCATCCAGTTTTGAGTCAATTCACCTGACTCGGTATGATAACGTCACCCAAAAGTTACGCAAACTCGATTAATTAACCCGTTCAGGGGCGCGCCTGCCCTCTGCAAGCCGCCCTAATTAGGTTTTCTTAACCGCATCGTGTCTTGCACTCTACACTCTACGATAGACGAATGGAAGCCAGGGGCAAAGGACTTAATTCAATAATAGGAACTATGACACAGTCATAATAGGTTTCAAAAACTTTGGCAAGTGGTTGTGTACGAATATTTTATTTTATAGCATGTCTTTGTATTATAATAAAACCTTTAGGATTTCAACAGAATCAAACTCGTTACGTAAACGATAAAGGTAAAATAAATATGCCAAGCAATTATGATAATATATTAAAATATTCAATACATTAATATTGCCGGGTATTGTCCGAATGGTCAACTTTGTTGGCTTCAGTTGCAATTCTTTCACGTTTGCATCTTAAAAGAGACATATTGATAAAATTATTTATGTATTTTTTTTCGAACGCGTAAATATCTGGAGTGTCCGCAATTCTATTTTTTTTACCCGGTTAAAAAATCGGAACGTTGCGAGTAAGGCACCCATCCCGGTATTGTGATAGTACTAATCCCGGGAATCCGGGATTGAGAAAATCTAAAAACTTGCGCGTGAGCTAAAAAAAAGTTACGTTTTTTTTTCATTTTGGCAATTCTGCAATTCCTGGGTTTCTGAAATTGGAAATCTTGGAAGAGCTAAAATAATCATCGAGCAATAATTTCTCAATCCATAATCCCGAATTTCTACAAAATTTTATGGTGAAAAATTGTTAATTTCAAAATTCCGGGATTACAAACTAGATCCGGGATTGGATAACCTGGTAGCAACTGCGATCTCAAAATTACATGTACTATTATATTAATTTTATTATAAACCATTTGAATTTAATCATAGATTCGCTTGAACACTCCTGCTCCCCTTGCTTGTGATATTCTAAATTTATGATAACTTATGCTTTTAAATTTCATTGATATTATTACAACGATGTTAATATAAAATTTAATTTGATAATTTTGTTATTACACTGATTGTGATACAATTTGTGACACGTGTTTTGTTTCTGAAGTTTCTGCTCAAGATGCTGTAAAAAAGACAATCAGTTGAATAACAAAGCTGTGAAATATAATTTATATATTATTTAAGTTCCTCAAAGTGCTCACCAAATCTGTCATATATATGATAATTTAATATTCAAAGAAAATGGTCGCAGTAAATATATATGTATATTTAAATTCTAATAACTGTATTTTATAGACACTTCTCTTTAGTTCGGAAGATAATCCCATAGGTATATTTTACTGTATTATAAAACTTAATTATTATTATAAAGCTTTTCGGTAACTCTAAAATAACACTTATATTAAAGTGCTATTATAATTATTGGTACTGAAGATTATTTATGAAGATGTTTCAGAGAGTTATTATCGTAAATTTTGATGGGTATCAATATTATCAATAAACCTTCATAGGTTCATGAATATTCATAGTTACCTAAATAAATTAAATGTATTAAATCAATTACGTCGTTAAATGCATGCACCAAACAGTGAGACCCTTCTAAGGGTAGATTCTCTTGCAGTAAATACATAATATTCAGTCAAAATTTTCACCCTTTACATTTATGTGTACAATCGTAGAATACCTCGTATCAAATAAGCCTTTTTTATATGATTTATTATTTCTGTAAGCATGTCAATTAATTTACATACAATGTGATTGAATGTTTTAATAACTATTTTATACAGTTTTGATACATTAATAGTTTTAAAAAAATAAGCAACGACTAATAATCTTTTTGGCAAAAAAACGAAATTAAAAACCATAGTTGATTATTTCTAATATTAAATAATTTCCACTAGTTTAGAGTTTCGCAAACTCAAAAAAATGTATTGAGAAAAATATCTGCATGTAATTACTCGATTATAATTTAGGATACATGACGATAAATGTTTTCATGATTTATATATACATAATTAAACCTTAAATGAAATATGTGTGAGGGACGTAATCCACATGTAAAAAAAGTCAGTAGACACAAAAATATTTTTTGTTGATTTTGGGCCAAAGACAAATTATTATGAAATATATACACAACATTGAAACGTGTGGACTCTGATACTAACTCAGCATTTTCACCTTGCACCTTTTGATAATCGTGTATCAAGTTGTATACATTATGACTATCGAAAAAAGGCTGTTTTAAAAAAACTGTGTGTTACGTCTTTTTTTCTTTTTACAGTTGATATTTATTTCATCGCAGTCTTAAAGCATTTATTTATGCGTCCGGTCATTTTTAATTTTATAAAACTGAAGAGAGATTTTTTAATTAAAAATATCAAAGAAGATGAAAGTCATCAGTTTGTTTTTGTTGAGTATTTTTTTAAAAAATATGTTGTTATTTCCATATATATATTTTTCAACAACACTTTTTTTATTTTATTAAAATAATTCAAGTAAAACCGAATAAAAAAATACAGGAGTTTTGCAAATCTCCCAACACGTGATGACAATTAAGAAAAACACAATATTCCTTTGTACTTATACTTTTATTTACCTAGATCAGGTCCGGTTTCACTAATGGAAGCTTCATCAACTGATAAGAAATAGAATTTAACAGTCTTATTTATAAAAAGGTGTAATAAACAATTGGAATTGAAAAGAATTTTCAAATTATTTTAGAAATTATAAATAAGTGACTCTTATTTAAGACAAATTAAAATGTTTAACACCTCTAACATGTAATTATAATACAAATATCTTCAAAAGTAATAAAGTTAAAGTGGTAATTTCAAACATTATTATAATTTCGGATTTTTTTACAAAGTGATCTTAAATGATACATTAATAGAATTAAAAACGTAATGATGATTTAACTGCTGACAAGTAAGTACTTTTACAAAATTGACAGCCATGAAGATTCTGAAAAAGAATTTAAAAAAACCATATCAATTGTAAGTTGTAACAGACAAAAATAAATATATATAAGAATAGTTAACGTCGGTTAATGCAACAAACGTGGTAGGCTGCAGAACACTGCTCTCGTTGTTTTAAATACGTTCTTAAATAGTATGTACACGGTGGTCAAATAATTGATCTTCTCTGTTTAGGGAAAGTTGGCCACGGTTGCTGTGAGGATAATTCTTCCTTTTAACTAATGGTCCGTAACGCAAGATTGGGTGGTAAATTGTAACCGAGATAATACGGCAGACAAAAACCCGACTGGCCAGAAAACAGAGGGTCCGCTGAACTAAACTAAAACATTGACCCAAACCAAATCATTAACCAATGATTTCAGTAGCGGTGCTACGTCATTGCTTTTGGTTTTGGCGATAATTACAAGTTTTCGAAATAAATCGAAACCAACTTCAAGAGAGAATGTTTTGCTTCAAAACTTTTGAAAGTTGGGTATGATAACGGTAACTATATAGTCGGTATTGTTGTCATCGGACATCGCTCTTGAACTTTCGTTGTAAGTTGTTGCAATGTCCAACAGTATTTAAGTTAAATTATTTATACATTTGGATTTAAGGTTTCTGTAATGTTTACCTTTTCTTTCATCAATCATATTCTCAAAACAAGACGTTATCCTTACTATTATTCTTTGTTTAAATCCTACACTTTTCAAAATGGAGTGTTGAGCTTTTTACCATGTCATAATGGAGTTTCTCTAAATTAGAGATTCATACAAGAACTGAATGTTACTCATTTGCTCAACCACTTAATGTAATAAAGCTCTTTGCATATCCCTCTCATCATGCCCCGTTTTTGGGACCAAAGGGAGAAGGAGTTTTAGGCACAACGAAAAATAAAACTGCTCATACTGGAAATCGAAACCTTCAGCACCACAACGACTAGACCACGGACCCGACACAAGAAAATAGATTAAAAAAACACTTATCGTAAAGAAGTTTTGCTAAGATTACAAAAGTACCAAATTTGAGTTGGATATGGTTAATAAACTACTGAATCATTTTTTTTTTAAAACTGAACTTGTAAATTGATGATTGAAGCAGAGTGTATTCGCTGTCATTGACAGAAACTATTTCTAAAACTGTAGTTTTGTTGGTACACTTGAGCGACGCGGCGCCGGTGTTGTTGTAGAGGCTACTCTATTTTAATTGTATGTACGGAAGAAAATATAACATAAATAATTAGGCATTCATCACAACATGAAAACTTACAAGCCTCCTTAAAAGTGAGCTTTTTTACTTACTGTCTTCTTTTTCGGTTGCATGTATATACTTGAGAATTGAATATCATCAACTGAAAGTTTTTTAATTTCATGCTGTTAGCATTGTCGATTATGCAGATATTTATAACATATAAACAGGTTTACCTATAACAATTAAATTCTTTTTAGAGATTAAATAAATTATGGGTTACTGAGAATAATATAGTGCACGGCCACTTATTTGTATTTTAATAATACAAGAAAACTTAAATAGTACAAGCACCTCTTAGTGTTTTATTTAAGAAATGTATTCCGTTCTGTTAGGCAATTACAATATAACAGGTGGTATCACTAAGTACTGCCAACCTTGTCTTACATACTGGCTCACCGCATTCAGTTGCGAATGCATTTTAGTATACATAAATGACAAACATTTTTCATAAAAATTCAATAAATAAAAATTAATTAATTTTTTTCAAATTTACTTTACCCTGTTTGTGCAAAATACACAATCATCGACTTAGATAGTGAACTTCAGCAGTGGCGCATTAAGCACATGGGAGGCCTCAGGCGCAATAAAGTTTGGAGGCCCCGTTTTTCGGATAACATAAAAATTCCAAGGAAATTAATAAAATGTATAAAAATCTAAACAAAAGTATATGGGTAATATTATATAAGCTTTTTTTGAGACGCCTTAGATTCTGAGGTACCAACCACGCGCGTCATTTGATCATAGGGTAATCGGCCACTAAACGAAAAACGTGCTACTCCCGCGTGCAAAGCACTTATTTTGAACGTTCTGAAATATTCAACACAATCGTGTGTTGAGTATTTCAAGGCGGCACTACTGTAGAGTAATTCTTCAATCATGACTCGAATGTCATATGTAGCATGGCTTAAAGAAAATAGGATCAAGAAACTTTACAAAAGTTCTCATTTAATTTTAGGGTTGAGAAATATTTGCAGTCTTAGTTGTTAACTTTAATTTCAGATATTTTCTCAATATTTATTAAGTTTGCCATCTCTGGTCTAAGAAGATTAGGTTAGCTGTGTATTTGTTAGAGATGTGAATGCGGCGTGGCAGAAATAACCGATACCGCACCCACAGGCAAAACCGATAACCGGTACATAATACAAACCGCTTATGAACATGTTCTATCATCAGCAGCAGTCTGGATTAAAAATATGACATTCGTCCATTGTTTTGAATAAAAAGACATATAATGTCAATAAAAAAAAATGAGTTTTTATTATAAATCCCTTAGCTTCGATATTTTATTTGAAATAAATAATTATAAAATCAAAATATGCTAATCTGACACAAATAATGTTAGGAAGCAATAAGCAAAGTCAATTTTATACATTTTTATCTGCAATAAAGTAACAGAAACAATGCTAATTTTTTCAGACTGGTACAATAAATACACCAACTGAAACAATGAACTGATGTTCAAAAAAGTATTTTTTGATAAACTGTTTTTTGTCAATTTGTTACGTATTGATTTCTGCCAGCACGGTATATTGAGAAATTCTATGCGTATTCTTTGTGTTGTAATTTACCGTCACTTTTCTTCTGTCGCTAATCGGTTATTTTTATCGTTAGTACCGATAAACCGGCAATTTTCCGGTAATTTTATAAACATGTATTCTAATTAACAAATTATTAATTATCCTTATTTTTCTATCCACATTCTCTTCGAAAAAACAGAAAGAGCAACTGATTAAATGACAGTTTTAAAAATAAGTTAGTTGACATAAACTGACATGCACTTATATGTGAGCGTGGCTTAAATTATATCCAGGTAACAAAAATATTGCTTGTCGTTTTTTAATAAAATTAAAAACAAAAAGGAAGTATTTTTCTGATTAAATTTTTAATGTTTTTTATGCGTAGACTTTTGACGTGTCAGTCACCTGGGAAACTTCAAACATGTACAGATAAAAGAAAAACACAACGAAAAAATATAAAAAAATCCTAGATAGAATTCATTCAATGAAAACAGATTGCTGGCATGGAAAGAAAATTACACACAAACAACATCTGGCAAGGAAATATTTTACGTACAATACGTTATATTTATAAGCGAGAATTATAAGTATAACGTATAGTCTTAGTTTAAAACTATTTTTATGTCGACGATTTCAATTGATATCAAAAACTTTTAGGGCACATGCTATCGATGATCATTTTGAACGGGCTTGAACAAACATTTTAAAATAGTAGCATAGTTCTTGCACACTATTTGTATATTCACATGCAAGAATATTATTAAACTTTAGCAGACACAGAACTGCTAAAAAACTCCAGACATTGCAAAACATAGGCAGATTATACCCAAAGATAGGTCACAAGAGTAAACTAGTGGTTTAAAGCAAATTACTACTTTACACTGCGATACTCAGACCAATCATGACAGATGCATGTTCGATATGGGCACACGCAGACACGAATTACTTTAAAACTCTTCAGACAATACAAAACAAGATATTACGCACGATCATGGACGCTCCCTGGTACGTGCGTAACACAACACTACATAGAGACCTCAAAATCGATCCCATCCTCGATCACATCGTGAAGCTGTCATAGTTTTTTACAGCGACATGATAGATCATTCTTACCCAACGACTATTACTTGACAATTGCATAGACTATCCAAAATACGCACAACGTGTGACCTCGGAAGGTCTTTTTGCTCAAACTTTCCATAACCCCCTTTACTTCTTCTACCACTCCCTATCTCACCTGCTTGGTTGACGAAGTCAAATCCCGAAAAGATGAAATGGACCCTGATCACTAATAATTAGAATCAAACAGGCATCGAAGAAGGTAAAAGAAGAGGAAAAAATAAATTAAATGATCAACAAAAAAAAATAGCATCAAGATACAAGAGAGGAAAGAAAAAAAAGAGTAAGAGTTCTTCTCCCTGCAAAAGACGAAAGATACCAGTAAGCAAAGATATTAACTGACTTCTTCAAATAATTGTTTATATTACCTATAACCACAAAGCTAAAAATCATTTACGTTTGTGTATTTGCACGTTAAAGTCATTTAGAGATTAACTTTCGACAGTAAAAATTTACCCAATTTATTATCCCTTCCGTTAATGAGCAATTACCAACATGTGTGGTCCTCTCAACTTTTGTATCCACGCGCTTTTGTGCTAATATTATACCAATATTGTATTGTTGAGATATCAAAAAATCGTATTTAAAAAATAATTTTAAGCGTATAACAAACTGACACCAAAATATTGAAAGAATAAATATGTTTCCTTTATAAATACGCATGTTCGAGTTATTCAAAATAATTTAATACCATATTTTCTGAGAATATTTCGTGTTTATAATGTAGTCTTTGTATTAGAGCGATTATTGTACGTCACCTGCTTCCATTTATCATTGTCAGAACGTCGTTTGTCATTTTTATTTCCCGGAAGATGTCGCCCATTCCTCGCAAAGGATTAAATAAAATTCATTTACTCTGCATTACATCGTTCCCAGCGCCTGTGTTACCTTGAATATCGAATCATTTTCCTTTCGTTCCTTTATAGAAGAGTTGAAATAATTGAAAACGTGGACATTAATAACAATGCTCTTCAAAGCTCATATATATTTTTTAAATTATTGCTGAATGCTATGTCGCCAACATAAGTTTTAAATAAAAAAACTTCTTTTGTACTAAGTTCACATAATTATTCATAGATATTGCTTGTGATGAGAAAAACCGGTCAGGATAATTTTTTGAGGTGTGGTGTTAATACAAAAAAGCGTTTTTTATTAATATATATCTTTTTCACCAATATATACTTTTTAGATCCTAGGCAATGCTTCTGGTGATGAAACTTTTGGACGAGGTGTTTCTTCACCTTGAATTGATTCCATCGACCCTAAACTACAGAACGCCCCAACCCGAGTAAATAATAAGTTACAAAATTGTACTTTTGATGGTATATATTATATATTTCATTCAATTGATTTTTTGATTGATAGCCAACTTATAATAAATTAATTGATCGCATTATAATATTGCAACTAGCGCCTCCAATCCCAAATCCCGGATCCCGAAATCTCGTGATTGTGACAGTACTAATTCCGGGATTTCGGAATTGAGAAAATTAGAGAGAGTTGAGCGAGGTATAAAAAAAGAAAAATAAGAAGGTTCAAAATTTTGGTATTTTTGAGAAATCTGTAAAATCTTGAAATTTTGAAAACTACATGAAATTGATTGAAAAAATTGTAAAACCCGAATCCCAATTTATACACGATTTTATGTTGAATGTTCAAGCCAGAGATTGGAAAAATTGTCAATCCCAAAATCTCGGGATCACAAAAAATGGGATTGGATGCACTAATTCATAGCCCCCTATGGAGGCGGTAATGACTAATTGCAACCGTATAGAAAAAATTGTTGAGTAACAAAATGGATATTAACTTTACATCGGAAATAATTCAGTTGGTGTATTTGTTCTAGAAAATTGCCAAACATGCATTTTTTATACCGTTATTATTATTAATGCAAATTTTAGGTCCCTCTTTTTTTTATTGCTTTATTTGTATCAGATCGACATAAATGTATTTACATTTGGATATTTGAATAATACAATATCGAAACCACACGTTTTATTATAAAAGCTCGAATTTTCATTTTCTATTTAAATCCATAGAGGGCATCCAGGAGACTATTGATGGGTTAGGAACTAACTCAGGTCGCATTGGTCTAAAAATTAACACTAGTAAGACCAATGTGATGTGTAACCAAACCTGTCATGACTCTGATAGGACCCTTACCAGCGCGGGACAGATCATCGAGAGGGTTGACAGCTTCAGATACCTCGGCGTACATATCCCCGAAGACGGTAGTACAAAAAAGGAGCTCGCCATTCGTTTAGGAATGGCTGGAGCCACATTCAACTCAATGCGGACTGTCTGGGACACACAGCTGTACTCGATTAAAACCAAATGCCACTTATTCAACGCTTGCATTCTGACGGTACTGCTTTACGGTTGCGAATCATGGCACCTGACGAAGACTCAGAAAAACCGCATACTGAGCTTCGAGAACAGACGCTTGCGTCGGATAATGAGGGTGAGGTGGTTTGATTTTGTGAGGAATTCAGAGATAAGGGAGCGTACAAGACAGCGTCCCGTCACGTCAGTGGTTATGGAGAGACGTTGGAACTGGCTGGGTCACGTGCTGCGGATGCCTCCGGAAAGCCTCAATCCTGCCTGCCTCTTCTTTCGACCGGTGGGATTCCGGCGTCCCGGACGTCCGTCGGGTACTATCCATAGGATGTACTCGGCGGAACTGAGGGATGCTGGCATGTCATGGGAGGAAGCAAAGCAATTGGCGGGAGACAGGGAAACATGGAGGTGCCGCGTGGCGGCCATATGCTCCACATAGGGAGCGAACATGGCCAAAGAAGAAGAAGAAGAAGATTTACACAAAACTCTAAATTTATTATTTACCAACATTAACCAACGCGGTTGATTTTATTCTCATTTATTCTCTGATTATAATTAATGTTTAATGACTGTAAAGTTGTTTTTTTTTAATCTAAAATCAATTATCGAGATTGATAATTTAATTCAAAGAAATATTTGAAAGAAAGTATGTTGATGCAAAAATATTTGTGAGGTTTACGCATTTGCTTGAAAACGATTTTCTCCAACAGGCGTGTAAGCGATTGGGAATACTTTTATGCTAAACATACCACTGATAAATTAAAACTTATATCTCAAAATAAAGTTTCATTTTTCATAACAGTTAATACTTTAATCTTTCCAAACTCGACTTAAGATACAATTTAATTTAGCTTTAAAATGAGGTTTACATAATTTATTTTTAGTCTTTCAAATATAAAGTTAGTTTTTCGTCTACTATATTAAATATTCCATCCATATATAAGTAAAGCCTTACGCCCAAGAGACTTCAGATTAAATATAATATTAAAACAGGTGTACACTGGGTACCGAAATGAAAAAAAGGACGAATATAAGTAAGAAAATACGAGAAAGTACTCATTTATTTTTTAGTTGAAAAGGTTTCATTGTATAGCGGTGGGTAACTAGGTACTAGTGATTACATTTTTTGTATTTATCGGTTATTTTTTTAAATGTTCAAGTTACGTTATTGTTTATTTTTACAAATTAACAAACATATATCGATAATAAAATTAAGCAATAACACAATAAGAATATTTTATAATAATACTCTCATTTATTTATAGTTACGGGGTTTTTGAAATTTATGAAACGTACTCTACTTTTTTTATGTAAGTTAGATTATTTTGTGGGATTTTATGCAATGTCCTGTGTCACTTCACTAACATACTACACACATTATGAATAGCTTTTTCATACTGCAAATGTCAACAAAGTGTGCTGAAAATATGACAACTGTAAAGTTTACGTTAAAATTATAATACATTTATGAAAAAAAGAATTGCTCTGCACTTGAGTAAACTGTTCAATATTAACACAATTAAAATAAAAATCATTTATTTTGTATTTTTTTTTAAAATACGACTTAGGCAGATTTTTCTCTGTTAGATATCATTTTCAACATATCAACGCGTTGTTGCAGTTTATACTCTAATAACACACGATATATTTTATTAATTACTAGCGAGTACCCGGCATGCGTTGCAATGCCACCCAAAGAAATAAAGTGTTCATGTGTGAAGCACTTTCGGATACATAATATAATATTGTATATAATTGCATTGGAGTGATAAAAAACTAACTGCTTCCCCAGAATACCGAGAATTGCTTTGATATAAAGCGAGCCTCATTGCTAACGTATCAGCAGCCTACCGCTGGCTTTACTAATTTAGAAACCTTTGCGGGTATACGCACAACAATTCACCAAAGTTTTATCGCAATCGGATGAACGGCATAGGAACGCATACGGGACAAACAAACAAAAAAACATTCATTTTTATACATATAGTCTTTAGTTGTATTTTTTTGTAAAGGAAAAACTATAAATATGCTTCAAGATTTCGGCTGAAGGTGCGTGGTGGAATTTCAATATTAAATTTGAATCGTTCAAATTATGTACACTCCCAAAGATTTTGTCACTAACGACCCGGGTTTCGCCTTTCGGCATCTTCAGGCGTTCAAGTGCACGGATGAACTTGAACTGACTAATGATTGATGCTAGTTGTTTTATGGTATATTTTTATTATTGAACCAAATGTGACTTGCAATATAAATAGACCTTTTGATTATTTGAAATATCCTTGGAGCCGTCTGTTTGTAAACAATTCCTTATCTATGGAAATATGTTCACTCCCTATGTCCAGTATATGTCCACAAATGAGGCATACCTAAAATCGTTTTTTCTTTTGTCATTGAAAACATAGAGGAATATTTTCATCCGAATCTGTTATGCTTTACGCTTACTCATTTTGTGTGGCCAGGAGTAGCCAAGCGGTAAGTTTGACCACTCAAATACAAAGGATCCACATATTAAATTCACGAAAGGACATAAAAATGAAATAACTTCACACACTAGACTCAAAGTGTAACTACTTTTTTCTTATCTCAGACTCTCAAACATTTATATTATATTACATATCGATGGCTTATTGCACAAACGTGTTCAGTGCAAGATTGTTTATTTAAAGTAAATACAGTTTTAAAGAAGACTTAAAAATGAACATTAAAATTGTATATGTTTGTCATAATATGTGTGCAAAGTTTCTGTGCGCGGAATAATCTTGGTCAAAAGAATCCATGTACGGAGTTATCTTCTACGAATAATTCGTGTTCGAAAGAATCTTGTATAAGAAAAGTATTTTTTTATAAGGTGTCTTCAAATTCATACATTTATCGATTATATACATTTTTATTCAGATTCAAAGCTGCGTACTTCACAACTGAAAAGTTGAACGTTAACCACTAGGCTGCAGTCAAGTACAAAAATAGCATAGATTATTAACAAAGTCGAATTAAAGTATGTGATAAATCCAGTTAACACAAAAGTCTCGGAAATTCTCCGTTATTGTATATTATAAGCAATTTTAATAGAGTAAGAAATTTGGATGTATTAGATGCCTAGAATCAAAACGTTCTTAATTATTTTATGAGTAATTTTTAAAGCATGTATATACATATATAAAAAAGTCAAAATCACTAACAAAGATTGGTCGGTAATCTCACATTTTTAAACAAACAACCAGATATCGTTAGTAAGAATCAATCGGAAATTAGTATTTTTTTATTGTGCAATAGTATATTTCGTATTTTAAGAAAATACTTATTTTTATTAACGATAGATATTCATTTAAATATAAAACTTTTTTATAATAATGTAGAACAGTGGCACCGTAGTTTTCCGCATTTTAGGTAGAATTTGAGTTATGATTCTAAGCTTCTCATCTGTCTCCTAACCACCATATTGACCCTGGCAGTGTTTTTGGTTTAATTATCCAAAGCTATATGTATGACTTTTGTAATTTGAATATAATTTAATAAACAGAATTATTATTGTGTGTCAAGCAAAATCAGCAAGTCTTTAAAATCTCGAGCCGAATTTCGAGCACCGCAGTTATTCGATCATAAAAAGCGTAACGTGATGGAAAGACATAAAGAAAGAAAATGTGGGTAATAGCATTTGATCTTCACCACTGACCTGCTCGTAAGGAAGCCCTTAAACGAAACGACCAGCCAATTTTATTCACCGCGTTTTCACTTTAATTTGGATTTTATACTGCGCCCCCTTGGAGAATGAAGAGCAGGCAAGTCAAACTCGATTTGTACCACGGACTATATAAGCTATTCTATAAAAGAATAATTGAAGGGCTGCATTTTTTGAAAATATTTATTCCAACACATATCAATTATTTAAAAAGGCGAAGCGCAGTTAGACAACATTGGATCGTCATACTTAGAACAGATAACTGAATTAACACAACTAGTGCTTCCATATTTTAAATTAGTCGAATTTTGTTCAAATGTAAATAGCAATTCAATATTACAACTAGGTAACTTTATTTTCAGTATTTTTGAGATACCTTTTGAATATTTCGCACATTCTTCTTAAAAATTTAACTGAAAATTATTTAATAATTCCTAATAACACAAAGTAATTTAATAATGATTGAATTTAATTTTCTCAACAATATTCAAATGAAACTGTTGGTGAAATTGGTGAAAGATGAAACATGAAAATTTTTAAGTAAATACAAATACATTTTAATATAAAATAAAATAACTAAGATTATTCCACGTATTTTGTAACAAAATGTGACACGTGTTTCGCCTCTTTCCGAGACATCCTCAGTCATTTGCAAAAGTAGTTGTCTTATTTTATTTTATATTAAAATGAACATCCACAAAGTTAGCGCCGAATCCATCGAAAGTACAAATACATTTAGTTACAAGTATTTTTAGAAATTTATCTCAAACCTGGCTTAATAACATAAAAAATATCATTCCAAAGTAATGTAAAACTAAAAAAGTACATACGTACTTGAACTTCATTTTTCAGCCATTTTGGAACGAGCTAGGTTTTCAAATAATATACTGAAATCACAGTTTATTTTTCGAAGACTTAAGGCGGCGAACAGTACGTTTAATTTAATAACTAATTATTGTCTTAAATTCTTAGTGGGATGCCAACTTACCGTTTGTTGCAAGGCCGCACGTGGCTTGCGGTTCAAGTGTTTGTTATTCCCGGTGTAAAAGAATGTTTTGTTTACTGGTCGACGGCGTATTTTTTATAATAGGTCTAAAAGAGATTAAGAAAAATCGCGGAACCGTTTCTTCTCTCAAGTGGCCAGTAAAATTTATTCAACGAGAAAGAAATGCAGCAGTCATTCTTTTCGAGTCGCAGTAATAATTACTGTTTCAACAAAGTGAGTGTTGAAAAAGTTATTACCTAAAAATGACACTCTGAAGGATATATATAATTTACACATTCCAAAAACATTAATTTATAATCACTTTTAGGTTGCCCATCAAACAGTGCCAAATACTATGTGAAGATAAAAGATTCGATAATGAAATGGAGTATATTTCAACAATAGTGTTTTTAGTAAACTGCTTTTATGATATATTGGGCAGTAGGGAAATATAGGCATCACAAAAATCCATATTTTTGAACAGAAATCCATACATAAATTGAAAAATCAATTTATGACACTGCTCGTATTTCAATTTGAACTCGTGAGTTAATTGTGAATATATTTGTTTTCCAAAATGTATAGATCTTTTCCGTGCTTAAACTAGGGCTCAATTTCAACCGTAGAAGCACGTTGTCAATTAAATAAGCAATACATATGACTTAACAAAACATTTTTTTAAAAGATGTTTACTTTTTCATTTGAAGCACTGATATACATAAATAAATAAAAAAATCTGTTTTAAATTTTAATTTCTTTTATTAAATTCATTACAGAATGATTACATCAAATCCATTATGCACTCTATTCAACACATACATACACACAATTGCTCACACACAAACACTATTAAAATTATTAAATACTCCAATAACTACTGAAAATTATTATAATGAAATAAACGACTACTTGCAGAATTTTTAAGGTATGTTTATTACAGATTTTATCTAGGTGTCTATGCATTAATTGAGGTAACATTGACAAATTATTTTTTTTATTAATATTAAAATTAATTAAAATAATTATTTGCTTACTTGCAAAATATATAACACACACCCTTAGCGAATATAAAACTAACTATTCTAGTATGTTTCCATTTTATTATTATCAACTATAATTTAATACATTAAAATCTATTGGATTATTAGTTTTGGCATTTTGTTTTGTTCCTGTATTTACATCACATATATTTTTAACATAAGTACATATCTATAATAATTATACTGACTTGAAAATAACATAACCTATAACCAGTGATGTAGTGGTAAATAAATAGATACCAGGTCGGTCATTGATTTCTTCTCTATTTTTTTTAAATATCCGTACGAGCTTATAAAAAAAAAGTTTTCACAATTAAATCAATAAAAAAATGTGTTTTAAATTTTAATATATGAATGTACCTGAAAATTAAGTAACACGTCAAAAAGGTGGCAGGTCGGCGCTCTGGCTCAATTTCAGGTGCCAGGTCACCGACCTGGTCCGACCTGACCCCACTACACCAATGCCTATAACCTAATTCCGTGTGTGTTGTGAATATATTGACATGTTTGCAAATAGTATAAGGGGTGCTTTATATTCATTATTCAACCTACAAATAATTAAATATATTGAAATATCAAACACTATTCCAGCATTTCCTAAGTGAGTTTTTGAACAACTCTTCACTTTGTAAAAAATAATTAGTTTATTCATCTCGACTCAATATATTCACATCTTGCATGGATTCATGATTTTATTTACATTTACAGTACAATTAATTTTACTTCTTATTTTCTACCTAATTGATCGTTTCTATAATACAGTAATTATTTTTTTAACAGTCCAGCTATTGTTATAATAGTATAGTTTAATGTTGTTGAGAAACTACATGTGAAAAATCTTTTGTTAATTTTCATGTTTTATTCCGGTACAAAATAATGTTGAAGTAAGTAATATATCCCTTTAAGAGTGTTCACTGTCAATACTTAATGGAAAGCCATTATATATATTCAAAAAATAAAATACTCATTTGTACTGATTCTACTTTTTTTAAATATCATCAGGACCGTTTCAGTTTATGATGAGCATTATCAACTGATAATGTAATACAATATTACAGTGCTATTTATTCAAAACAAAATAAAAATATTAGGGTATAACAAACAATTGGTAATGAAAGGAATTTACAGATAAAGTTACAAAATATAAATAAGTGAATAAGAAATTGATTGATGATTAAAATGTTTATTACTCTTAAAAATAATTTTAAAACTTATTAAAGCACGCGTTAACTTAATTATTCTGATCATATTAAATAAAAGTAGCATTATGTAGTACAAATGAGTACATTATTTTTTTAATTAAGTACTATTTTTTGACTTTGTTGATAAAAATGAGATATCCTATTATAACACCAAACTTCATGATAAAAACATTTTATTTTTAAAATAACTTTGATTACATAAGACAAAATAACTAAACGTTTTCGTAGTGCGTCCTATTCCAATACAACCTTTGACAGTTTGTCGATATTATAAAAAGTGTGTTATATTTGTAATACTGATTAAACATTGATTTAAAAAAAGAAAATAAAGTTATATACAGCTACCATTGAAAGTTGGCACATCATCTTTGGCACTAATATTTTTTTCACCATCTTATTATCAAAGATTTTGTAAACTTGTATCTTAAAAAATGATCAAATTAATTTTACATTGTCAACAAAGCATTTTGCCAAAGCTTTCATCAGATCTGTATAGACAATTGAGTCCTAAAGAAATGAAGTGAGTCAAGTAGTAAAATGGCACCTTTATTTTACACTTGTAACAGAACTTTTGGCAGAACTTGTGGCAGAACTCAGAACTAAAATTGTCGCCCTAGGACGTGTTGACCATGGAAACGTTAATGATGCGATGGTGGCGCCCTCGCGGGCAGTCAAGTTACGCTGGTACATGTGTAGACATATATAATCAAAATAAAAAAAACCGTACATAATACATCAAAATCAAAATCAACATCGAAAATTGATTATAGTTTCGCCCACATAAGAATAAATTGGGTGTAAAATGTAAATCAATAGTCATGAGAATTTCAGAATTATTAACTCGGCCCTAAAGATGAAGAGAAAAATGCTTTAAACTTGATGACTATTTTCGAGATTTAAGAGAGTGAAATGATAGCATTCCTAAAAGAAATTTGGTGTGGTAGTATTACTTTAAGTAATTATCAAAGTGGAAGATTTTTTTTTTTTGAAATAATAATATTTTAGATATTTCTTACGGACTGTCTCCAATTACAGCTTGTATGAACGTTCATATGGGCACCAAATGATGGATCCATATTCAAGCGTTCATAAGACCAAAGAAACATAAAGCGTGCGAAACACAGATGGGTTTTCAAATGGTTTGCTTTGTCTAACAATAAACCTGAGAAGTTTGCTAGACGCATAGCAATACAAGTAATTATGCGAATGAAAGGTGAAAGAGGAGCCGAGTCTTATGCCAAGATCAACAACTTCAAACGTAGTATTAGAATATTAAAACGTATCTAACTCTCTGGTGCTCATTAATTATTAACAATTGTTAAAAATAAAAGAATACATACAATATCATGCTGAAATAAGCATAGGTAAGATTGAAATAAATAGTTTTACAGTTAAATTTTGACATAAAATAAGCGACCATAAAATAAGTGAAATTCCAGTTATATATGATGTATGTTATGGGGTTCAATGAACCACAAAATGTGCGACGAAAATTAATTTAAAATGTGTTATCTTTTTGTTACAGACTTTGATATTCGCATTTTTAATAACAGCCACGACGCTGCCACTGATTAAAATAATTCAGAATTCAACAATGATAAATGTGTAACATTGCGTTAACTATCATTGAAGTTTTTGAGCAAAGACAAAGTTTATCATAGTTAAACTCTCATACTCATTCTCTTACATTTAACGATGTAATTGTAGTAGTTTTAATGTCACTCCACTTGTCTCTTTAAAAAGGTTAAAGTTATTAGTTAGTCTTTTCCACATCCAGTTTTGAGATTTGAATATTGGGTGGTTGGAAATAAATTAAAACACAACAGACAACATTTTACTAAAAATAAATTTATGAAATAGATTTGATGGCAAGATAACATTTTAGTCTCTGAAACAAAGTAGTGGACTATGCATTCCATTAAAAAAAATCTTACACGACAAAGAAAACCGTTGGCATTATTTTTAACAGAGAAATATGTTTTACAAAGGATTTACATAAAACCTCTTTGCCGCGCAGATCACTGGTACTTATTTTATTTGTCATTTTCTTTGCAATTTATATTCACTATATCACGTAATTTTTTGCTATGTGAAAAACTCTCTCCTTATATTTTCGCTTACAGTGCTCAAGGGCTAATGCAGTGTAGTACTCGTTTTTATTTTCCTTTCCTCGAAACGTATTTTAAATGGCTTTATTAATTTCAACAATTATTTTTTACGACATCGTTGTTTTTTTGTTTGTTTCACAAGCAAAGTGAGTTTAACTTTATGTTAACGTTGAAAAGTTCATTGGTATAGCTAAAGGCCGACAAAAAACTGGAAAATAGCTTTTATAATTCTTACAAAATATTTTTATAAAAATAATAAAATAAGCATTGTTATTTTCAGAAAATAAGGTAAACACCGTTTATTTTAATCACCGATGAGTCGTTAGAAAAATACAACAAATAGAAGTATGTATTTATCACTTTCTTGTTGTATATTACATACCTTAAACGGCCTGCAAATAAGAATAGTGTTACTAGCTTATCACCATTAATCTCAATGCTAACCCTTTAGCTTTAGTTGAAAGCTTTGAACTTCACGAACTTTGATTCGACTTAAGAAACTAGGGTTAGAACGAAACTTATTAATTAAAGTGATACCGAAACAAAATATTTGAAAAGTATAATTGATTCCTTAAATTAGATATTATAGGTGGCATAGTGTGTTTATACTATTGAATATTGAAAAAATACACTAAAAATTAAGTATGTAAATAAAATGAATCACCTCTATGCTATAAAACATTTTAAATCTGTATTGAAATACACAGAAAACATACAACTTTACGTAGAAAAATTCTTACACGTTTTAAACCTTATCTTTGTTCAGTGCATCAATCGCTAAGATAATAATTAATATCCATGCTATGAAAAGGTCCTACATTGTGACAAACGGGTGGTTTTTAGTTTTCTTCTTACAGATAATAATAATGTTAGGACAATGAAATATGCGTGGAAGATATCTTTGACAGATTCGGTGGTACTTTGTAGAAGTTCATTTTTATCTTAAATTAAAAAAAGATAACTTGGCTATTCTACTTGCTGTGCTACAACTTGTGACACGTGTGGAAGAGAAATCCAAAAAAAAATGTAGTAATAAAATTGTGCTTAAACTTTAAATAACGATAACAAATATTGAGTTATTGAATACTTTTTTTTTTTTTAATTCCCTAGGGTACTCAACGTTGTACCCACCACCACCCGCTACGACTTCACACTCTTCATATAGGGTGTATTCCGTAGCGTAACAACGTTAGTCGTGTTCAAAATTTTGCCAGAAATGTCCCGAGAAGAAATTCTTCAAGACTTAGTTGCATGCACTACAGTATGTAAAAATTAAAAACTAATAAATAATTAAATGCAGTTGAAAATATTAGATTTTATCTATTCAACTCAACTCTTTTTTCAAAAGACGCGAAGAATTCTTTAAAGGCCCTATAATTTGCCTTAGATGCAACCAAGTCGGCATGACCGACGGGGCCGACAGATCCGACAGATAGTCATATCGTCTTGAGCAATTTTTCCCGTTCATTATTTAAATCTGGACATTCCCAGAGGATGTGATCAGCATCCTGAATCATATATCCGCATTTACATTTAGGACAAGTAACCGTGGCCAGTTATGAATTGGCTGGTCCAGAAATTAGGAGTCAGAACTTTCATGAATCCAACAATGTTTAATTTTTTTATTTAAAAACGAAACCAAAAATTTACCCAGCTGGTATGAATTTTCTGCCACTAAAATTATCCACGAGATGAACAAAAAGTGTCCCGGCTATACTATGTTTTGAATATGTGTTACTCAATGTTAGTTTAATATTATTTTTAATGAATGTCCCACGTTTGATGAATGGTACTTTGAAGTCAATTTATCAAAAACTTAAGTTCCAATATCCTTCGAATACTATCTTTTATAAAAAAACATTCCCAAGCTCCAACAAGCTTAATCAATAATTCTACACAGTTGTACGTTTAATGACAACTCATTACATTTTGTTTTCAAGTTACGGCATTGTACTTCTGAACATTCATTGTTGCCACTAACGTAATTCGCGAAAATATTAACCGATACATTGACGTACGAAATTTCAGTATATTTGTTTTCCGGTAAAATAAAGTACACCACTGCATTTTTGTGTCACATAAGAGCACTACTGTCACTTGTAAATGTGTCGCGAGCGAGATACAGTACGACGCTAGCTCAACTCACAAACAGAAATTACTGGCGACAAAAAACTCTATGTGTGGGAATGTCACGAAACGATCGCGTGTTTCGAAACACTTTGGACACCCTGTCTAGTTGCGGATTTAAGATGAATATTAAAACAAATAGGGGATTAATATCACACTGTACGCCATCGGTGACCGACGTATTTGAGTTGACAATTTAAACAATATTACATTTCATGGATTTTAGCTTCCGTGTTTGTTGGTTGTATGAGTTTGGGTGAATATAGATTTTATATTGAGAATTAGAATTATTTTTATAATGTACGTTTCCATTATAATTTCAATTCGAGTGCATTCGCGCACTGAATAGCACCGGAAGATGCCGAGAGGCGAAACCCGGGTCGTGTTCGGCCAAAATTATGATGGAAACGTACATTATGAAAATAATTCTAATCTAAAGTTAAATTTCCATCAAGCACCTTCAGTCGAAATTCTAAATTATATTGAGAAGACATCATATTATGGTTCACGGTAATCATCCGACGATTCAAAACAGTTACAGGCTTCATTTTCCGGGCTCACTTAACATTTTAATATCGAGTCTGGAAAGGAAAAATGACGTAACCCACACATATTAAATTTTACAGGAGGCGCAACAAACGTGTTTTGATGATTTTGGGCCATATGAAAGTTATGAAATATACACAACCTTGAAGTTCACGGAGACTTCTAAACTGGTGTTTAATTGACATAATCTAATATTGATTAAAGAAATTGGCTAGAAAAAACCTTTATTTCAGTCTTTTTTCTTGGTTTAAATTTTTTACAAGGTCATCTTTTTCAAACTTAAAAGATAAATTTAGATACTAATTCGGCATTTGCAGCTTGCATCCTTTTGATAGAACGTGTATCAAGTTTGATACATTATCATTATCGAAAAAAACCTATTTTGAGAAAACTGTGGGTTACGTCCTTTTTCCTTTCCACAGTCGATATGAATAATGATATAACAAAATAATTCACTCATTTTAAGAAATTCTACATGCATTTATGTTGATAGAACAGGTTTTGCTCATTAGTAGCATTTTTAACCAAACTGAGATTCGGCTAAAAATGATCGTAATGGTGGGCTGACAAGTGTATTTTATATTTTACAGAGAGAAGAGCTCTTGCTCTATTTCTCTGTCTTCTCTTGTATTTTGATGTTGTTTTTTAGATCGTTTTCTTTTTCCTCCCTCTTCTTTTTTTCTTATTTCTCTAATTCAGTGCTTGATTGACCCTTATAATTAGTTGTGGTTAGTGTCTTTTTCATCTGTCCGGGGTTTTTCGTCGTAAACCAAGCAGGTGAGATAGGGATGAAGGGAATGGAAACCGGTCCTGATTCTAATAAATAAGTGTGAAATTAGTACAAATGGGTGTTTTATTTTTTGATTATAATGTCATTCTATTAAATGTTGGCAGCGAGCACATTAAAAGTGAATAATGATATTCTTATAAATGGTTAAAGTTTCTTAGCAGGGATGTAATTTTTAGCGCGATTATTTAAAAATCTGAATGTGCTGCTTCAATCTTATTGCATATTTCAATGATACAAACGAATATATAGGTATGTCTCTTGGGTAATGGTCGCGTTCATTCCTTTGTGTATGTTTATTGTATTTAAGTTATTCTGCATTTTAATCAGTGTGTTTTTTATTGGCCATATTTCCAGATGTGTTGCATTGAATTTATGTAAACAGTAATTTTATTTTGAAATTGGTTTATTTTTGATCGTCGTCTTTGACCATGTTTGCTCCATGAATGAACAGTATGGCAACAACGAGCAACTCCATGATTCCTTATACCCCGCTATTTTTTTTGCTTCCTCTCATAACATAACAGCTTTTCTCATTTCCACCGAGTCAATTATTATATATGGATAGTACCCGACGTTCGTCCGAAATCTCACTGGTTGGAAGAAGAGACAGGCAGAATTGGGGCTTTTCATCAGCAACCACAGCATGTGATCTAGGAAGTTCCGACGTTTCATCCCCAAGATCCAACTCAAACATCTACTCTCGAACCTTAGTACACGGTTTTTCTTTTGTGAGTCTTTGTAAGGTATCATGATTCGCTTCATTAAAACTGCACTGGTAGAAGGCAAGCGTTGGACCAATTGCATTTGGTTTTAATTGATTAAATTTAATTCGATTATTTATTAAGAGCAGCATTCGGTATCATAAAATCACTGTTTCGTATTACAGTTTGTGGCACATTAGAAGATGAAACCTGCAACGGTTATAAAAAGTACTGCGATTTGAACTAACCAAAATACGATTTTAGGTATTGCAATAATAATACTTATTCGAAGATTTCGTCGTATTTTAATAAACAGTAAAAAAAATTACAATACATAAAACATTTTTAAAAAATTGTTACGTTGTGTAATTAGTGTTCATTCAATCTATTTTTTTGTATATTTGTTGTTATTAAAAAATTGCACAAACAATCCGAAATAAATATTGAAACAATTAAATTTTAACTGTTTTTAATTGAGCACGTAAATATTCAAAATCGATTTCTGAAAACATTCAGAACGATGATGATAACATGTTCATGCGAAACTCTAAGACAAGTAAAATTTTACTTTATTTAAATAACATACAGATGTTTCGAAGCTTAAACGTGTTATTCTTTCGAATGAATGAACAACTTAAAATACAGACTTTAAGATACGCAGAATACACTGTGTATCATTAAATCTTATACAAGAACAATCCTCTAAAATATTTGTAGTTCATATAAGAATGTTTGCGTTTTCTTCGTAGGTTCTCGAGATTCTACATACGTGTATAAGTACATCGTAAAACTGTCACTTTTGCAAGATTAATGTATTTTAGTCTTCTTTGCAAATCTAAATTCTGATTAAACCGCTGAACAAGTGTCTAAAACTTCACCCAGTGGAAGAGTCGAGCCAAAATTTGTAATATATGATAAGGAAGTGGCACTGTCAATATTAAGAAGCGATAAAAATTGTTATTTACGGCGAAAAGGATTTTCGATATTAAATGCGCAAATCTTATATTTCATAGTCTTCAAAAACTATCAAATTCTTTTCGTGAGACCAAAGTATTGACGTCAAACATAAAAGTGCTGGAAAAAATATTTGATTTTTACACAGCACCATCTAATACAGTTTCACACTTTTCACACAAATTATAATACAATGTAGTGTAAATAAGTTTACATATTAAATAAAAATAGCCAATAGGTGTGAGATATACAATGCATCAATATTATTATTTGAAGAATTTCAGTTTGAATATAAATGATGATTAAAAAGTAATACAGCAGTTGTGAAAATTAAGAAAAAAAAGTAATAAATTATGACATATTTTTCACTAATCTAACAAATTACGAAAATCATGAAAGACACCGTTAAATATTTGAAATCAGGAAAAAATATCACCTTAACCATTTATTGTTTTTCAGTCTATGAGTAAAACAATTGTTTATGTTACTGGCGGTTAAGAGTGAGGCAAAAAAAATATGGTACAACCACAGTTCTATTAAGGATAACAAATGGAATTTATTTTTTAATACATATTTGAGTCATTGATAACGGATTGGGGCTAGAACAAGATTTTTACAAGTCGTTGTTTTTACGGGTATTTTAAACAACACTATTTCATTAAACATTTGCCACTAAACATATTCCCGCTAAAAGTTTTTTGCGGTCCTCAAAAGTTTTATTTTTAAATCAAAATACAGTACATACGTAGTAAATAATTGTGTAAAAATTCTCAAATGTAAAGTTATACTTAATAATTAGCTTCTAATTTACAAAGATAAAAATCGGATTTACGTTTGAATTATAAACACATATTTCATAATAATAAAAATGTTTGTCATTTTTCCTTGCGACCCCAACATATGATATTTTTTTAATACGACCCTATAAAAGAAAAAAAAATGTGCATGCCTGCAGTAGAAGATTGGCAGAATATAATTTTAAATTTAAACATGAACACAAAATCTGTAACGGGTTAAAAAAAACTTTCACAGGCTAGATTTTTTTTTAATTACGTGTCTTTTTTTCATAGAATTATTATTTTGTTAATAGATGTCACTGTTACACAAAAAAGCTTTTAACTAAACAAGAAAATTTACATTTCTGTGACGTCTTCTACTTCTGGTTCCTCTTTGACAGTATAGACAGCTGATCTTTGTCCAGCTGTAACGTGGTTTAACATTTCAGGCAAAGGAGTTGACTTCGGCTCCCTTGTGATAGTGTTGCTTCCATCTAACCCTCCATCCATATCACCATCTGGCGTATTGAACAATACAGAGTTCGAATTAGTCGAACTAAGCAATGTTTCCTCGGTCAAATTTCGCCGATACATTCTGTCTTTCGAGAGCATTTCGTCAACGCCAAACTGTCAGGACACGGTCTGACGCCCAATCATTTCCTGGTGCTTGAGAGCACGCTGTACACCAGCTCGCAACACTCTCTCCTGATGCTTCAAACGATGAACAATCTCGTCGTGCAGAACGTTGAAACACATCGCCGTCAAAGCCAGACCTGATATTATATATATAGAACAAAACCATATTGTACCATTTGACTCTCGCTTCCTGTAATGTGGTCCAGAACCTGGAACCAAATCTCCGAAACCAATTGTACTCAGACTCATAAAGCAGAAATAAATACCGTCAAGCAATTTCCAATTCTCGAGCTTATATAGAACAAAACCTCCAAGAATAATGTAAGAAGCAATCATTCCTAGGCAGAGTAAAACTGGTGCCAATATTGATAAACCTCGGAAAGACGCCTTTGAATCAGTATCGCCGCAGCTAAGGGAGTCACAGTCTTTTAAAAACCCTGGTTTTTCTTTTAAAGGTGAAGCATGGTTGTTTCTGTGTGCTTGTGACGCAGATATTATTGTCCCTGAAGGAGATCTGACGTAATACGGCTCTTGCATCAGCTGATCTGCTGTTCCTTGGCGGTGAAGCTTTCTGTCGCGTTCTCGCCTCTCCATTCTTTGTTCGTCGTAGCAGCAGTACCCGCATCCAGTGCAAAGGCAGCAGCACAACGCACGAGAGAAAACACTTCTTGCTAAGCGCGAGAGTAGAGTTCCAACTACGCTCAGATAGAGAAGGGTCAGAGGAATACCCAGAACAGCGTAGCCCATTGTCACTGCTTTGCCGAGTGCTGTTCTTGGAGCGATGCTTCCATAACCTGCAAAGAAAACACAAACGCTTTATTAATATCAAATTACTGATTTTTCTCAGATAAACCAACAATAATACAAAAAGACAGCTTTTTATATATGTTAAATTTGTTATAAGTGGGTTACATCTTTTTTCTTTTCTATAGTCGGTATTCAAGTTTTTCATCGAAAAATAACTATGAATCATTCACACAACCTTTCTTTTTCTAAAAGAGAACGAAGAAAGAAAAATAGTACTAGGATTGAACTGATGGTTAATGGTAGGTTTATTTATCTTTCGTTATTTTCATATCGATGTTTATCACGTGCTGCGGATGCCTCCGGAAAGTCTCAATCCTGTCTGCCTTTTCTTTCGACCGGTGGGATTCCAGCGTCCCGGACGTTCGTCGGGTACTATCCATAGGATGTACTCGGCGGAACTGAGGGATGCTGGCATGTCATGGGAGGAAGCAAAGCAATTGGCGGGAGACAGGGAAACATGGAGGTGCCGTGTGGTGGCCATATGCTCCACATAGGGAGCGAACATCCCCAAAGAAGAAGAAGAAGAAGTTTATCATTAAATATAGGTAAACAAATATTCATTCAGTATAACAATCGCTTTGGTCGTAATTGTACATGTCTTTTTCGATAACTTTTATCTATTTTTGTGAAACCGGTTTTGACATTTGCCGTAGCAATATTTTGGCATTTGCAATCCCTATGGGTGACTACTTGTTAACAAGAGTATTCTGTAACCTGGCATTTGTAATGCAAACTGTGGAACACATCCCGAGATGGTGATTATCTCCAGGTAATTAAAACAAATTAAAGTACGGTGTGAATAATTAGAGATGCCCCCCTACAATGTGATTAATTTGAACTGGATGGGGGGCTACAAGAAGGGGGCGTTGGGGCTCGCGTGTGAGGTACAGTCACTACTTTATATATTTAATTAAGTGTGTATGCTATAACAATTATTTATAGGTTAGTAAGTCTTGTAAAATATGTGTCGCTTGCTTCACAAGAGCTCGAGCTATGGTTGTAAATAACTTAAAATGGTAAGGGATTGACAACATTTTTTTTGTATCAATACGTAAAAAAATATATACATATTATTTTGATATGAAAAGCATTCACTAACAATTTTTGGTGAAAAGGCATTGTATTGAAAAATAAAACACTTTTTGTACTAATTCTATACTACGTTATAGTTCTCCGTGAGTATTTAATAACGCTCGCGTTAAACGAAATCGGCCCTAATCTTTAATATTAAATGTAGAATCAGCACAAAATAGGGTTTATTTTTTTAAGTTAAAAAAAACATTCTTTATCATTGAAAGTTTACTTTACGTCGAACTATTATAGAACACAAAATTTTCCTAGTTTTTTTTTTATTAAATAAATAAATAAGGAGTATAAAAGCAAAGTCAGTTTTTGATAAAGGATGTGGTTTTGAAAAGTAGGTAATTAATAGCAAAAAAGTGATAAACTGATAAAAGCATTACAAATAAATTTAAATTATGTGCATTATTACACACATTTGGTGACACCAAATTTACCAAATGTACTGAGCGGCCATTTTGTCACATGACTTTTTTGTGTGGGAGGAAATATTAAGAATGAGTTTTTCTTTTCTGTTGAATAAAAACGAGCTTGCTACAGACCCTCTCAAATAACTTAATTAAATACGAAGAAATCTATGCAAGTATATTTTAAGAAGAATTTTAATTTCATTTATTTTTATAAACATTTTTTTAGGTATATATTATATACGAAGGAATATTTTTTATCCAAATAAAGATGACATATTTCATACAAAATTATTTAAGAATTTAAAGTTCCGTATAACTTATATTTTCGTACGACTCACAATAACGTTACGCTGGGACGATGCCTTATTTTCCCCGTCCATTACACAGGAATAAATCTTTTAATTCCCCTTTCTGCTACTCCCTCCTTCCTACCCCACCCAATGAGGCCTATGTTAAGCTTCCATCCACCAACTCACATACCCTTTTATACCTTAAATGAAGAACACCCTTAAAATACTACAATTAATGTGATAAATCATTCACGAAGACGATTTAAAATATATGAATGCTTTTAACGGATTCATTACGTTAGCTTTATTAAATGGTAAATAATTATGACGAACGCTTATCACTACCGAGAAAAAATATAATAAAAAGGCTTGCATTTCGGCGACTTTGGGTTTATATTTCAGTTGACATAAATTACTCAATTAATTGTATTGCAAATTATTAAAATAAATATCCAGTTTCTTTAATATATGTTGATGAATAATTATTTTAAAAAAAGTGGTTGATAAGGGAATGAATTCTAAGAAACGCCATTTAATTACGATGTTGCCTACCCCCGTACGATGCACATTGAAGACCAACGCGAAGTTGGTATGATTTGAGAGAAGGTGCAGAGACTGATGTATATTTAAAAAAAAATTAAATAACCCTAATTGACCGAAATAAATTATAAATTTAATATGGATAATTCAACAAATATTAAATTCTTATATTTTATAAGAACAAGAAATTGATCTTAATGGATTATACAATAAAAGGATTGGTTGTAACTTGTAATGTAAGGAATTATTTATAAGCGACTGATTATTTTATTTATTGCGCGTATTTGTTTAATTTGTGCTTGATTGTATTTCATGTAAAGAAATAGAATCTGTTATTTTTTTATGTTTTATTTAATACACTTAATAAAATGTATAAATTATCTAATGATAATATTACATATTTATAATATAATGCAAATAAAAAAAACACTTTTTTTTATTTCTAATATGACAAATTATGCCCCGCATTTATTGGATTGGCCCGCGAATAACATCTTGTCTTGGAGACAGCATTGTTTGTGACATTCGTTTTTTTCTATGCCATTTTCTTTAATTTTAAATTGAAATTCTATCAATACATTAAATTCAATTGAGACTCAAAATAGCTGTTTTTGTAACACTCAATCTTAAAAATCAGTTTCCTTATGTAATTTAACAATAATATATAAACAACATTGAAACAAAATAAGGTTTATGGATTTTACTATTTTTATAATGAGAATTTTTTGTCAGTGCAGGTTGCAAATTATTACACCTATCTAATTTTTTACATCAAACTAACGCATCAGCAGATTCATTCACTATTACTAGATTGACAAAATAATTTGTTTCGATTCGCTGACATGTGACGTGGAGATGTGAGTTTGCTTTCGACACGACGTGTTTCATCAATTTCTGCATACGTTTATTTTTGATGAAAAATAATTTTAGTAAGAATTGCAATACGGGTATTACCGAAATCGGAATTCCGGTGTTTCTTACCTAATGGTCCCGACTACCGACATCGTTATCGTTATCGTTTGACAAATCGACTATGACAACCAAAGTATAATTAATATCATATTCTTCTTCTTTGACCATATTCGATCTCTATGTGGAGCATATGACCGCGACGTGGCACCTCTATGTTTCCCTGTCTCTCACCAATTGCTTTGCTTCCTCCCATGACATTGCCAGCATCCGTCAGTTCCGCCGAGTACACCCTATGGATAGTACCCGACGGTCGTCTGGGACGCCGGAATCCCACCGGTTGACAGGATTAAGGCTTTCCGGAGGCATCCCCAGCACATGGCCCAGCCAGTTCCAACGTCTCTACAAAACATAGCGTGACGAGGCACTGTCTTGTACGTTCCCTTATCTCAGATTTCCTTACAAAATCAAACCACCAGACCCCCATTATCCGACGCAAGCATTTGTTCTCGAAGCTGAGTATACGATTTTTCCCAAGTCTTCGTCAAGTGCCATGATTCGCTACCATAAATCAGTACTAGTAGAATGCAAGCGTTGAATACATGGCATTTGGTTTTAATCTTGTACAGCTGTGTCCCAGACAGTCCGCATTGAGTTAAATGTGGCTCCAGCCATTCCTAGACGAATGGCAAGCTTCTTTTTTGTACTACTGTCTTCAGGATATGTTAGCCGAGATATTTCAAGCTGTCGGCCCTCTCGATTATCTTTCCTTCGCTGGTCAGTGTCAATATTATATTACTCTATAAAATTAACAGTAAGAAGGTTTGACAGATCGACTATTACAACAGTAAACAAATAAAATATGTTAAATAAAACTATGAAAACTAAACAAATATGTTGAATATTAGAGACCTCTTGTGATAGTTATAATAAGTGCCTAGATTCAAATAAATTGTCCCAGCCCGTTAGTATTGGTAAAATATGTATTTTCGTTACTGTATAGTAAAAATTATTAGTCATGGTTAGGGCCTCCAATCCCGGAATCCTAGATCTCGAAATCTCAGGAATGTGACAGTACTAATCTCGGAATTTCAGGATTGAGAAAATCAAAGAAAGTTGAACGAGGGCAAAAAAAAAAGATTCCAAATTTTGGTTTATTTTGGGAATCTCTCCAATTCCTGGGATTTTGAATTTTCAAATCCTGGATGAGCTAAAAAAAGCTCTCGCGACGTTTATTTTGGGAAATTCGCATATTCCTGAGTTTTTGGATTCGAAATTCTCAGAAAAGCTATCTAATAGTTAATCAATTTCTCAATCCCAAATTTTTATAAACGATTTTATGTTAAATGTTTAATTCTGGGATCGCAAAAAGGGCTTGGGATTGAATGCCTTAATCGTGTTTAAACTAAAGCTATACCTCTTGTGTTACAGGTGAATAATTATTATTCCTTGAAAACTTTCTCAGTTAAAATAACAGTGAAACGTTTGACAGATTGACAATTACAACAGTGAAGATATCCGCAATTATTATTAACATTAATGTATAAGAACTATAAAAATAAAACAAAAAACTTGTTGAATCTTGGTACCCTCTTTACTACGTTCTAATAAATTTAAGTGGGTATTAAAAAAAACATTATTTTGATTATTGCTTTGTAAATTAATTATTTTTGGTTAAACCAAACCTATACCTCTTGTATTTCAGGTGAATAATTATAACCTGAACCCGAAATAACCTCAAAGAGATTACTTTGATACGTATAGTATTTCTTGGCACTAAAATATAGCATCTTAATTTGAAAACTTGTAGGCATATGCATCAGGAGCCGCATTAAATTCAAATAAATTAAGGAATATTGGTGGAAAGTTTTCTCATAATGGTTTAACAAATAATAATATAAGATACTGTGCTCCAGGATTAAATAGTTTTGAGCAGCGTATATTTTAATTCATTAAAACATCCACTTTTGAAAATACTATAGTAAGTGAGTCGTCAACGATCTCGGACGTTCGTGTCCACGGGGTTAAATCGCATAACGGAAAAAATAATAAACTATTGATTTGCGGATTTCTGATCAATGCAAGGATATCATTTATTTTGATATTTCCGTCCACCGATCTGCTCCTTAAGCACGATGCGTAGTGGAAGTAACTTTCAAGGCATATCCACTTGCAATGTGGACCATATCGACTGTGGAAAGGAAAAAGGACGTAACCCACACATTTTACAGAAGTCACAGAAAACGTGTTTTGATGAATTTTGGCTATATGCAAATTATGAATTATACACAACCTTGAAGTGCACGGAGACTTCTAAACTGGTGTTTAATTGACATAATCTAATATATATATATATAATCTGTCATGTACTATAATTTTAATTTTAAACAATAAATAAATATTAATTAATGAAATTATCCAGGGAAAACTTTTTTTTGAGTCTTTTTTCTTGGTATCAATTTTCACAAGCTCGTCTTTTTTCGAAAGCTAAATTTAGATACCAATTAGGCACTTGCAGCTTACATCCTTTTGATGGAACGTGTATCAAGTTTGATTCATTGTGATAAACGAAAAAAAGCTGTTTTGCAAAAACTGTGGGTTAGGTCCTTTTTCCTTTCCAAAGTCAATATGGACTCCAAATGAAGCTTATTTCAACAACAACAAAAATCTACTGTAACAACATATAAGTAAACATTTCAATATTGTTAAATATGAAAGTAAATCACTCTATTTATCTTTTTTTATTAAGTCATATAAGAATATGCATATTGTTATGTTTGATGTGGTATATCACGACGTGCCTATGGCGTAGCATTATTAATACAGTCAAGGCAATAAACATTTTCTCTTGCTAAATTAACAGACTACTGATTCATCTACGCGATGAAAATTACTTAAAATTTTCATTTCGACCTCTGGATTACTCGGGTCAAAGTTAATTAAGAGCATTAAGTTGGATACCTAATATTCTTTTAATATTGCTGAAGGATAAAAATTGGGGTGCCCTTTAAAAAAAATAGATACTTTATTAATACTTGAAATTACTACAGCGAAAATATCTCTCAATATTTTTTCGTATGTACAAGTTGGAGGCTTATGATCACAGGTGCCTAACAACAACAATACGTGTTTTGAGTAAAGCACGAGTAATACCATGACCATATTTATTAGTGAAACAAAGCTATATCATGTACATATAACCGTCAGCAAGATAATTAAAATACAATTTTAGAAGTAAAAGGATAAATCACCTGTTATACCAAAGTGAACTTAAGCTTATGCTTGTATACGTAATCCACTGTGATTCTAAGTCATCGAAGTATAATCTCTTTTATACTATTGAATACTATCGTTTCAAGGTACTCAAAGTTGTACTCGCTACCAGTGGTGGATTACTCTATAAGAGAATGAGACACGCGCTTGCTTATATTATATTACACATATATACAGATTTTATTATTTTACTTATTTTTAACATTTCTATGTTATTCGAAAAACAGGCATCCATTTTTTATTGCAGCTTGAGCCTCCCATGTGCTTAATTCGCAACTGGCCGCTACGTATTTACAGTCATGTCTACTCAAATTCTTCCTCTAGACAAAAGACAAGCCACGCAGCGGTGGGCTGCCAATACGTTAACAAGGGGCTCGCTTAATCTCAAAACAATTCTCGGTGTTCTGGGGAGAAGTGATTTTTTTTTATTACTCATATGCAATTTATAAGCAATACTTAAATAACTAATCGATTGTTACAAAATACACTTGCAATATGTAAAAATATGCAATTTACCGTCAACTTATCAATCTAAATGGCTAAAAAATTACTACAGTGTATACTGAAGCTGTTTTAAATAATATATAAGTCAGAAATTGTAGTTATATACTTATTTGATCTGAGAATATTGTTTTTTTTTAATTAACAAGGGGCTCGCCGGCCTAAGTAAATTTTAACAAGGGGCTCGCGCGAGCCCCTTCCAGCCCATCCCTGAAGCCACGTGGAAAATTTAAAGGCTGTGCTGGCCAATCCAACAAATGCGCGCTATAATTTGTCATATTTGATATATAAAATAATGTTTTGATTCACATAATAAATAATTTGATAATTTATAAATATTTTTTTTACTAATAAGTGTATTAAACAAAAAATAAAAAATACCACAAGTCATTCAAATTGTTTATAAATATATTTACAAAACATCTAGATTTTTACGTCATTCCTAACAACCCTTATATAATATACTCCGATAAGATCAATTTTTTGTTCTTATAAAGGATTATAATTTAACTGCAGTTGAATTATCTAAATGTTTTTTAAAAATGCAGAAAGTGGTAAACAGTAAATCGGTGTACAGATTTTTTTATATTTTTGTGTTGTTCATATAACACTCTTTTTTTAAATTGACACACCGTTAAACTGCTTGCAATCATTTTTTGTTTAAATTGATAATTTTTTAGAAAATCTTAAATACAGACAGAATTTAGCAACTCTGTTAGAATGAAATCGCACAGCATGTGCTTGATTAAGTCCCACATGGGCGGTGGCGATTCGAAGTGTCCGCTCGTTAGCCGACGTCCAAGCCGAGAGCCCCGGCTGGACTCTTTCAAAGGAACCGTTGCTCCTCGTTTATTCTATTAGCTATCCGATGTCGATTTATGCCAACGTACTTTGGCTGCGCCTCGTATGCGGGTCAGCGGTTGTGCTTAGAAAACATCAACTAGGGCTGGCTAGCTAGCGTTTGGACGGGAATCAATTTCGACTGATCGATGATTTATATATCACAGAATGGAATAAACATTATGTGAAAATAAGAAGCAAGCATTAAATATGGTTTCATTCTTTACAACGTCCCTGCAAAGCATACTTTCGACTATTTTACAAAGATACGATCGCATCGATTGTACGCTATGGGGATAAAAAAATTGCTTCCAATTTGGAGTCGCTCTTTTTCGAAGTAGTAGTAGTAGACAAGTGATTAAAGGATTGGTCTCGGACAAGACTAATGGTTAACTAGTCGCTCTCGATACGCCCTGGTATTTTAAGGAATGGAAGGGTGAAAGGGACTATTTAGATATTACAAGCCTTTGGACAGAAATGGATTAATCAATAAAAAAAAATGCCGTCCTCAGTGAGATTTGTCACGGAAGTCAACGACGTTGGCCTCTACACCACGGTCCTGGCATAAGAGACATACAAATAATTAATTACCTAGTACTTAAAATATTCGTATTTTACTGCCACTCACCGTCCAATAGAAAGAAAAAAACCTAAGCTATATTTTGTAATTTAATAAGTTATGAATTAAAATCAAGTTTGACTTTATTAGTAAATTGCTTTATAGCATTAAAATCACACACTTAGTTATCAAAGTTACTGCTAAATCCATCGAAATAATCAAAACAATAAAATTGATTCGGTTTACCATCCCTGGTATATTCCTATAGGGTTAATATTGGTTAAGTTCCGATGCTAGAGACTGCAGCTAGCTTCTAAGTATAAGCTTTATTCAATAGATTGATACAGTTTTATAACTCCTACCCTGTTCAGGGCAACTAACAGTAGACAAAGAATCGATTGACACAATTATTGCAAACGTCCGGTATCAGATATGACATAAATAGGAAAAAATACTATGGCAATAGCACGACCACGTGTATATAAGCATCACCATTAATATACGGAAGACGTTATTTCATTAAAAATAAAATAGATCTACTTTACATCACATTTTTTATTAAAAAATATCAAAAGTTATCATGCTTTTACTGTCAAGCTTTTCCTAAAAAAAAACAAAATTTTATTAATAAGCTTTCTTAAACAGAAACCTTTCCAGTGCTAGTTTATCTGGCTTATTTGCTTTTCCTAGTACAGCATTATTAAACATCCCACAATACCACGCGATTTTTAAAATAGAAAATCGAAAAAAACAGTTTATCCAGTCCGCAGCTTTTTTCAGTTAACTCACAATAATAATTAGTTGGGTAGTCAAAGCTTTTGAATAAATCCCGTTCAGGCATAATTCAAATTGGAAAAAAAAACTGTTTTGTATTGTTAAAAAAACGCTTTACGAAATAAATGATTTTTCTATTTTCTTTGCTCGATCAAAGTGACAAAAAAAAATGTTGAATAAATCTACTTAGTAAGGACAATATATAATATTTAATCCTTAAAATTTCATTCGATATGAAAACAATAAAACAATATAGAATCTGCCCAAAAACTATGCTCATTCTTTGATATAATAAAACAATTATTGTTCATTACGTATCAGACAATTGTTTGATATTTCCAAGCACACCATAATTCACATTTCGACTCCGTATAAGTTGAAAGAAATAAATGACAATTTATGGAATAATACGTTAACTTTTTCAACCGTTATTTAAGAACGTGTAATAAATAAAATTTGATAAATTAAATGTTATTTTATAATTTATATCCTCTCGAAAAAGGGTTGTGAAAAATAAAAATTTTACCTCTCACGACCGTAATCGTGTATTTTCAACTTTTTGAGTCTAAACAATCGATCCACTCTCAAGCCTGCTTTGAACTTAAGGAAATATTCATAAATATTAAATAATCACTCATGAAAAGACTTTAGAGGTACGGAGAAATTGACCTACGTAAATTTACACTCTATGTTTAATATAATAGTTTCTACATCATTGATTATAATATATCAAAAATATTCAATAAATATACGTAACTTCATTGAAAAAAAACACATTCTTATACTAATCTTTGAATAACTACACTATTGATTTTAACTCTCGCGGCTCGGAGACTAGAAAAATACGTCTCTGGCGATGGGGGTCATTTTTGACCCCAGTGGTTTCCTCATTATTGGCCTTATTCTTATGAATTTCAAAAAAATAAATAGTCTACGGGCTTTAAAATATCTCTCTGCATCATTCCGCATACATTTTTTTATAAAAATCCTTGGTTTTTTAATAAATAATCATATTTTAAGTTGCGCGTAAAATATACGTCGTTCCAATGCCAATGTCAATGCGCAACTGGCGCGCTTCAGTCTAGTTATCTTACCAACGATCGCTGATAAGCGGGCGCTTATCTCTTATCTTATCGTATTTATATAAACTACAAAAGGTCCAAAAAACTATGATATAAGAATACCTTAATTATAAACATTGTATCACCCATATTAAAATAGATATTTAAGAAAATGTGGGTATTGGGGTCGCATTTCTTGAGCTTAGAACCGGAAAAGTTAATCTAATATTAAACAATTTTAGCAACGTACGTCAACACACGTATAGATAACATTACCTGAATATAAATACAAAACTTTCTGATCGTTATGAAAAGCCCTTACCGCTATTCTCAGAAGGCTGAATAAGTTCTAGTTGGGTACCGCACAACAGAAAGCTTATTATTTACAACAACAAATAAAAATGAAAGCTTTTTAAATTCCTCCATCTTTGCATGATATTGATCGTAGCAAAATATTCCCGTCAACAAATTTATTCTAATAATAAACCCATAAAGATCTTAAGGGTGGCTTAATAAACCTCCCTTATCCGGCTGAGCCCCTGCTAAGCCGAATACCATATTGCTTTTCTTTCTTTTCCTGATGAATGTGCCTACGCCCCTTTTACGAAGGCTGTCTTTGCTGATACAGGAAGCTGTATCTCTTTGTATTTATACGCGGTTATTTAAATACAACCTCCATACGTATGCATACTGTAGGTTTTCAAGAGGTTGGTACGTCTATATAATTTAAATAAAAGTTTTTTTAAATCTTTAAAGTAATCGAACGAAAAATTCAACCTTAATTGAATCACGACTGAAGCTAGCTGTAAAGTCTCAGATTGCGATACAGCGACATCTATTAATGAAAAAAAGAAACGAATTACATTATATTATTATATTATTCTTAAATTTTTTTTTTTATTATTATTATCTCAGTTGATTTGTCACTCTGTATCATATTAAAGTAAACATTTACATAGCTAATATTATAATATGTATGAGTCGGGTCCGTGGCGCAGAATTCAACGTCGTTAGCTTCCGTGTAGGATCTCAAGGGTTCGAGTCCCAGTACATACAGATTTTTTTCAATATTTTTATAGATGTCTATTCAAGGACTAATATTCCTTCTCATCTTTCCATTCCTCAAAATAACGTAGCGTATCGAGAGCGATTAGTTAAACACTAGTGCTGTCCGAACCCAATCCTTCTATCTCTTGTCTACTACGACCTACAAAAAAGATCGGTTGAGTAAAAAATTGTTTTCGTAGAAAAAAAACTTCTGTTGATATACTTCCATTACGAAGCTATATATACTACATTGGAAGCGGATATGGATTGAAAATAAAAATAAATCAGTTATGTAAACATTCATTCGAGAATTGATTCTTAGTCTGCAGCTCAATCTTTATTTTTCAAAGTGGGTCAATACTTGATCGATATGGGTAATAATTAACTAATCGATCTCTCATATTTTGGATTGTATAGGTGGGAGGATATTTATACATTTGAAAACGACTTTATAAATCATTGTGTTAAACTGGGAGGATACTGGCTTTCGAAACCGTTAACATCGCAATAGCACAATAAAATTCCATAATTCGGATTGGCTTTACTAATTCTTCCAGTGCTACCCAACTTTTTTCATACCACGGACCCGTAAATCTGAAAACAATAATCTGCGGATCCTCGAAAAAAAAATTCAAAAGTCAAATGCGGGCCCCCGCGAAAAACCTGCTGACCCCAGGTTGGGAGGCACTGCTTTAATCCACCTTGTAATTGGTTGCCAAATTTACAATCTAAATGTTAAACCATTCACCCCTTCCTCAAAAATTCCTTCAAACATAAACCTCCACGTATTTATAAATGTTATTTGACCAAACGTTAAATCGGTGGAACGAATGTTTGATTTCAGTTTTTTTTTTTAAAACACAGAATGGCGAAATAATAAACAGATTCAGTTCCACTCTGTATAAGCACGGCAACATTTTATTTATTCATTAATTCCGCCGAATATTTGCCAAAACCGCAGCGCTTTGGAAACCTCCCCCAGCCCCATCTACTCGGAACACTTTACTTCGATTTATTGTGCTTAATACATTATTGCTTAACCCTGGCGCTTTTACCGCGTAATGCAGAAAAAAATCACCCCTTCCGCGTATACATAATATAAAATTACTGTAAGTGAAAATAGCGAGGAATCTAGTATTTTATTATTGGGCAGGGGTGTAAAGCTTCAAAGGCTGTATAAATTAATTTCAATAAAGTATTTTTTTATCCTGGTTCACCATGCTGCAAATAAGTGGTCAAAGATTTAAGATAGAAGCTTTCGTCAAGTCGGTTACAGATTCACTAGTTCAACTTAATTTAATGTCTTTAAATGGAAACTTGTATACATACTTTTTTAATTTGTTTTTTAAATGCATGAAAGGTTGTAGTTTTAACCAGGACAGTCGACTTTTTCAATAATTTCATTTTAACCTATATATAAATCATTTTTAGTAAGCCAAGCGTGTAATCTCAACACTATGGACTATTGTGGTTTGAATACACATATATATAATTCGATTGTGGAAAGGAAAAAGGACGTAGCCCACGCATAACAAATTTTACAGGGGACATAAAAAACATGATTTGGTGATTTTGACCTAAAGGTAAATTATGAAATATACATAACATTCTAGTTCACGTAGACTGATAAACTAGTTTTTAATTGACTTAACGTAATATTAATTTGATTATTTTTTCAAAAAAACTCTTTTTAATTTTTTTTTCGTGATTGCAATTTTTTTTTTTTTTTCAAACATAAAAGTTAAATTAAGATACTTATCCGGACTTTTCAGCTAACATCCTTTTGATAAAACGTGTATCAAGTTGTATACGTTGTGATTATCGAAAAAAAGCTGTTTTGAAAAAAGTGTGGACTACGTCCTTTTTCTTTTCCACAGTTGATATATATATATTTTAGATGTTTCAAGCCGCTTGTTTTTCACGATTCCAATTCCATCTCTACAGTCCTGATTTTAACATTGTTTTCTACGGAGGTCCATAGAGAACTATCTGATAACTACTAGCCTTTTTCTAACACCGTACTTTTTTATATCTGTCACTATCAATACTCATTAATCAAGTCATATTTAAATGCTCCAGTAAGAGTTCATATACTCCACTTACGCAGCAAAAATCATTAAAAAACCTAATCTTTATAAAGTGTTTACTGCCAATACTAAAAATTATATTCAATAAATAAAACACTAATTGTTACTAATTTCACTTTAATTTGATAGAATCAGGTTTGGGTTCGCTCATATTAAATAAAAGTAGAAATTGCTACAAATTAGTGTTTTATTATTTTTATTTCATAACCATTCACGGGAAGAGCTTTACGGCTTCAAATATTGATCTAGTTTTCTTGAACGTGAGTGAGTTCGGACGAGTATGTAGTATTTTGTTTATGTTTTAAATTAGATTTTGTTGGAACATACTCGGTTGACTCTTTTATCAATAACTGGCATTACACGAACGTGATTTTATTTGCGTTTGAGTAAAATGTATGCCTTAAAACGAGAATAAATGTGTGTACACAAAGCGTGCTTAATTTTTTTTTTCATCTCATTTAAACCGAAAAATAGCCCTTGTACACGTCGTTGACATAATTGTTAATGATAGTGCTTAGTGTACAGCCCAATATTTACTAATTTTACTTTTTTTTCGTTGTATGTTAAAACACTAATAAAACAAAATATTTAAGAACTAATGTTTCAAAAAAGATTTGTGACTATTTTAAATAATAATTAGACAACTCGATAAGTTTTATAATTCTCTGTAATTAACATTGAGATCAAAAATAAATGTATGTACCTTATAACTTAACAAAAAACTTCTCAAAAACAATTTAAGCTTGTTAATTAAAATAATTTCACCCACAGTACACAGATTGATGACAAATTTAAACAAATATAGGTATATTATGGTACGTTTAACTAAATTAACTCAAAATTGTAGAATTAATACAAATAAAAGATATTTGATATTTATTATATATTTTATAAATGAATGTTAAGTTATATATACCTATATGTAAATTTTTAACCAAATTGTTGTAAAACTATTAAATAGTTAGATAGATAGTCAAAAATAAGAAAAAAATACAAATTCCTTACATTATTTGTTTCGTTTATACGCGATAAAGATAAGATAAAAAATAGGAAATCTTACTATTTGTCAAGGATATAAATTTAAATACTACACAGGCTTTCAGAGTCCAAAAAGAATATTCGTAAGAGAATTTAACAAATTAGTTTTTGCGATACTTTTACAATAAACAGATTTCGATTCGTAATCATAAATCTGAATAAATATTAAAATATGTAGTCATTATTCTTGACTAAGATATCCTAAATGTCTGCAAAACAAAGAAGTTAAATTTCCTAAACTACTTTGGAAACTTAAACATAATACAGTTTCTTAAAACTGTTTTCTTTCGCCAGTCTTCCCACCTGAACAATCTAAATGGGTACACGGTTTTATGAAAAGAGCGTCGGCTCATAATTATTATTTGTCCGAAAACTTTTCATTTTAGCGGAATGGCGCCGTTCGTTAAGAGAATGGCATAAAAGAACACTTCAATCTGCCTTTTCCCGAATTAAACTTATATTTTGCGTGACGGAAGATTCTCTTAATTCCAACAGTAGTACCTACCTACCCAACAAAGTTTGCCATTACAAAATTATTTTAATTTCAATGTGACGCGCAGAGACATCTAGCGGTGTTCTGTCATTTTTAATTACGAATATTTTTGAAACTACCTTTTAAGCAGGTAAAACAGATATCGTTTATACCAGCTTACACTCCGTGAGAGAGATAATTTTTTTAATGCTTTTTGGTGGATAAGTTTTATAATAACTGACGGCTAAATGATAAACATGAGTAAAAAAGCGTGTATTTTTAATTTAGAGCCACAATAAATTCCAGTTATTTCAGCGTTGAAGAGAGTTCTGTTTTTGTGGTATTAATTAATAAATAGTTTTAATGGTCGTGTATTAGTAAACTGCTTGACCGTTCTCAAGGTTACATTTTGTTAAATATAGAACTCTTAATTCAAATGAAATTTCCAAATCAATTCTTTTAAGCTGACAATTAATATTAAAACTTAATACACATTTGATTTTTATAATATCCAAATAATCTGTTATCATTATAAAATAAGAATTATTTGACCCACTTGTGTTATAGTCTTCATCATCAATTTACGCTGCAATAGTTTCAAAGTATTAAAAAACGTTCACCATAAATTGTAGCCCTTAGTTGTCGTGATCATTATAGTCTGACTCCGATGTCATGAGGAAAAAAGCATGTATTTAATTTACTTACAATTTTATTTGAACAAAATGCCTTGTTTTTTTGGCCCAGAAAGAAAAATAATGAAAAGACAAATCTGAAGATAATGTTCGCAATACAAAGGTTCAAATCAACAATACAATACTTGCATAATATAATAACATTATTATTTGTTTTTGTATATTTTTATCCCTTTCCCTTGACTTATATTAAATTTAAAAATGATATCCATATTTGCTGTCAGCTTCAATGAAGAGCGTATGTTCTTTGTAACGAGAACTGATAATAAGTCAGGTTATTTAATTAAACTATTCTGAGACAACAAAAAATAACATTAATAAAAAAAAAACTAAAAACTAGAGTACAGTGCTGTTACTTGAATTTGAATAAAATGTATGCTTTAAAACGAAAAAATGTGTATAAGCGGAGGGTGTTCGAAGTTTTCTTCTTGTTTTAAAGCTCATTGGATAGTGTTTGTCCTGTAAGACGAAAAAACAACTATTACACACTTAGTTTAGATACTTGTTATGTGGTTTTAAAGCATACGTAACCACTTAACCGTCTGTTTGTAAAGCCCGCTATTAAAGTAAGGAATATATTTGGTCAGAGGTAAAGAAACTGCGGCCTTTACTTAAAATACTTTTTCCATTCTGTTTGTTTCATTCATTCACAAATTTTAAATATTTAAAAACAATTCCCGGGTCCATATCGCAGTGGTCAACGTCGTTGGATTCTGTAACAGATCTCACTGGTTCGAGTTCCAGTACGAACAGGATTTAGATTTGTCGATTTACCTTTCGGCTTATTCTGTTCTGCCTTATCCTTCTATTTTAACTACTCTCTAAATAATGTTTGAGACAGTCCCCTTCATTATAAAGCAATATGCTCCACATTGGAAGCCGAGATGGATTAAAAAATATATATTGACTGTGGCTTTATTTGATTACAGATGCGGTATAGCATTATGAAAAAGTTCTTCATCCCTGTCAAAGTATGTTTACGAATCGCTTTCTCTACTACTATCTGTTTTTCAGCCGGAGAACGATGATCAAATCTATAAACAGGATGAAAGCTGAATTGTTTCATATCAGGAATTCGAATCCAAAAGGCAAAAGAATTCACTACATGGAAACACATTATTATAAGTTTTCTTCCATCTTCAGATTATATTTATTTATTAAAAGTTTTCTTTAAAGAACAATCGAGCCCCTTAGGGTCAAAGAAACGTATCTCATTTTTCTCTACTTTTCATGAGAGGAAAAAAACAGGTTTCCCCAGTAATCCCCAAGTGTTAATTATTTTTTTCATTATTTTAAAGGATAATGCTTTCGTCTTCTGATTTATTTGTGTTGGTTTTTTTATAAATTATTTAAAGTGTTAATATGTTGAATATTTTTTTTTTCAGAAGATGCGTATTGAAATATCTTTACATCAACTACTCCTATTGATATGTCAGTTTGTCGCTTTATGTAAAATGATATTTTATATCCAATGCCATATTATGTAACTAAAATATGCTAAAAATTAAGTTATACGTGATAATTCAAGCGATCAAAGTATACAGAAAATAATAATTTTCTTCAGGGCAACGTTTCAATCTCATGTTTAATAAGTGTTTTGGGAGTAATGAGCTGTTCACTCTGGACTTCGATTGTTTGTTTTTTTAATCTAGTGATAAGAAAAACGTATACATTCAAATTTATTATTAAAAAATAAACGTGAGTGTTAAATAAATTCGTATAAAATGTAACATCAAAAATTCAAGCAACCAAACATTATTATTACAGTAGGAAAATGTGTTCAGAAGAAAAAGAATAAAAGCCTACACGTGTTTATTATTTCAGGTAAATTTTTAATGAGATTCCTTCACTTTTTTTCATTCTTGTGAGCTATTTTATTTTTCTCTACTCCCTCGCCAGGCGAAAATGCTTTGAAGGCTTGGCAGAGAAGCGGCTTTCAAAAAAATTCCTTTTGCCTTTTGGATTTCTTTGTCGCAGCTTTTTTTAATCAGACGTGTAGCTACAATGGTATGTGTGTTATATTCTTTTGGCAGAAAGTCATGTTAGCAATGTTATCACTTAACCAAAGTTATTTCATTTTAACTGTCACCGCTCTGTCTGCATACGCACTCGTGGTTTGTGTACAGATGGAAAAAGTGCTTTTTCGACTAATTTTAATAACTAGATGATATCTATCACATCTACGGGACATTTGTATTGGTCAGTATTTGAGGCACAAGGTGGGGAAAACGTTCAGATAGGAAGAACGAAATCAAAAGACTTTGAACAGATAAACATTCATCCCTTGATTCAGTGGTTTCACAAAATTTACAAAAAAAATATACAATACAATTATCAAATTAGAATCGTTGACATTTGACATTTCTATGTGTTTTTTGATGAACTTGAACTGAGAAAATACTTTTTTATTGTTTATAATACATATTACAAGAATACAAGTTATTTTCACCATTTTATTATTATATTTAATATATAAATAGGATAAAACTTTATACTTTGTAAGTTCAAGTTCATTTATACACTAGAATACCTGAAAATGCTGAAAAACGAAACTGTATACTATAACTGACAGTTTTTTCACTAGTCTATTGCGGTAAAGTTTATCGAGTCAAACAAACTATATTTAACATTATATTTCCATTAACAAATTCAAATGATACAATCTTCTACAGTATAAAGAAATTTAGAAAAAATAGTAAAAATAAAAAGGAAGACGTTAGTTACAGACTAAAAAACAGTGACAGTTCCGAATAAAATAAATCTTTTCTATTATGTATTTATTATATTGATAAATGTATGTTTATGAACAGAAGTGTGCACTATGTATAAAATTAGCAGTAACGAGTTAAGTATGAAAAGTATTTCGGAAGACATACACAATTCCAAAGAGCAACCAAGATATTATGATAGTACAGATTCTAACGCAGATTCTTATTGATCTAAGGCAGCGGTCTCCAAACTGCGAGTTTTTCTCTTTTCGAACACGAGTCATTGAAGCTGTGTTAGGGGACACCGGGAAACGGAACTGTCCCGGTGAAACGGGACATCTGGTCAAATTAAGTACATATACATAAGTGCAACAGCAGTCAGTTTTAACTACCAAAATCAATAACATAATAATATTACTAATTTTTACAGCGCGCCCTTGATTATTTATGCAGGTATGTGTTTATGTAGCAATATATTAGTGGGCATATATTATATATGTGTCACTAAGGTAAACCGGCGGTGGGAATGTGCTCGCAAGTGACGTTTATTTAGCCCAACTGCCTCAGGGTATACGCTGGCCGACAAGGGTAGGTTTTGCCGCCGGTTTTCAAACGCTTATTTTAATAAGCTCACTTGATCCTTTTAATGTATTCTGCAATATTATTACAACACTAACAAGGAAAGGAGTTCAACAAACCGGTTCTCTACAATGCATAATTTTTTTAGCTGATTCTTTTTTTCACTGTTCACTTTAATTACATACATTAGAAGTGAAGTGAGACACGTGGTATTTTAGAAAAACAAGTTAGATGCGTTGTGATATTCTTAACGTATTTATTAAAGTATCGTTAAAGTGAAGTAACCTCAGTTAATATACATTGCAATAGTACTATCTACGTTAGATAAAAATATGCATTCCAATAAAACACCAAATAATGACGTGATTGTACTTAAAAGTCCTCGTTTTAGACATTTATGGCTATGTACAAATTCGAAATTGTAAAACTACCTACTCATTTTCAGCCATTTTGTTTTTGGAGGATTTTTACATTAACTATTTTAAACTGCCAGATTTCGTAATAATTCGACTGTTTTTATTTTAGGGTGTATTTCGAAAAATTGCTCAATATTTTACAAAACTAAATTTTACGTTTTTTTTATCTATCATTTAAAAAATCTTTAAAATTATCTTATACCTGTTTTAATATATTATATATAAATTTAACATTTTTTACAAGTATAACTTTGTACAGTTGGCATTTTAGAATTCTTGGTACATGCAATTTTATATTGTTTCCATCAAAAATAAAAATAAAACAAAATAATAAATCTATATCATACAGCGCGATTACAATTTTAGTTAATGGCAGGAAATTAATTTCACAGTTTAAATACCGTTGGCGTGACCCCTAATTCGCTCACCTTTCGAATACGGACCGTTAACGTCATCCGTAAACGGTTGAGGTCAACTAACGACAAATTACGACCGAAAGCGTGACCGAGCCTATACTATTCGTAGACTTTTAAGCGGCCTACGTCGTAGAAGCGTCTACCTCGGACTTTGCCGTAGAGATGTCTACGACGGCTGTAAAATACGGGGGCAGCGGCGGGCTTTCAAAGTCAATCTACGTGTTTTACTACGGTATGCGGGTATTACCAAATTGAAATTTCTCCCCTTTCAAGATTTTCTTCCCCTATTAAAGATTCATTTAATTAGAATTAGCATTTATATGCATTGGTACTTTTATTATATATGATTTGTAAAAAATATGCCAAATTATAAAGTGAAATAGTTTGATTGGCACTGCTTTCGATGTATTTATTTGTGTGACACGAATTATGTCATATATAATAAATCAATTAACTTTTTTACCTTACTTTACAAAATACATTTTCAATTGAAAATTTAGCATTTCTAATACATTCACTGCTAAATAGTTATTATATATATTTGTTTTGTATTGTCGGGTCCGTGGAGCAGTGATCAACGTCATTGATTTCCGTGACGGTTCTCACGGGATCATATCCAAATACGAACAGATTTTTATTCGAAGGCAAGTTTGTTTGTGATAAACATAATGGTCTTAAAAGTTCTCCCACTATTTCAACCCTTAACTAACAGGGCGCAGTTAGATCGATTGTATAATCACTAGTCCTGTCTTAGCTATATCTTTTCAGTTTTTGTAGAAATGTCACAACTTGTCATCACTAATGTTTGGAATCTTTAGTTGTGACAAGACCAATGAAATAACAAAGTTATCAATTTGAATGTTAATCTGATATTTCCATCTTAATATTTCTTTCCACAACGACAATCAATTTGCAAAACTATGCTAAATATTATTCTACTCTTTATATATATATTTTTTATATATAAAACTAACACGTGCTTGATGTGAAGGAAAAACAAAAAAACTCTACCAAAATATTCGACTTAAAAAGGGAAAAAATCTCAAACCAAATTACCTCGGGCGAGATAATGAAAAAAAGTACAACAAGAACGTATTTGAAAATAATTGAAAGTGAGCCACGAAGTATGTATAACACTTTGCAAATCAAAAATTATTATTAAAACTATTATTTTCTATATTGTAACATACTTGCTACAACACTCAACATTATTTTTAAAAATGTAATATAAATCCGAAAAAATCTATTAAAAAATATTATGCTTATAAAGTAATTCTGCATACAACTGATACTATACATACACAATTTTATTTTTAACTTGTTATGATTGAAAAAAATAAATGCCGATCCAATAAGCATTTGTTTTCATAAATTAATATACGCACTTTGTGTTGTTCAAATACCTCTTTCATCATAAAATTAGCTATCTTTACTCTTGTCTCAGTCTGATATTTAATCTCTACAAAAATACGGATTAATGCTATCGAAAAATAACCATATATCCGTAGAAAAAAATAATATATAGAGATGCTGCTTTACCAGTATTCTTGGAGCGAATATCAGTGATTTAGAATATTTGATATAAGAGATTACGTATTTAACCTTTGGAGGAGTGAATATATCTATACTGACCTAACAATACTTTACTAAATAAATGTACGTAATACTCGTCTAAAGATTAAGATTTCCACTGGAGGCGCTTGGTGAAACTTCAATATTAGTCGAAATTGTTAGTACAGCAAGATTTACTGAACTTTATAGTAAATTAGTTAAAGTTTCAGTTGTTGCTCAAACATTAAAATCATAACTTAGTGATGATACATTTAATTCTTATTTTACACCAGCGATTTCAAACCTGGGAGGCGTGAAAATACTACTAAATGAAATAAAAGATGGAGAGGAGTGAAGATATTTTTTTTTCTTCAAAGAGAGGCGTAGTAACATTTACTGTTTTACACTATACACTTATTTACCATGTGTCAATTCAAGCTCATCCATTCACTTGAACGTCTGAAGATGCCAAAAGGCGAATCCCAGCTCGTTAATAAAAAAACGTGTGGGAGTGTACAAAATTTCAATGATTTTAATTAAATGTTGTTTTTTGCTGTTGGTTTATTATTTTACATAAAATAGTATTACAGTACAGTATTTTGAAAGCATTTTCTTTGTATAAATGTATACAAAGTTTATTTTAAATTCACTTTCTGCTCTATTGCTAAACATTTAACGTTGCGAATAGTATCAAAAGAAAGCAAAAAAAATGTTTGCAAATATGCATCAGAAGTGGTCGCATTGTAAAAAGGAAAATTCCCTCGTTTTAAATTTATTCTCACATGCCCAGTGACTTTCCTCGTAGTTCTTTTTCCATTGGCGTGCAGTTTAATTTTCAGAATCGATTTAGTTTTCTAAAAAAAAAAAAAGTAAAAGACATTTTTTTTCTAAGATAATCGAAACCAGTTTTGCTAAGCTGGTAAACTTTTTCAAAATATGCGGTCCTACTTATCGTAAATCTGTAAATTTAACTATAGGGAACAAATCGGTGGATATGATTTACTTCTTAATGTTTTTAACCGGCTGTGTGGTTGAGTGGTCGACGTCATCGGCTTCAGTTATGGAGGTCACATGGTTGAAGTCCAGTACGGACAGTTTTAATAAATTGATTTATCGATTTCCGTCTAAAGACATGGTTGTATAAAATTCCCTTTCACCCATCGTATTCTTAAAAAACGGGTGTAGCAAAAGTGATTAGCTAACCACTATTCCTGTCCCAGTCCAGGGATGGGCTGGAGGGGGCTCGGGAGGGGCTCGCGCGAGCCCCTTGTTAAATTTTGGCACGGCCGGCGAGCCCCTTGTTAAGATAAGAAAATCATTTGTCTTAGATCAAATCATCACATAACTGCAATTTCTGTAGATGGGAAAATTTGAAAAATAGTCGTTCCATTTTGTCATTCAGCGTTGTGGGCGTCCGTGAGTCCCAGTACGAAAAAACATTTTTTCAATTGATTTATCTATTTTCTGTTCGAAGGAATGGTGTTTGTGATGTCTTAAGATTGCCTCCCACTCTTCCGATTTTTCAATTCAACTGGGCGCTACTATTAATTTATCACTAGTCCTGTCATATGCTTATCATTTTATCCCTATTACTCTCTTTGGAAAAGAGAGATAGACCGGCTAAATAACAAGCAGTGTTCGTAGAAAAATAACTTTCGTTGAGATACCTTTATTAAGAGGCCATATACTCGACATAGGGAGCGGACATGGATAAAAAAATGGATAACGTTTACCGAGCCCCTTGTTAAGATATTGGCAGCCCACCGCTGTCCCAGTCCTACCTTTATATCCTACTTTCTTTGATAAAAATAAGTTGAGTAACTGAGTAACAAACAGTTCTCGTAAAAATCTTCTGTTGAGATACTTCAATTTTGGGTAATATGCCATTTTTTTGTAATATACTAACTTTCACTGCTTAACAAAATACACCGATTCATTTAACTGGTCTTTTAAAACTCTAATGTCAAAAATTGTTACTTCAAGATCAGAATATTAAAAACCCTCCAAACTAGTGTTTTCCAGAAACGGATGGTAATGAGAACAATTCGCCAGCAACTAGTCGATTCTTACCTGTACCTTTTACGTTTCTATCTCTTTTCTCATTGAAATCAGTTATCTTCTCAAACAACCTATGTTAAGCATGTGAATCCAGAAACCGCATTATCCACACTTGGACAATAAGTATATCTTTAATTGATGTTTTTTTCTCACAACGAAATCATGTATATTTCATTAGAATGTCTTCAATGAAAAACCGTTATCAATCTACCCATTTTATTGATTTGTTAAAGTTTTAAATAGTGTGATATTTATTTATTTAAAATGACACAACACGAGCACGCCAACGCCGTTGGTGATGCGATGCGGTGCTCTCCCATTCGTAAATTCTTGTTAGGGTTTTCGACACTAAAGAAAAGCGGAAATTCACTACTGTACCCTTAACATCCAGACGGCTTATTGACTTTGCAGGATAAAGCGGAAATCCATATGGCCAGAATATGTCACTGGAGAAATTTATACACGAATCAGATATCACGAAAAATAATAAAAAAAAACATTTAAATCGTATTGATATGCCTTGGTTCGAAATAATTTTCTGTTATAAACCATGTTTTATTATTCATATTAGTGTTAATTATTACAAAATACTTAATAAATATTTATTGAGCATATACGTAATTTGTTACTATATATGGGCCCATTAGAGGTGAAGTGAGCCGAGTGGTATTTTAGAAAAAAATAAGAAAAATTGATGTAACCTCAGTTAATGCACATTGCAATTGTGTTATCTCCGTAAAATAAAAATATGCAAATAAATAGGGTAAAATATCAAGGTATTTCAGTTCTACAGTTCATTAGAATAATTTAAAAATAACCCAGACTGTATCTTTCTTTGTAACACTAAAATCACATTTAATAAGTGCAATATTGTAATTAGAATTTGAATTAGTATGTTTATTTGAATAATATGATGCTTTGTGTATCTCTTCTTAGACAGTATATTTAGCTGAGTAAATGTACGTTTAAAGCATAGTTCTGACGATGGCGTAAGCCGAAATAGCTATCAACCTTTAACTTTTTAAAAAAACTGTAGAACTGAAATACCTTGATATTTTACCCTATTAAAATGGAGTTCTACCAAGTAAATGCCAAATCAATAAATAAAAATATGCAATCCACCAAAACATCAAATAAATACGTGATTGTACTTAAAGTTTCAATAAAAAGTTTTGCCATTTTACTCGTTGGCTCACTTCACCTCTAGAGTGCCTATAATATATTGAATGTTTATTTGGGACATTGAAAGCTTCTTGATTGCCAAATTTCAAATTGATAATTCAAATTAAAGCATCATTATACAAATTGACTTTTCAATAAACTTATAGATTTGTGTTTGAAAACAGGAATGACTGTTTCTCTTATCCATCCCATGCTAAAATAAGAGTGAAGCAAGAGTAATAGGCTAACCATTCTGTTTCTACGCCTAACTCGTATATCCTTATTATCTTTGAAAAAGAAAGAATAATCAACTGAGCTACAAGCAGGTCTCATAAAAACTGATCACTTTTAGGGTGCAGACTGTCAATACTTTGTGGAGAGGCATTATATTAAGAAAAACACAATATTCTTTTTTACTTCCGGTCCTGATCTGTAAGTATAAATTGAAATGAGCATAAAGGAATATTGTGTTTTTCTTAATTATAAAAACTGCATTAGAAACCGTATGCTCTACATTAAGAGCAGAAATAGCTATAAATAAATGTTTTACGTGAAAAAAATATCTTTGAGAAAGAGATTTAAGGGGCGCCACAAAATTAAAAATGGGCCGCATGCGGCCTGCGGGCCGTGGTTTGTGCATCACTGGTTTAAATGTTAGCAAAGATGGTGCAACCTTGTTGTCTCATATTTTTCGTTCATTCAACTAACGTGAACTTCCACCATAAATGAGTTGCGGACACTAATCTATCTGTTTGCTGGAATACTTGATTACCACTTACCGGTGGTAATTGCATTAAATCGCCAAATAGTAATATGTTGATACCACCAAAAATTCTTCGCTGCTCTTCAATTGTCTAAATCGGCAGTCGATTATGCACAGCATTTCATAAGGAACCAACCATGGAAATCTCATCGATGAACAAAAACTAAACAGTTTTCCATTATTGGTTTCTGTTCTGAAATACTTACCAATCTGCATCGATATTACATATATACCGTTTATTCTAAATTCGAATTTCCCCTCGTCTAAAATTTGGTCAACTATTTCACTGATTTGAATTTTTCGAATTCTGTAATGTTTCATTGGCTAAACAGATAACTGTTTTATCGATACAAATGTCACTGCATTGTTGATGTTCAATCGACAGTTAAAGATTCGATACCCTGGACTTATATTCCATAACACCTTATCGTTTTAAAGCATAATATTATAATAAAACATAGCGCTATAATATTAAATTGTATTGAGACCGATTAATGCTTCCGTGAAGGCGTGATGAGATCATTTCAAAACTACTGACGTTTACGTTAAATTTTGATATTTCAAAAAATCCCGACAGGATGGTCACGCCTTGGCGACATACAGAGCAAGTTAAGAAAAAGCTTATTAAAAGGAAAGCATTCTATCCAACTGTCATTTTTTCTAGATGAATTTCGAGTTGATTTCGAATGCAGATGAACTGCGATACACTGACCTGAAAAAATAAACGCAACGGTCTTAAAAGATGTTTACGAATGCGAATGTAATTTCAGGATGCTTTCAATTAAAAAAAACAAAACATATCTCCTCCGATGTTTGCGTAAGGATTAAAATTTTTGGATTTACAGCATAACTATCCAGACAAAGCTATCGCTATTTGATATTTTAAAGAATAATCTATACGCTAGTTTCGCTTGAGACACCTGCTATTTTCTGTAATATACGGTGTGCTTATTGTAATAAAACACAACCATTAATATCGGACAAAAATCAAAGGTATATTTTACTCTTTAAACAATGTTATTTTTTACTGCTGTGTTATGTATACTCAATACCATACCATACTATGTTTTATTCTGTATGACGTTCTATTTTCAAAATGTGCTTCGTGCATTAGAATAAAACAAATGAAGTATGAAACTTCAGTAGAATAAGAAAACAATTGAAACCTGTCACATTCTCACGATTTTCGTATTAATTATAAGATTGATTTATTGATTTATAAAGTGTAATATATTGTTATCTAAATAAAATTGAACCAACACATAAAAGTGTTTTAGTAAAAACAATAAACATAACATAAAAATTGGTGTCAGAAGTGAGGATATGTGCTAAAATAACGTTAAGAAATTTATGGTGACAGTAAATTAACGGTGAATAAAATTCTTAAAAAATTAGCACGAATCAAATACACGAACAAAATAAATCTAATATAATAAAAGTACATCGATTAAATCGAACGGAAATTATAGTAAATCAAATATAATAATAATACGAAACTAGAATAAGACTAAATCTCCAATTCTACGAAATCTATCATCGAAAATCTTCTACGTCGATATATCTACAAAATCTACATTGAATCTTCAACTTCTACATGGTGAAAATAAATTCTGCGAAATCCATCATCGAATATTCAAACTACATCTTCTTGCCGACTTCAACTACATTTTCTTTTTGCCGATTCTACATCCAACTACAAGAAAAATCTGCAAGCTGCCAACAACCTATTTCAACGACTACTAGAACCAAATTCATCTTCAAGTCAACGTTTGTTTAAACTTTATGCAATCTATTATTCATCATATTCTGTGAGTAACTTTTGTAACAATTTTTCTTACTCAATCTATACACTTTCACACCAAAATGACTGCACTCACTATCGATACATTGATGAAGTTTGTTTCGACATTTGACGGAGAGAAAAGAAATCTGTACCCTTTTATTAAAGATTGCGATACTGCATACGAACTATGCTCAGAGCAACAGAAAAACATACTTCTAAAATTTATGATTCATTGCGTCGTAGGAAATGCCAAATACACAATTGCCAATTATAATTTTAAAAACTATGCCGAATTCAAATCATTTCTAATAAATACCTACGGTGAAAATAAACACACATCTCAGTTAGAACTGGAATTAAGAAATTGTAAACAAAACTTTAACGAACCAGTAATAAAATTCATACAAAGAGTTGAAAATTGCACTAATAATCTTATCGGAGCTGTTCGATTTTCGAACAAGGACGATGAAGAATTGATAGGGAGAATAAAACAAATTGAAGACAGCGCTCTTAACACATTAATTTTAGGTATGAACAGTGAACTATCAACAGTAGTCAGGCTTTCGAAACCCAAAAATCTTATTGAGGCAAAAAATATCGCAATTGAAGAAGAAAAGTTTTATAATGCAGTTAGGGAAATGAACTCTAACCCAAATAAGATCAATCATAATTATTTCACCAAACAATCAAAGCCACACTCTCTAAATTCAGAACATAATCAATTTGTCAGTAATCTTACATCTCAAGACAATTTAAAATTTTGTAGATACTGTAAAAAATCAGGACATATCTTAGAAGAATGTCGGAAAAGACAATTTAATAACAACGTAAAAAAGCAATATCAACAAAATGCTTCAAACAACAAATTCCAAACTTATCAAACTCCTCGTAATTCTCAAAACTTCCAACCTCCTAATACTTCAGAAAATCGTCAAATTACTCGGAATGTGCAAACCATTCAGGCAGAATATTTAAATTCAACAAATAATGATCAATCTCAACAATTCAACAACAACGTAAAAAATCAATATTATCAAAATCCTTCAAATAATAACTCACAAACTAATCCAACTCTCAGTAATTCTAAAAACTTCCAACCTCCTAATAATTCAGAAAATCGTCAAATAACTCGGAATGTGCAAACTATTCAGGCAGAATATTTAAATTCAACAAATAATGATCAATCTCAACAACGATTGCAAAATGAATTGCAATTATCTTACTCTAATACTAATGCTGATGCATTGTCTCGAAATCAAATTTTAAATACCATGACCTCTCAAACTTTTTCGTATGACAACTTCCTAGAAAAACAAAATGAAACATTTAACGTTAAATTTTATGAAATAGATGAATCTCTTCTTAATCAAAATCAATCTATAGCACATTGTATTTCTAACGACAAATCGATGTCTAAAGGAATAGCTTTAGAAATAAGTTCAATGATCTCTAATTATGACGAATTATTAAATACATACTCTAAAGTAGGAGAAGTATTAAAATCAACAGAAAATAAGAATAATGTTTACCATTTAATAACGAAACAAAACTTTTGGGAAAAACCGAATTACCTTTCTATCTTTCAAGCATTATGTAACTTAAAAAATATTTTACATAGTGATAAGGAAACAAATATCTCTTTTCCATGCCTTGATAGTGGTTTAGACAACTTAAATTGGGAAAAGATAAAGAAAATTATCCAATATGTTTTTCACAACTCAAATATAAATATAACGATATGTCATAACAAAATAATTCATCCTCATCACGACGAAATACCACAAATACTTAAGGAATATCATGACTCTCCTATAAGCGGACATTCGGGATATCATAGTACTTTAAATCGTTTACGACTCAAATATAAATGGACCAATATGCAAAAAGACGTTAAAACATATATCAGACAATGTGAATCTTGCCAGAAAAACAAAATATATCGTCAAAATCTAAAACAACCCATAGAAATAACTACGACTAGCGGAAAACCGTTTGAACGTATAGCTTTAGATATAGTAGGTCCATTACCTTTAACAGAAAGTGGAAATAAATATATTTTAACTCTCCAAGACGATCTTACAAAATATTCTCAATGTTACCCTATTCCTAATCATGAAGCAATGACAATTGCATCTCAATTAACTAAAAATTTCATTTGTCAATTTGGCATCCCTGAAAAAATTCTTACCGATCAAGGAAAAGATTTTACTTCAAACATACTTAAAGAAGTAACCAAACTTTTAAAAATCGAACAAATCCAAACTAGTGCGTATTCTCTTACTAGTAATTGTGCGTTAGAGCGTAGTAATGCTACTCTAGCCGACTATCTAAAACATTACATATCTCCAAGTCAAACCGATTGGGACGAATGGTTACCTTTTGCTATGTTAAGCTATAACACTACTCCACACACTGCTACAAAATGTACACCTTTCGAATTAGTTTACGGAAACTCACCTAAACTACCAACAGCTATAATAATACCCGAATTTAAATATACATACGATTCGTTTTTAGACAATTTTAAGCTCAAATCAACCAAATCACACGAAATAGCTAGAAAGAATCTAGTTGAAAGAAAAGAAGACACACAATTAAGGCATAACAAAAATAAAACCTTACGAAAATTTAAAATCGGTGATAAAATATATTTAACAAATAATGCTACTAAACTAAATAAATCTAAAAAATTATCTCCTGACTTCCAAGGTCCGTACGAAATCATAAAAGTCAACAGTCCTCTTAATATTACTATTAAAGTAAAAAATAAATTAATCAAAGTTCACACTAACAGAGTGAAACTTGCTATTTTAGATCCCTTACAGTAAGTGGATTTAAAACAGATTACGACAATCATTACATTATCTCAAAAATACCATGTTTATTCAACCTTAAAATCACAATATACACTCTTACATACTATATAAAATTGTTATCAACTATGTAACCAAAATTTTATTTGTAAAACCTGAATTTAAAAGTTACTCTAAAATGTTATCCTAATAAGTGAAAATGTACAAACATAAAATTATTATATATTTATTCCAGATGAAAATATCTTAAATGATGATTGTTGTAAGTAACAAATAAATAAATAAAACCTATCTCCTCCATTACAATCACTTACAATACCTTATGTACATCATCTCAATATTTCTTATAATCATATATTTATTGTATAAACTCATTTAAGTTACCAATAAGTTTATTCTTTAGGGGGGAGATGTTATGTATACTCAATACCATACCATACTTTGTTTTATTCTGTATGACGTTCTATTTTCAAAATGTGCTTCGTGCATTAGAATAAAACAAATGAAGTATGAAACTTCAGTAGAATAAGAAAACAATTGAAACCTGTCACATTCTCACGATTTTCGTATTAATTATAAGATTGATTTATTGATTTATAAAGTGTAATATATTGTTATCTAAATAAAATTGAACCAACACATAAAAGTGTTTTAGTAA
>CM062841.1:8321425-8470386 GCA_031772345.1 Himalopsyche anomala | reverse complement strand
CTGTGGCGATCATAAATTTTCCAGTTTATTGCAATTTTGACGTGCCGACTGCGCAACCATTAATTTTCTTTAAATCATTTCCAATAAGCCCTTCCTTTATAACAGCGAAAATAAAATAATAAATAAAACGCACCGCGTCCTTTCGATGATAAATCACCATAAAAAAAAACAATATTATATTATGCAGTGGGTACTCATTTTTCCATCAATAACAGGCTGGTTGGCTTGACAAGTAATGAAAAAATCGTGAATATATTTTTTAAATATCTACTTCTATTGGAAACTTATTATTATTATTTTTTTAAACAATATCCACTCCCAATGTAAAGAATTTGGATACCTTACGGAGTGTGTCTCTACAGAATTGTTTCTACGAGAACCACTTGTTACTGAGTTGTTCGACCTCTCTTTTTTCAAAGACAGTAAGGATAGAGCTAAGACCAGGCCAGCTTATCACTATCGCTACACCCTGTTCTTAGTGAAGGGTTTGTTTCAAAACATAAAATACATCCATGTCATCAAACAGAAATCCATAAATCGTTGAACAAAGCAGTTTATAAAAACTATTTTTACTCCAGTTCAAACCCATGACCTTCACAACTGAAGCCAACGGCGTTGACCACTCGACTCCACAACCAACACAGGTATTTTTGAATACAAGAAAAAAGAGCTTCAATGATATAATTAATAATATTAAGAGTTAAACATTCAAATTTATCTAGAAGAATTTTTCAGCAAATTTTATTATGGAGAAAAAAAACAAAAAGAAAACAATAATACGGATTATCTTTCTCTCAAATTAAATGATTAACACCAAAAAAAATTGCCCTCGAGAGGTGAAGTGAGTCAACTTGTAAAATGATAAAACTTTCTCCTTTGGTTTTTAAGTTTTAGAATCACGTCTTTACTTGGTGATTTGGTGGATTGAATATTTTTATTTTACGGAGATAACACTATTGCAATGGGTATTAAGTGAGGTTACTTAACTTTTACGATACCCTAAGACTTGTTGAATATTACATTACAACGCATCTTATTTTTTTGTCTAAAACACCACTTGGCTGATTTCTCTAATAGGCCAAATTTATGATAATCATATTTAATTCTACCAGTAATTAAATCTGTATTTTTTACGCCTAACAAATTTATAAACAGAAAACATAAAATCTTTTGTCTTCAAAAATGTAATTAAACTCATTTTCAAGGATATAGTTTTAAAATAAACTTATTTTTTAATCAAATGAAGATCTTGGCATAAAAACAGCAAGTGTCTATTTTTCCATTTTCATTTTATTGTATGTTTCGATTCACTGTCACATCACTAGATGGCGTTGGTGTGCATTTCATACTTGTTGCTGTCAAATTATATTTGATTTGTTTAATCATCGCTATGTTTTTAGCAAAAACAATAAATTACATTTAATTTTCTCACACTTTTAAAAAATATAATGATTCCTCTACACCCACATAGTGCATAAAGGGCTCATTCATGGTTCCTCATTGTCAAATTAATAAAATTCTTTTTACGACTAAGCTATTAATTTTTAACTTTCCCCTAAAAAATGAATATTATGCAAAACATTTTATTAAAAACTCAACTGTTATTTTAGCCTGAAAGTGACAACCGAAATGGGAAAAAAACTATTAAACTTCTTATTTCTTGAAAAAATCTTTAATCTCTGGCGTAAGTTTTAAATAATGTTCATAGTAAATGGCAAAAAACTAATTTTTTGGTTGAATTATTTCAGCTGTTATGAAATTTTAAACGCTTTAAGAAAATTGAAATTTGATCAGAGTTGTTTTTTTCTACGCAACTTAACTTTCATATGTTGTTAAAAGAAATTCAATTTTTTAAAGCAAACATAAAAGATCATTAAAACTAAAAAAAAAGATGTGTTTATTTTTTTTGTACTTTTTCGTACGTCTTATCACTGACAATTTTGGTTTCGCCTTCCGGCATCTTCGCGCGTTCAAATATACGGATGAATTTGAACTGATCATAGAGCTTCAAAATATTGGTGGTAAACTGAAATCATTGTACTAATTGTGTGATTTGTGATATCAATGACGTTCAATCAATTGGGAGAGTAATTGCATACAAAATACAATTTCTGTAGTTCTTTTTCAGTTCAATTTTCTGTAAAAGTAATCCGAAAGGTTACTCAACCCAACTCTTATAAGTAAAGTATAGTAATTTGATTTATCAACAGACATCTTGAGTTTTTGTTATTTTTAAAGTATCTTTTGTAGCTAAAATATATATATTAAATTCCGGAATCTTCCTGGAAAAAATCCATTCGCTCGTCAATGAAAGCGGACATTGTTTCAAAAATATTATCGGAAATATTTCTTTCCAATAAAGTTGATGACACAATAATCCTGAAAAGCACCAGTACAAGAATAGTTTCATAAAATGTTTCGTGATGAGTAAGACGTGAGAGAATATGAAAAAAAATGGCGGCAATCCTTCGACGGCAACCAATCTATCAATATATTTTCGAATCATATCACATCAAAGTGAATCATTGTGTAAGGAAAATGAAAAAATATTTTATCACTCGATTGTAGAGAGAGAATGTATGTCTGAGAATTTCAAACGCTTTGAGGTGACGTCATAAATTATATATTGTTTATTAAATTGTATACAGAATATTTTCTACGAAAAATTTTGTACATTTTTAAAATATTACTGCCTCAAATCAAAACTGAATAGATAAAAATACACACAAACCTCGATTTTCGCAGTGAATAAAACTCAAATTAAATTTATATATGATATTTATACACAAAAGAAGGGTTGGATCCAGGATATTAAAATAACATAAAATGAGTCTTATAACCCATATATGTATGAAGAGATATTATGTTCCGCAAAAAAAGTAAAAATTAAGTCCACTCCCAATGTTGAATGTAACAATTTAACTGCTTGTTACTTTTGCAGAGAGTAGGCATAGAAGTATTTGGCTAGAATAGAACTAGTGGTTAGCTAATTACTTTCACTACGCTGTTATTTTAAAATTGGAAGGGTTACGTGGTTAAAGGCTCGAAATCAATGCTTTTTTCCAATCTCGTTTGAATAACAAAACCCAAGCAAAACAACTCAATTTTTTTTGGATCAAATTTTTGTTTGGAAGATTTTATTCATTCTGTAAATAAATTTCAAAATCGTACATATGTTTAATAAAATAAAATATGACCACTTTAAATACGCGTGACGGATGTTAGATTTTAATAATAACCTAATGTTTTGGTTTTCGAAGAAAATGATTTGATCATCAAAATCAAAACAATCCCTCGAATGGTGTGTAATAAAAATATTCACAATTCATCCATTGAAAAAAAATATTTGCGTCTGTTTTGAGACACCGGTTGTCTACATCAGTGTTTCTCAACCTTTTTGGGAGCGTCGCCCTTTTTGAGTGTGTTTTTTTTTTCTGTGCCCCCCATAGCTTTTTTTGTTTTTCAGCTCACCGTGGAATTTGAAATACTTTTTCCTAGAATATCTCCGAAACACCTTTTTTTTAGCTCACCGACGAATTTGAAATCCTCAATTCGCCCGTGGCTCCCCAAAACAAAAATAAATCTATATGGCCCACCGTTGAGAAACCGTGGTCTACATGCATAGAAATATTCGATAAAATATTTTTTTATAAGGTCGAGACTTTAGAATTTCTAGTTTGAATCCACAGGATGGAAGATTTTGACTTTTGTTATCTTCTCCAACTTTGCCCTTATACGATCCTGACGCAACGTAAAGATAACACTGAGTTAAGCCTCTCAGATGAGAAAGCATCGGGTTGAAAAAAAACTGAAAAGCTGTATTTAATCAAACATTTAAAAGACACCCATGTTGTCAGGAGCGTTGTGCGGTGGGCCATTCCGTTTAGTAAGTTAATGTAACCTGTACAAATTCTTGTGTTCAGTAATAAAATTGTATTATATTTAGCAACGATTACATATAAAGCTTTTTACATTATGTATAATATGTTCCATTATGTTTATTTTAAATTCGCCTGTTCGATATCACTCCCCTCCGCAACAATGGCGGGCGTCTCCCTCTCTCCCGCGGCGGCGTCTCCAGAGAAGAAGGAAAGAAAAGAAAATCTACTGACAAGTTATTCCGTTGTATATAAATTGAAAGCGCGTCAATTGTCGCCAAACCGAGCGTGAGAAATCCCCTTTTGCGGGAATTTATTTTCGGGGCGTTATTGCAAAGCGAGACGCCAGAAAACGGATATACCGGAATTTCTATAAATTTCAAAAAAGGAACGTTCGTCTACGGATGAATTGTGCCTTTTTTCAATCATGTTTCTTTTGATATACAATTGAATTAAATAACGTTTTTTTTTATCAAAATTAGTATACAATTATTATTGCAAATATCTGGTCCTATGGTGCAGCAGTTAGAATTGTTGGATTCCGTGCCGGATCTCACGGGTTCTAGTCCCAGTACGAACAGCATAAATTCATTTTTTTTTATTTCTGTTCGAAAGCAAAGGTGTTTGTCATGTCTAAAAATTCTCTACCACACGTCCGATCCTTTAACACTTAGGTTCCCAACCTTTTTCGGGTGGCGACCCCTTTTTATAAAGCCATGTGACTAGACGACCCGCCGAGGAATTTGAAATCCTCGATTTGTTATACTTTTTCGTTATTTTGTTGTTCAAATCCAAAATCGAAAAAAGTTGGCGACCCCCCTGAAAACCTTTCGCGACCCCCAGGTTGGGAGCCCGTGCTTTAACACCTCCGTGCCCATGATGCAATCGTAAATAGTTGAGCCATTAAGTCATTCAATATTTCTCTTAATATTGTCAATAAGTATTTATCATTCTAGGTATTCTAGCATATATACATTTTTAACATTATTTTTTAGCTGCTAACTTAGGTTTAAATATTGTCAATAAAAAGTGAAACTGAGATGCCATCATGGCAGGAAACGTTTAATTTTTTAGGATGGCATGTTACGGGTTAATAACTGGCCGTATCTAGAGCGATTTCTTAACCTAATTAGTCATAACCTTACCTTAGTATTCTATCCCTACTAATATCTTTGGAAAAGAGAGGTTAAGCGACTGTGTACCGAACAGTTCTCATATAATCAATCTGATGGATACTTCCATTAAAAAGTCATAAGCTCCACATTGGGAGTAGACACGAATAAAAAAAAAAAAACAAATGGTGACACGTGTTTATTCTATTTGAGAAGCATTTATGACTGATTGGAATGAAATGAATTGTGAAAACAAAACTATCAAATTGAATTTTACATTAAATACGAATTTTTACAAAGTTCTCACTGAATCTATCAAAAATATGTTTCTGAATATTTAAAAAAATATTTTTAAATCATTTTGGATTACTCGACGTTTAAAAACTATCAAGAGTAATAAAACCATGCCCGCTCCTAATGTAGAGCTTATGGACTCATTATGGAACTTATTTTAATAGAAATTTCTTACTTACGAATATCTCAAAATGTTATATCGAAACAATTTTTAACGGTCTTGACATTTCGACCAAGAATTGACAATTTAATTGACATTAAAAGCTTGAGTTATTGAAGTCATCGACGTTTTTATTTAAGTTATTGGCGACGAATTATTACGTTGTCACAATTTTATACTGAAAATCCTAGCTTATACGTAAACTAAAAAAAACGTATTCTGGATTTTTCGGTTTATAAAATTGGTCACGGTAGCTGCAGATTATCATCTGATAAAAAGCGAAGGCTTTATGATCGTGAGCTTTTTGTAAGACAGAATTTAAGAAAATTCATTCACATGACTTGGCACTTTACAGAAGATGACATTATTAAACAATTTGTCTAGTCAGCCAGTTTACATGTAGAATTAATATTTTTTTTACAAAAACAAATAAAGCTACTATACTTTTATATATAAAATAATATACCAGCGTTTCTCAAATATAATATTCAGTCGTGAAACTATTTTTAGTGTTTTTACGAAGCAGAACCTCTCGACAATTAAAAAAAAACATTTTTTTTCTAATTTCACATTTATTTAACCTTTTCAGTACCACGATGTTTTAAGCTTAGAAACACTCACATACCACATGTTTATAATTATTTTTTTAAAATAGGGCTCATGCTATTATGGGCTATTATGTTAAAAGTTTACCTATAAAATGATATATCAAGTTGTAAATTTTCAAGATGCATTATCGAAATTTCGTATATTTGATTTTTCTTTCAGGATTGTCACAAGCATAAATAAATATAATTTTTACATTTTTATAAAAAAAAATATATAACAAGTAAAAGGGACAAATTCTTGAAATTCAGGTATAACTTTAAAACAAAAGAATGGATCCTTTATGTCGATTTCACCATAAGTGGTAGCCCTAGTGACACCTACCGCTCGAATTCTAAAATAATACCTTTTTTAATAAGATCAACCAACGGCAGAAGATTCATTTTTCTTGCAGAGATAGTGTATAAATGTAGCTAGCCACACAAAAATAATTATTGTTAAAATTCCTACTGGAATAATTTTTAATAAAAAGTGTCCTTACGGTATTAGTGGTGCGTCTATGTAGCGGCTACCAGTGGCCTTACGGTACTGAAGCGGTTAATATGATCGGGATTGGTTTCTCTCATTACAACCATTTTCAACTGATAAGATTTAACATTAATACAGGGCTATTTATACAAACAGAAATATTTTTCAATCGATTTTTTGATTTCTGTTCAATGGAATTAATGTTTGTGATATCTGAAACCCCTCCCCCCACACCATTCAAATCCTAAAATAACGGAGCATAGCGAGAGTGATAATCCAACCACTAGTACTGTCCTGCCATATCTTTTTTATTTATACTTCTCTCTTTGAGAGAGGTTGAGTGACTGATTAAAGAACAGTTCTCGTAAAAAAAACTACTGTTGAGATACCTTCATAATCAGGCTACAGCTACAAATTGGGAGCGGATATAGATTTAAAAAATATACATACTGAATAAAAACTAAAACTTTTAAGGGCGTAACGAACAATTGGGAATAGAAAAATGAAAGGAATTTACAAATACAAACTATTCATAAATTACATTAAATTGAATAAAATTAAAATGTTAAATTAATGATACTTATATGCAATCCCTGTATTAATGTATATTCTTATCAATTAAAAATGCTCATAATAACCAATACTGATCATATGAAATAAATCTGGAGTTAGTACAAAGAGTGTTTTATTTTTTAAAATATAATTCCTTTCCATCAAGCATTGACAGTAAACACCTTAAAAATGATTCAATAGATTTAATGTATTTTTTCCAGGTTAACTGTATACGTTACCACGCATTTCAAGATTATGAAAAAGAGTTTTAGCTGTTGCTTGGTATTTTAATTGCGAGAAAATATATAACGGACAAAATATATATGTGTATATATATATATATATTTAATTATTTAATCATGGACACGTCATGCTTTGATTGTTTACTCCTAATGATATATATAATTGAAAGTAATGATAAATCTTACCTATAGTTGTGAGCACAGTAAGCGAATACAGGAACGCCTTGGCAAAATTCCACTCGAAGTCATCGAGTGGCGGATTCCCAGCACCTTCCAACGCCCTCACGCCACCCTGACCAGCCAATTCCGCAGCCACCTTCAAAGCCAGCTGCTCCTGAAACCTCTCGATCTCTTGCGCAGCTAATCTCGTCCAGTTTTCTTTGTAAAGAATATTTAAATGCACCGTAATATCCCATATTCTTTCCACCGTCCTTGCTCTTAAATCGGAATTGCTACTGCTGTTTTGTCCAGCCAAGCTGTTTGAATTCTTCTCTTTCATTTGCTGCTGATATAGAGTTGTCGCTAATGTTTTTTGGTGCATTTTTGCAGCGCCGCCTTCGATTGCAAGAAATACAAATGACCCCAGTAGAGTATACGCTAAAAGTAAGGCAAATATACCTATGTTTGTAACAAGACCAGTTAAAAGCCCTTTACGCTTAGCTTTGTTTGTTTTGAAGCAAAAACAGCAAGTGGTAGGGGAATCGGATCCCGGTTTTTTGTTATAAGATCCGCCATTTTCATTATGTTTCAAATTGATGCCTTTGATGCCTTTTTTGTTATTGTATTGCATTTTGATGGCGGTTCCTTTGTCCATTGTTATCGGTTGTGTAACTGTGTCGTCTGTTTTGTTCAGTTCCGATCGACGTCGGCGTCGTCTCTAGCGAACAACGGGCGTCGTATTGTGACAACAAACTGCTGGGTATCAGATGCTCTTAACAACTTCAGTGAGTGTTTTATTAAAAACTATATGAACAGAAAATGTCTCGCTTCACAACTGCAATATTGCATTGTCAATAGAAAAACTGTTTTAAAATCATATCGATTGAAAGAAAAAATAAAATATATTTCATTTATAATTTAAATTTTATCATTTCGTGATAATGTTTTTGGTTTATTTTACTTGAAATAAATATTGAATATGACAATTGTGTTATTTTGAGTGAAACTAAGCAAAAAATAATAATATAAATATGATCCAAAATTCTCAACACATACCACCGACAAACGAACAGTTATTTTTCAATTCGTCGTGTATTTGCAATATTGTTCATACGTGTTTTAAATCTTCGCAAGAACACGCGCGCAATTTTTCAGTCTGTTTTATTTCCGATATTGTTTTGTTTTCAATATTTTTATTTCACCACCTTTTTCTCGTTCGCTAAATTATCAAAAGAGGACGATACTGTCACGTTCCATTTTTAAAAATGCACCCGACGAGTTTCGATTGGTTGTTTGTTGCGTCTCGGATATTTTCCTACAATGGGAAATGATTTTGAATCGTTTGTCGATTTCTTTTTGAACGTTTTTCTTTGTTTTTCTTTCGCCAATTTTTACGTGCACTCGAACAGTTCGGGAGCTTGATTGCCTCCAAACAGCTGAACTATCTCAGTAACGATACCCGAACACCTGAAACAATAAAAATAACACTTATTTTTCATATGATCGATACACATTTTATTTTATAGTTAAGTTTTGTAAAACGTGAAATAGATATGTTCATGTTATTTAACAAATAATTACTCTATTAAATTAATTTTCACATCGTAGTAACATTTACAATACAAAATAAGCATATGAGTGTTGCAAAAAACTTGATGTTTCAGTCGACAAATATATATTTATTTATTTTTGGATATCAAATTTATGGAGCTTCAAGTACTAGGACGCCCTAGCGTCAAGGTCCCTCTAGTCTCCTTCATCGATAAAGTTTTTAAAAATTTGTAAATTGCATCCCCTTACCATCTTTCTCAGACGGAAGGGCGCGATCACTACAGAGATAAGAAGTTCACTGACAATGTTTATGAGTATAAATTACCACTTTTTTCATTTAACCATAAACGTGTTTAAATTGTTCACCTAGCTTGGAAAAAATAAAAACATATGTAAGTGGGCTGTTAAAATGTTACACAAATATATACATTTAAAAGTACGTTAATTAAACCATTTACGCTTTCAATGTATCATATGAACTCTTAATGAAGCTTATCTCAACAAAAGTTTTCTACAACTGATAATTACTCAAATGCTCAACCTTTCTCTTTCACGAAGAGAGTAGGAGTTACAAGAATTGGAGTTACTAGGACAGGATTAATGATAAACTAATCACTCTCGCTGCGTCCTGTTTTTAGGATCCGTTGGGTCGGAGGTAATTTCAGACATCTGTGCCTTCGAAGAGAAATGGGTAAATCTATTAAAAACTCAATTAATGTAATGTCGTGGAATAGCCAACAACGTTGACCACTGGACCAGAGACTAAACAAGTGTAGTCATGGCAGATCATTAGCAACGTGATCATATTTTTGATTTATTACTATAGCTGGTTGTTAAACGCTTAACATTCGCAAACTTAATTTAAATATTTTACTTGAGTTATCTTTACTAACATTATTTATTAAGAATTTACGCCATCATTTCAAGCTGTCTTTGTATAAGTATAAAATATATCATAGATAAAAATGTTTTACATAATTGAGGGGGTTAGAAGCAATGGTAGCAATCTTGAAAAAAAAATTGAAATCTACGGATGCAGAATCAGAGCTAAAAATTCTTCAGCTTGTGAGCTAATATTTCAGTGGCAAATATGTTTTCATTTTATAGAAAATCGTCTTTTTTAAATTCTCTTTAGAAATCCGTCAAATACAAAAAGTCACGTGACAAAATGTGCCGAAGGTTTGACAGATTTATTGTGAATCCTAATAATTTACTGTAAGGTAAGCACGCATAAATTAAATTAATTAGTAATACGTTTTTTTCAGTTTTTTACGTTTACCTCAAAATGGCGTCTGTCATGGAAAGCTGTCTTTGCTTTTGAACTTCTCAATTAAATTAATAAAAGTTTTCATTCGAGATTTCAAGCTTATTATTCAGATGTCCACTTTTATATTTGAAAATAGTAGAGGGCAGAAAGATAAGGCTAAGACAAGACTCGTGGTAAACCGATCACTATTGCTACTCTTCGTTGCTTAAAATCGGAAAGGTGGAAGGGAATTTTAAATATCATAGACATATGTACAAAAATCGATTGAAAAGGCAACTGATAAAAGTTGTATCCGTAGCCAATGACGTCCATGACACTACCATAGAAGAAACGAGGAAGATGTAAATTGAATTGCCTCCGATTTGATTTTACAAAACACAATCCACATAACTGTTTGAAAGAAAATCTGAATATTCAAATGTCTTGCTGAGTGAAATATAAACGGCTGTGGGAAAAACTGACGCTATATCCATACGGCCAAAGCGTTCGTCAAACATTTTAATAGTATAGTATACAATAATGTATACAGATATAAATTTACTCTTCGTTAATCCATATAAAAAAAATTAAAACGATGTAAAAATTTAGCTTATTCATCGGCTGCGTTAAAGTATTTTTCACTCCCTTTTTTATAAACTATGTAAAGAGTGAATTCAGGGATCAGATTGAAAATATCTTGAAGTAAAATTGCAACCAGATTGCTGGTCAGCAGTCTACTCTTTTTTCTCCATACTCCGAAGAGAGGCATTAATCATTACCCCCTCTCTCTTGAATCTCCATGTCGCAGGGAATTTCAACACTTTGTGTTTCTCAAACTTGACTATAAATAGTACATCGTAAAATTATATACTTTTTAATGGTGAAACATTACGACTTGGTTATTAAATTAATTATAAGTACTCGTCTACGCTTATAATAGTCTATTTTTCGGTCAGTAAAAACTGTTTGATAAAAACTCTCATAATAAATTCATTGAAATATTCAGTTAAAATAAAGTATGATATTTCGACTGAGGATCTTAGATCACAGCTTATAAAAGCCATTTTGCTATTAATTTATCAATTATTCGAAATTAACTCGTGAAGGAAAAATATCAGAAATTCCCAAACGTTTATGTCCAAGAGTGTAAATATCAAATTTGATAGTTACCTAGCAGGCATTGAGTCCAAACTCTTTTAATGATATTTAAAAACAAAACATTGCTGTCTTTTATATTATTCTTTTGTTTTTGTAAAGCAAAACGTTTACAATGTCCTGTTGACTCTGTATACGAACGAAAAAAATAATAGAGCTTTTTTCATTCTTTGCTACGCAGTCAACATCACGAATCTTGGAAACTTGAATTTGCGAAACAAAAGATTTGTTTTTACATAATAACTATTAATTCCTTCATTCAATATAAAAATACAATTCAATGATGAATAACGTACTTTAAATGTTAAGAATACAATAAATGTGATAGAGTATTGTCTAGATCAGTGAAGGGGAACCAGCGGCCTGTTAGCTACTCTGATGCGGCTTTTTGACTTAACCAAAATATTCACTTTAATCACAAAATTAAAAGTAAGCGTTTGAAAAAAGAGTGTAATAAACTCATTATATGTTCGAGAGTCGAAAAAAAAGGGGGGGGTCAACGTTTTCTCTACTGCGACCTTATGTTGAACCAGATAGATGAATGCGGTCTTTACAAATGATAAGGTTCCCCATCCCTGGTCTAGATCCTCGTAAAGAAACTCTGTTTTAACGAGAAATACAATGAGTTAATTTGATAAGCATTGGTAGCGGACATATCGACTGTGGAAAGGAAAAAGGACGTAACCCTCAATTTTCCAAAACAGCTTTTTTTGATAATCACAATGTATACAACTTGACACACATTCTATCAAAAGAATGGAAGCTGAAAATGCTGAATAACTATCTAACACTGAAATAAAGGTTTTTCCGAGACAATTTCTTTAATTATTATTAGGTTATGTCAATTAAACACCAGTTTAGAAGTATCTGTGCACTTCAAGGTTGTGTATAATTCATAATTTGCATATGTCACAAAATCATCAAAACACGTTTTTAGTGCCTCCTGTAAAATTTGATATGTGTGGGTTACGTCCTTTTTCCTTTCCACAGTCGATATGTAGATAACAACAAATATATTTTGTTATCCATGTTCGCTCCCAATGTTGAGCATATAGCCTCCTAATGGAGATATCTCAACAGACTTTTTTTTTACGAGAATTGTTTGTTACTCAGTCGCTCAACCTCACTTTTTTTTTCAAAGTGAAAGAAGGATAAGGCTAGAACAGGATTAGTAGTTAACTTATCGCTATCGCTACACCCAGTTGTTAAAGGATCATTAACCCTTCCCTAACTATGCTAAAAAAGCACAAGCTCCTTAGCTGTGTATCCGTTACACATCAAGTAAACGGGAGTGAATCATGACAATTATATAACACTACTACAGCAGTACTACATATAATTCGCATGATTCACTCCTGTTTGCCTGATGTGTAACGGATACACAGCTCAGGAGCTTGTGCTTTTTTTGCATATTTAGGGAAGGGTTAACAACAAATATTGCAAAATGAAAATATTGACGTTTCCTGTTGGTCGAATAGCGTTCCCAGTAGTTTTCCGAATAGATGGACAGATACCGACCCGAGTCCCGGAACGATGTTATAACCCCTCTCCCTCCCGCACGTCTTCTGCCCGGGGTGAAGGCGCGAGGGAGACAAAGATCGTGAGCTGCATTATGTATTTACCTAAAAACTATCAAAATGCTTACAGGGCAGTGGACCTTAACGACCATTTTGGCGCTAAAGAAAATAATAACTGGCAACACTTTTCGACGTTTTATTTCACATCCAACGTTTGATGACGTTGACAATATTATTTACTATGGGGAAGCACAATGCTGTCAAAATATCAATTGATTGATATAACAAACAGAACTAATAAAAACAGAGAATATCCGAATATAGGAAAACTTTATTGTTTTGCCAGTTGTGTTATAGGGTGTATTGTGTTTCGCCTCTTTGGGAAGCACGTCCAGACTAAATCTATCTATGCTGCTACGTAAATTGTTCTGTTCTCATTAATCACTTTTTAGGTGTTTACTGTCAATACTCGGTGTTAAGTAGGGCTTATTCAAATACCGGTTTTATCCGGTTTTCGAGGTTTTACAAAAAATAGCTAATTCAATTAAAATAGCGAGAAAAAGTTCAATTTTTTTTATGTTGTTTACTTAGATACATAATAATGCACAACAATAAATAATTTGGTGTTACTCTTCAGAAAATACAATGATTTAAGAAAACACAAAGCGTTCACTGATCGTTTTATAACAAAATTTCATGATATCGCAAATACCCTTTCGCTGGGTAATGAATGATGTGGGGCATATGGTCTTTAAGCCATCAAATAAAAGATCCAAATTTTCTGTCCTATTTATAGACTCGTTTATGGACAATTCGGCACAACCGGTTACGAAGTTGAAAAACTGGTTTTCGAATGTCATAAATTAAGCCAAAAAAACCGACAACCCCTAGTGTTAAGGCACTATGTTAAAAAACGAAACATCTTTTGTACTAACTACATATTTATTTAGTGATATCCGAACTAGGGCATCCATTCCTGGACTCTTTTTGTGATCACGAAATTTTGAGATTGACAAGTTTTCCAATTTCGGATATATATGTATATATAAATTCGGGAATCGGGATTGAGAATTTTTCGCTCGGCGATTTTAAAATCGTGAGATTTGTCAAAAAAATAAGTTGATTCTCAAATTTTCTCAATCCCGGAATCCTGAAAACGGTACTATCACAATCCTGGGATCCGGGATTATAGGATTAGAGGCACTTATTTGAGCCTCTTTCAAAAATCACAAGCATTTTTAACTGATAATCACTGGAAAATTCTGTAAGTGAGAAAATGCTCATGAAGAGGGAAACCTTTTCTGATCCTTTTCAGTAAGTGTAAAATGAGTACTTAGTTATTCTTTACTCATAACTACATCACTGCATTCGTAATGTACCCAACGTTGCATCCACTACCAGCGGCTGACGGTTCACATCTTCCTTACGATTACGATTAATTCATGATTCAATATATTCCTGGGAACGTCTTATGAAAAAATACTCATGATGTTATTTTATCACCATTGAACATCCACAATCAGTTGTCAAAGGTTTTTTTTTCTTATTTTCTTCATTGAAACAAAGCATAACAAAAAATTAAAAAATACAAACGAAAAATGCATACTTAAACTAAACATTCGCCCTAGAAATGAAGATAATGAATGTTCCACATTGTTTCAGTTGGCAGAAAAAAACAAACGAATAAAACTTGAACGTAGAAAATTTAAAACTTCATTGTTGATATAATATTGCTGTGATGCAGCAAAGCTTACCATTCTCTCAAAGTTTATAAAACAACTAATATTTTTATTCCACCCAGACTCTCCACCTACTACAACTACCCCCCTTAATATTATTTATAGACAAAGTGAACGAAAGATATATTTGTACGAACAAAAAAAAAAGAACTTCTGGTAAAGTTTATCGTGTATCTTGGCAGAAGACGGATGTTTACTCCTATTTAAAGTTTCAGTCACGTCTCAAATGTATTTTTAACAACTTTGAGTTGACAACTTACAATAATATATTACATAAGCATTATAAAATATAAATAAATTTATTAAGACTTAAAAATACTTCAAAAGTGTTTAAATTTAGTTGTCAAATATGTACTGTTAACAATGTTCTGCACTTAATAATCACGTCATCGCGTTCGAATTCTAGTCATAATTTCCTGACTGAACTGTTTACAACGCTGGCTGCTGATTCACACAACTGTTATCGAATTTGTATTTAAATACAAGAAAAAAAACGTAATTTTACCCCTAAAATATCAACCAGTAAAACAGTTAATTGTGCTAATTATTTTGTAAAGAAAGCTTATTTGAAGATAGTTCTTTACTTAGTAAAAACACAATATTCCTTTGTACTTCATTCCACTTTATTTAATATGTCAGGACCGGTTTCGCTCATTACGAGCATCGTCAACTGATAAGAAATATAATTTAACAATGCTATTTATACAAAAATGAACAGTTATAAACAACAATTGGCATTGAAAAGAAAATACCAATTACTTATCATATTTCTTATTATCATATTTCTTACCAGTTGACGATGCTCGTAATGAGCGAAACCGGTCCTGACATATTAAATAAAGTGGAATGAAGTACAAAGGAATATTGTGTTTTTACTAATATAATGCCTTTCCACCAAGTATTGACAGTGAACACCCTAATAGTTCTTTACCCCTAATAGTCTGTTATATCAAAGTTCTACTGTACATATTTTTAATTGGTATTAAATATATTGTTTACTTGCACAAAACTTTGCGGGAAGATTTGATAAAACTTTAGGTAACTTAATAAAGTAATTAAAAATTTATTTAATTAAAAAATACAAGAAATTTTAAAAATCATATTGCACTTTAATAAAGAACGGAAGATATAACTAATTCCTTTAATTAGCACATTAGTTTAGAACTTTACTAAATTAGAGCATATTAGGTACGTACTATCTTCGTTGGTTCACAATTACTGCTACCTACTTCCTTAGAAACGAACTAATTGACTTCTCTCAATTAGTACTCGTATTATCATACAGCCAGTAGAGTTCATCACTTTTAAATATATACGAATTTATTCAATACATTACGCCTTATATTGGGATAGTAATGTATTATTGTTAGTACATAGACTTTGCTGTATATTTGTGTAAATTATTTTTTATAAGAAAGTTGAAATTTGTAGCTATTTTATTCTACTCGTTGTTTAACTATTTACTGATATGGTTTACAAAATTTATGCAGTTTTTTTCAATACCAAACTACTGGATTTTAAAATGTAAAAATAACGATATTCCGGTATTGAAAGTTAACTATAATCAAATATTGAATGTGTAGAAACAGTTACATTTGTATTGATCGAAGTTGCATTTACTTGTTAGAACATCATTGTAATACGGTAAAAAATACCAAAGTGTTAAGTTCTACATTTTTTGAAATATAGTACAGACAGAAAAACTAAGCATTGATTTTCTTCAATAATTTTTCACTGATTTAAATTTATAATAAATCATTACATACAATTTTCCTTCTATAAATATAAGTAGTCCGAGTTTTCAACATATAAGTGGGTGAAATAATCTCAGCCTCTCCAAAGTAATCGCATTACGTCCACAACTATACAGAGCCGGACTACTTCAACGCAGTGAAAACCTAATTAGTAATTCTCTTTCATAGTAATATTACAAATCTTTATTGAATTAGTTTCAGTCTGGCTCCAGCGCTGAGTGGCCAAATTTTATTTCCTTACGTTACGTACATAGCGATATTTTATATTTGTCAAATAATTTGCTGGCTAAGGAAAATGTGTAAAAAATATTATTTCATCGCCATGGTAACCTTTTCGTCTAGCTCTTTTGCTCTACATTTTCTTTCATAAATACGTTTACTCATTTTATTTAGATACAAAGAAAAATATTTCTGTCATGGCATGCAACGACGTTTAAAATAAATATAATATTATATTTTAAAACTAACTATACTATTTTCATTTACGTCCGCCATATTAAAATAAATTTCACTGTTTTTCATTAAACAAACGCTAATAAAACTGATAATAATGCAGAAGAACTTGGTCATTGAGTCAATAATAAGTACTAACACTGAGTCTTGGTTTGATTAAAATCAGATCATAAGATTAGATGTTATTTATTATGCGACTAGATATGTTTTTACACTAATATGATAAATTTGCTGGTTTCTTTTCTATAGTACTTTTATTAACAAATGTGAATATATTTAAAGGTTATGTTTTTTTCGTAAATTAAAATATCACTGCCTACTAAAAAAAATAACTTTATTTAGATGTATGTTTAGTTATAATCTCCTACATAAACATCTTAAATTTTCATTCTGGCTCGCATACGATAAAATTTCTATGATCTGAATCTTTACGAAAAAGGTTCCTAACCCTGGATTACACAATCGCACTTTGTAATAATGTTATCACCCACTCATATTTGAGCAGCGCCCACCTTATTCTAAAAATAAAAAAGCGCTTATATACGTAGTGTACACCCCCGTTAAGAAGCACTGGCGTATGAGCGTTCAATAATTTTACGTCTTGTCGACTACGTTCATATACCGTATTATATTGGATAAATATATTCTGTATGATGAACTGTGGACCTGTTTTACGCAGATTTTCTGCAACGCATGTTCACAATTAACATAAAATCAATGTCGTTATTTACACGTTTTTTTATATATGATTTTCCATTAAGTTATTTGCCTTTTTTATGAGGTTGTTATGAACAAGGATTTATGAAATTAAGTATTAGAAAAATAATATAATAACATTTGTTGTCAGGTGACAATAGTTGTGCAGGATTATCAAAATCGGGTAGATATATTTTTTTAAATGTCAATATGGAGTAAATACATAATACATCGACTGTGGAAAAGGAAAAGTGCGTAAACTACAGTACCAAGTGGATACCTTTAGTATAACATCAGAGTAATATTGTACAAACTAATAAATAAAATGTGACTAACAAAATAGTATACAGTCAACTAATGTTGTAATTCTACGAACTGGCCATGATGACTGACAATGTAAAACCTTCTAATCCTCTTTTTTTGTTTTAAGTCTTTATTTGATGAATAATTTGAATCAATAACTAATGATTAAGTGATTTAAATTCACGTTCCAATCTTTTTTGGCAGTTCAATTTGAATAAAAATCCGCTGTCCTAAAAACTCATTTATTTGCGCAGATTACTAAATAGATTTCATTCCTTAAATTTCGAATAATCAACCTTTTGTTAAAAAACAAGTGGATGGAGATTATGCAGCCAGAAAGTGCGTCCCATTTGCATCTCATCTATTGGGCGCCTTTTCTTCAATTACAGACTGCAAACAAGGGACAAGAGAAAAATCAACAACTAAAACAGCGCTTCTCTAGTGTAGCACATTAACAGCAGTTTTCAAGTTAATATTGTGTTTCTTTATGAAATGCAGCACCAAAAACTAATCCAAATCATAAATTGCAGACAAATTATTAAAATAATTAATCCCAATAATTAGAACTTATGCTTTCTAATAACGATTTCAAATAATTAAGAAAAAACACAATATTCCTTTGTACTTTATTTTCACTTTATTTATAAAGGTCAGGACCTGTTTTTCTCATGGTGAGCATTGTCAACTGACAATAAAAATAACTTAACAGTGCTATTTATACAAAAATAAATTGAAATAAAAAGGTTTAATTAACCATTGGCATTGAAAATAATTATGAAAAAGTGACTCTAAACTAACACAAATTGAAATGATAAACTAGAAACAATGCCAGAAAAATGCTCACCTTGGTAATGCTACATCTTGGTAAATAAAAGTTTAATTAAGTACAAAGAAATATTTTTTTTGAATGTCTAATAACAATTACAAATAACTGAGAAAAATACTAATGCATATGAATGAGGTGACTGATGATGATAAATAATTTACTTTATAAAAAAAATCAATTAAACCTACTTAGACAACTTATTTTCCCAGTACTACGTAATCCAATAGAATCGTTGTTTTAAATCGATAAAATGTTTATAGTAATAAAGACACGTTTTAAAAGGTAAATACATATTTTAGGCTGTTCGCGACTCCCTTTGCAACTCCCAATAGTCCACGCCTCGCTGTCGCTAACCGAAATCGCTGACTTAGTGTTCTTTTAGGTACTCTTGCAGTCTGAAGTAGGTAGATACTTTTTTCAGCTATTGACATAAATTATTTTAAGTTATATTGCGTATTTTTACATACTGTTTGCATATTAAGTTCGTTTAATAATTATGATGGCGCATATTTTTTTACGAGTTATTAAAAAATCTACTCATTCACCTGTACATCGCGAATAACTGAGACTATGAGAGCTTTTTGCTTACGTATTGGCAGCCCACAGCTGGTTTTATAATTTAGAATAAGTTATTTAATTTATTTTTCACCCATATTATCATTTTTTATTTCTTAAAAAAATGTACTGATCCCGGGATCCCGGGATCAACATTTTGGCTCGGGATTGGATTCCCTAGTTATAATGTATTGCATTCAACAACATACTATGAATTGTTCAAGAAAGTAACTGTGTATTTACTCAATATTAAACAAGATGAAAAATTTGGAAACCTTTGAACAACTTACTCATATCTCCCCTTTACACCCTCACTGACAATGTGGTTACTGAGTTTGCAGGGAAAACTTTGGCTTTGCAGTACTGATCGAATATTCATTCATTTCTCTTACTTCGCATTTTTCTTGTCAACTGAACGTGGAAAATTTTCTCCATCGCCTCGCCTCCAATTGGGCGCGGTGAATAATTGTAGACCTTGCCTTCTTTCCGAGGAAATCGACCGTAATTGTTATATATTTATGTTAGCGGGCAAGTGCAAACTTAAACATACAGAAAATCGTAGCTTCAATTTTTAGCGAATTAATTGTAGAGTCTACGAGATTTTTTTCCTCGATGATGAATAACGCTACGCTTTGTCTACTAAATGGTTGGTGATCGTGACGTATTTTTTTTTATAAAACGAAGTTTAAAATATTTGATTTGATCTAGAGCATCCTTTTTGTGTTCCCGGGATTTCGAGACTGACAATTTTTCCAATCCAGGGATTCCGGGATTGAACATTTAACATAAAATCGTGTAGAATAGGAAGAATAAAATAAAAAAATACTAAGAAAAACCCCATGGTACATTTTTCTTGCAGGATGTATTACGCAGCGTAACAACTCTATTCGTGTTTAAATTTTTGCCAGAGATGAGCCGAAGTGAAATTTTTAAAAACTTGATTGCATGTAAGGCATTTCCCGTTATTTCGGGTTTCACAATTTTTTCATAATCTGGGACAAATTGATAGATTCTCGAGCAAATGTGCGTAAACGGGTTCGTCTATTGTCTCATAGTGATAGTGAGTAATAGATTTTTTTAAAATAAAATTAAGATACAATAACCAACAATAAATTTTATTTTTTGATATCCTGAATTGATTTTATACAAGGAAACCTATCCGCCTTATTTCATTTAATTTCGAATATTTTTTTTACACGGTATCGCGTGGAACGTATCTACCGTGTAAATGGGGAGTTTAGTGTAATTCACTATTGTCTTAACCAAGTCGTCCTGGTTATGGACATTAACATATGATCGTCGAAATTAACTTGATTCGAGTCTTTTACACGACGCAAATAAATTATATATATAACCGTGTTATAAAAATAGTATATATGATATAACCGTGTTATAATTATAAAGTATACGTTGTCAAAATGAAGTGTATGGCAGACATACAAACATTGATTTGTATATTATGTATAAGACCTACTGTGAGTTAATTTTACTATGCCTATAACCTTTCAGGAAGTGCAGGCAAAAATTTTGTTAAAGTTTTATTGCAATCGAATGAGCGGTGTGGCAACGCATTGAATACGAACAAACAAACATTCATTTTTATACATTAGATTATTGTTAACTGTATCTCTTTCGCATCGAAAGGAATTTCTAGTGTTGAATGCGGGCATATCAGTTTAGTCTAGTAAAAATGCAGTCCATCGAGAAACATCGCAAGCTTTCTAAGTTTCCACCCGTCCGAAGACTATACAGCATGCATATTAAATGCACCGGAATGCAATTCAGTGATAGCATTCCCTACGACTTGGCATGTATTTTAGCAACGTGCACGCTCCGGCAGATTTCAGAATTTTAAACCAAAACAAACGCGGCATTTTGTGGAATTCAGTAAAACCGCTGGTTTCCAGATTTACGACAGTGGAATTTGCGAAAAAAAACGCATTAAAATTTCACAAAATAAAATGAATGTTGCAAACATGAGAAACGAACCGTAATAGTACGCAGCGTATGAGAATTTGTGGTTTTCGTAAACCGCATATTGTAAAAAAGTCTCTTCTGCTCCTATCATAGAAAATATTTTAATGTAACAGTTTTTTTTTCAATGTTAGAAAATTTAACTAACATGAATATAGTATACGAAGAATCAATTTCTCTGCATGGATTGTTAATAAATTAACGAAAAACAGAAATTTATATGTTTCCAAATATATATATATATCGATTTTTAGCGATATTTATTTTATATACAACTCAATTTAAAACTCACTTTTGGCATTTTCAGGAGTCCAAGAGCACGTTGTTTCCAAATGTCAAATTATTTTAATGAAAAACGTAACTTGAACGATTCAAATTTAATTTTGAAATTCTTACAAGCCCCTTCAGTAGAAATCTTAAATTATATTATTATCAGTTGAAAATTCTCGTGATGAGCAAAACCGGTTCTGATCATATCTAATAAATGAAAAATTGTTTTATTTGTATATAATGTCATTCCACCAAGAATTGACAGCGAACACATAAAAAATGATTTTTGTCAAAAGCTATTTATATTTATTTTATTATATCCTACAAATTTCCGAACCAAACCTTAAAATATGATGTTGTAAAAACTTTCGGAAAAACAGTAACTAAGCTTTGTGAATAACTTCCGTTGAGACGCAACATTATAAAGTCTATAGTTCCATATTGGAAGTAGACATGTTAAAAAAAAATGAGTGAACCAGATGGCACTTGTTTTTAAAAGTAAATATATATAAGTAACCAGAATATTTTTCAATTACTTCTGATCCAATATTACTTAAAAATAGAAGAGGAATTACTACGTCATTTTATAAAATACAATCGCTAAAAAGCGTAAAAACAGGTCGTACTATGTACACGATAAACGCGATGTAAACGGGGGTGTTATGAGAAGAAACAACGCGCCTCTGAAGGCCTTAGCGTGTCAGGTGTCAAATAACGAAAGAAACTTTCCAATGCCATGAACGAAATTACGACGAACAAAAACATAGCCGTGAATTAAATGTCTCTTTCGTACAGCGACTGTAACACTGTGACGTAAATAGTTAAGATGTCGCGCAGGTATAAGAACTTAGAGTGAAATCAAATTAAACGTTGGGTGCGTAATGAAAAGGCTGGTTTATTCGCTAACGTACATAGTTAAATAATTCAACAAAAATAATTATTCAATGAGTTTTCGATAGTGTATTTGAAAACCTTATATTGATCACAGCTAACGTTATCGACTGTAAAATTATTCTTATAAACCACCGTAACAAGGAATTTTCAATATCACCTTAAGAATATATTGTGTTTTTATATCGCCTCTTTGATTTGATAATTGCTGAGAAAATTAAATTAAAACATTATTTAACAAACAAACATCTAAGCTAATATCGTTTTTTTATAATAAGTATCTATTAAATATATGTAATTGAAAAGGCTTTTTGGATCTTGGACACACAAATAATTATCATTTCTTTGAAGAGAAAAGTATCAACGTTTCATATTGTTTGCAATTTAATAATTAAAACGATAAATATGTATTTAACATAATTGATAACAATGAATTTTAAAAATTTGCGTAAACTCACAGTTAACGATTCTCTACTGTTAAATTGTTTTTAATTTGAACGGTCTTCGAGTTTTTCTCTCGAAAATTCATTTCAACTTGCGGTTAAAATAAGTATTTTTCTTATTTTTTTATTTTCAAATAAGTCATTTAGAAAACGTTTTTCCGGGTTAATAGTCTGTTGTTTTTAATATCAAATGGAGGCAAATTTGAATTTAGTTAACTGCCTTATCTTTATTTTTTTATTTATATTTTTACGAAAGGCTATTTTTGAATCGTGGTTTATTTTTTTTTGTGATCCCATCCGCTTAAATGAAAAATAAAGCTGAGTGCTTTTCAAAATTCATTAAAATCGTCTTCTGAGACGGTATAACAAAATATTCAAATCATATTTACTTATCTTAAATCAATAAATCCTAATAACATAACACATACCTGCTAACTTGAACACTTTTTTCAAAGTATTTTATTTTCTTTAAATAATCACAATATCTCGTTACGGTTTTTTAAGTCCACGTCCACTCGCAATATATGCCATATAGCCCCCTACTGGAGGATTTTCATCAGAAGTCTTTCCTACGAAAACTGCGTTTTACTCACGAAAAGAGTAAGGGTAGCAAAATGGACAGCTGGGTAGGACTAGTGGTCAATAAAATAACTTTCGCTATGCCCACTTAAATTATAATTTTATGAGTGGGAGGTAACTTTAAAACATCACAAACACCCACGCCTTCAAAGCATATCGATAAATCAATTGAAAAAAATGGTGTTCTTTCACTGGAACTTGGTACATTGATCTGCATCACGGTTCCGGGAAGGTTAAATTTGAATGCTTGCTTATATATTTTAAATTTAATTAAATTATTAAAGAATTTTTAAAAATAGTTAAAGTCTTCTACCCTACTAAAAAAATTCGAAACAGAGTTATGACAAAGTTTTACATTTTGCTCATTAAAGTCATCAAAATGATATTTCAATTAATTATGTCATCACAAATGAAATTTTTTAAAGTAGCCGCAAAATTTCATTTAGCATTTAAGTTAAAGAAAAAATACTATCGCTTCGCATCTCGTTTCAAATTTAAAAAAAGTAATCAATTGTTTTTTTTTGCTTAAAACCGTGCATTTTATTCAAATCTCGTCGCAAAATTTTATCAATTGAATTGATTAGATATTTTAATACCGATAAATTTAAAGCTAATCTAATTGAAAAATATATTTCACTATACGACTTCGGCGCATACAGGCTTGTAAGAAAACAGTCTAGACATGCTTTTTATTTATAAAAAAAAAACAAATTAGTAATATGAAAACTTAGCCTATTGAAACACGTTGACCCGAAAGTAGTTTGGCAATAATAGTCGTTTGAAAACAGAGTATCATCCGATAGTTTGACGTTTAAATTGAGTTGTTTTGTTTTGTTTTGTTTACTTAGGAAAAACTAATTTATATTAATTCTGATGGAATAAAATACATGTATTTTGAATACCCACTTGTATGAAACTTTTTTAAAAACTTATGATTTATTTTTAGTCAATTATTCTGGTCATAAGGCGGAGCGGTTAGCGTTGTAGGTTTTCGTGCCGGATCTCACTGTTTCGAGTCCCAGTATGAACAGTATTTTTTCGATCGATTTCTGTTTAAAGACCTGTATAAAAAAATGTATTTTTTAAATAAAATTGTTTATTTTCAACGGATATTTCCGATCGCTAAAACGAATTATGACGAGAAAAATTAGCTAACCTTAAGTCACTTTGTTATTCTGACAATTTCTTTAAAATAGATTACTTTATTTTTCTAGTTAGCTCACTTCACCTCTCAATGGCTCATATACACTGTGCAGTATATAGCAGTTTGTATTATAATAAATTTCAATAAACTAAAAATTGGAGAATGTATTCGTTTTTTAGGGCTAGTAATAGTCAATGAATTGAAATGGACATTCGCGTGTGCCTTAATTTATTTTTCCGTAGTAATTTGTATCAATAAATGTCGAACCAGATAATGACCGGACAAAAATCAACAACCATTTAGATTTTATATCTTTCTGCAGTTGGCAGGACTTGCTGATGCGATATCTTTGTGCGCATTGCGAACTCTGCAATTGGCACGTATGCTACCCGCGGGGTTGTCACGACTGAAAAAACCCCCCATCAATTATTTATATGTTTTTATACGGCCCCCAGTAAATAAACAAAAACACTAGCATCATCGCACGCCGCTGTCCGCTAAGTTATGTACTTCATATAGTATTAAATTGTATGCATTTTTTCGTCAAAATAAATGAACCGTTTGCTTGTATGAGCTCAAATGCAGTTTACTTTTCACGAAATAAAACTGTTTTTTTTTTGGAATTTTAAAGCACTGGTGGATACTGCCTATTTGAATACCATGTTATCTAACAATATTCACAATTTTTTTTTTCAAAAATATGTTACAATAAGACTTTAAAGCTATCAACCTTTTAATGTTGTACTTAAAAGTATAAAGTCGGTTTTATCATTGATTTTTATACTCAATGGTAGAATACAAATCATCATTACAAATTTTCTGTTATTTGTTGTGTTTTCAAGATGTTGATTCTAATCTGCAATCAAAGTAAATGAGTCAAAAAATCTTTGACGTGACGATGTGTAATATCTTTTATTCTTGAGTTAATCTCGAGTTATATTTAAAAAAAAAATGTGTGCCATTAAAGGCATCTATAATTACTTTTTGAAAATATAATACAGTTTGATTGAAGCAACGTAGTAAGACTTTTAATATAAAAATAAAATACATTAATAAATTTATTTTGAGGTTAATTGTACACAAAGTTAAATGTAGAAAAATTCAATGTCTTTTTTATGTAAAAAAAGAACTCTCTTTGAAAAACTCAATCTAGAACATTCGTTGTCTTGTACTTTATAAGGTCTCCGAAACTTTACTTCGCATTTCTGAAGAATCGTATCTTGTCTGGGTTTTCAATCCAATGTGACCCCTACGAACAACAATTGAGAGCATTTCGAAAACTTCAAATTGGACATTCAGCGAAGCTCTCGACAAAAACGAGGAATGCTGATTTTCCCTCGAACGTATTATTGTTATCCCATTTTATTTTTGAATGGAAAAGTTCTTATATAAACACAATATTTTTGTTTTTGTTCCGACAATAATTAAACCATTTTGTTCGTCATTGCTGACAATTCAAAAATTAATAGCTTTTGTCTATTTATCGATCTATGCTGGCCATTTTTCTATTGCTTTATATGGCAAAATTAATGTGTGAAATCTCTATTAATCTCGAAATGTATAGATAAACATCAGTTCTGTTGAAGCTTACAATTCATACTAATTGTGACTAGTACATTTTTGAATCAACTAGTATGTTTTTAAACTCATTGATAAGTGATAGACGGACTAGAAATGATATTACGACACAGAGTATGTTAGTATATTGGCAACCGTTAGTCAAAGTAGAAATTACGTCTTAGGTTATGTCAGGTTAAACTAAATAGATGTTGAATAGAAATAGCACGCAAATGACAACAAAACTTTGATATTGTGATAAATGGACGGTAAAATACAAAAACTATTTGATTTCGCGCTCAATGAAAAAAAGCTGGCTCCAATATGAGTGCACGCGTAACTATTTTTAATCTAATAAACAATTCAATTCTCCAATCCTAAAATAACGGGGCTTAGAGAATGCAGTTTGTTAACTTTTATTCAATTCCTAGCGCTATTCTTATATCCTTACTCTCATCGAAAAAAGAGAGGTTAAGCAACTGAGTAACAGGCAGTTCTCGAAAAAAAACTTAAGGAGCCTTATTATTTACATTAAAGGTGGATTTGGTTGAAAACAAAAAACTTAATCTACTCTTTTATGCACTTTATTAGCTCATATTTAAGAAAACAAAATTACCTATATTAATCATTTGTTTTTGGAATATTGGTCTGTGTGATACTACAATTGTTCTTTTGAAAGTAATTCCAACTTAAACCGGTTAGTTGATTTGGACGGTTAGTTGGATGCTCTAGACACTGCATATATATATAAAAAAATATTTCTGGCTTATAACTTAGTCATAATGAATTTCCACTCGTTAACTTTTATCCCGATCAGCTATCGAGACATGGTTATAAAATACGGTAATAAGAGACAAAAAAAAGTGTCCCAAGTTAATGTAGCTGATTTACATTTTTAGACGTAAAAGACATTAAGGATTTCTCGACGAAGCCTGGACCGTTTAATTAATTTTACGAGTACATAAATTAAATCTTCTCAAGTAATTGTGTAGCGCCGTGATACTTAAGGGCTAAAGGGTATGCAATATACAAAGGATAAAGTCTCCTTCAAGGGCGTAAACAATAAGGGTCTCGTTGATGAAGTAATCATTACCTACTCTTTCATACAGCGAGAAAAAATGCAAAGGATCTAATCCGCAGACAAAAATTGACTCGGCACGTATCACAAGATTGTAAATACTTTTTAAATAGCTTTTTTTAGCCACTTGTGTGAGTAACTTTACAATTGAATCATTGAGTTGTAAAAAAACATTCTGGAAGCTTTTAAGTTTTGAGTAAATTACGAAAAACTGCTGCCAAGTCCGAAAAACTTATTAGCTAAATTAAGCTACATATGACTTTCTTTAGTTGCTAAAATTTTGACTCGCCTACTAATTGCTATTTTTAATTTACGCATATATTTATGTAATATGATCAGGAGCTGTCTTAAGCAATTTAATTCTCGTTTATTGCTTTTAATTTTACTAACGTGATAGTTATATTATAAAATATGTATATAGTAAAAATGCTAGAATTAGAAAAAAATGTAAGTGGCCAATCTATTTTAACTGTCCTTTGATGCGATTTGATTTGAGTATCATTGTCTTTCTGGTGGTATTAAACATATTATTTATAAAATTTGAATCGTCCAAATTATGTACATTCACACAGATTTTGTCACCAACGGAAATACGGACGATAATAAACTCTTTTTCCAGGAAATTTTTGAAATAAACAGAGCGCAATTAAACAATCTTTTAAATTAAATGCTACACGTGCCTGGCTATCCACTTTTATACCCTATATAAATATAATAATAAAACCTTTTCCGACAAACAAAAATAAATATAATTCTTAAAACTACTCACCATTCAAATCTGTGGGCATTCCCATAGGCTAGTCTTTTTCGCCAGCAATAGCTTTAAGCTCAATAATACATTTATTAATAATAAAAACACGAAACATTCATTTATTACGCGTCAGGTCAGGTTCATTCGTGCACTTGAACGCATGAAGATGCCGAAAGGTGAAACCCGGGTCGTTAGTGACAAAATCTGTGTGAATGTACATAATTTGAACGATTCAAATTTAATATTGAAATTCCACCAAGCACCTTCAGTCGAAATCTTAAATTATATTATTTATAGTTAATAAAAACACAATATTCCTTTGTACTTCATTCCACTTTATTTAATATGTCAGGACCGGTTTCGCTCATTACGAGCATCGTCAAATGACGATGTCAGTTGACATCAGTTGACATCAGTTGACATCCTTTGACGATGCTCGTAATGAGCGAAACCGGTCCTGACATATTAAATAAAGTGGAATGAAGTACAAAGGAATATTGTGTTTTTACTAATATAATGCCTTTCCACCAAGTATTGACAGTGAACACCCTAAAAGTTAATTTAGTGTCACTTTTTCATATTTAGAAATAAAACAGAAAATTTCTTTCATATTTCTATTATTAATTGTTTATTACACCCTTAATAGTTTTACTTGGTTCAGTATAAATTATCAATGTATTAAAAAATGCTCGTCATGATCGAAATCGGTCCATATCCCGTAGAATTATTACAAAAGAGTGTTTTATTTTTTAATTTTTAGTGTAGTGTATCGTCCAATATTATAATACCTCGACTTTCAATTCTTACTGGCCCACACTCAATCCTTCAGTTTGTGACCTTATCTGCTTTGAAGATATCATTAAAACAACGGAAGTATGTTGGTGATATAATGACGTGGTGTTAATTGTTTCATTAAGAAGTTCTTACACAAAGCTACGCATGTTTAAGACTATGTGATTTCTTAAACAACAAACGAACACAATACAATATTAAGTGACACGCATTATAACATAATCGCTGTAAGATTAGTTCTTCATATATCTGTAGTTTATTTCTATCATTTAACAAATATATATAAATCATTCTTAAAAAAACATTTGTTCGCTATAAAACAAAGACTGTAATGTGGGCCAATCAGAGTTGAAGCTAGCCAATTGGTATTTAAAATAAAAGTTAAGATGCGTTGTTATATTCTACACGCTTTTAAGTATCGTAAAAGTTAATTTAATTCAATTAATCAACATTGCAATAGTGTTATCTCCGTAAAATAAAAATATAAAAAACCATATAGAGTCGTGATTGTACTTTCCAAGTCCAAGAATTTTTTTACCATTTTACTAGTCGCTTCACTTCACTTCTTGAAGCCAGAAGTGAGCCTATTGGTATTTTATATAAAAAAAGTGTGCTGTAATATTCTACACGTCTTAGGGTATCGTAAAAGTGAAGTAACCTCAGTTAATACACATTGCAACAGTGCTATCTCCGTATAATAAACATATGCAAAACACTAAGTAAAGAGGCAATTGTGCTTCAAGTTCCAAGATTTTTTTACCATTTAAATAGTTGCCTCACTTCGTTTCTCGAGAGTTTATATATAAAATGTTTTCATCAACAGATTAACAATCTTTTTTTTAAACTGACGTTAACCACGGTTGACCATATTGAACTATACAATTTTCGGTAGTATTTTAGATAAATTGTTAGCTATTCACTACTTTAATAACTACTTATGAATTCCTTACATAATATTAGATAAAATACATCATTTCAACGAGCTGTCACTCGAGAAATACCGGTAGCTTGAGTTGGCAGTTTCATTAGCTCGTGCGAGTAAATTTAAATTATAAAATTGTGGAGCACTCAGTAGAAGTATTTAAATTATTTCCACATCAACTAAATGCCTTAATTGTGATTCGACGTAATATATATGCATACTTGAAATTGGTACAAAAGATTTCAACACTGGTATTTTAAATATTTTTCAATATCAAAATTTTAATTATGTTTGTAATTACTTTCAATCCCCATTCTAAATTTATTAATCTGAGATGACTTTTTAATTATATGTTAGATGTGTTAAACATTTTAATTTTGTGCTATTTTAGAATCACTTTTAATGTAATTGGTATTTTCTTTTCAATGCCAATTGTTGTTTATAGCTGTTCATTTTTGTATAAATAACATTGTTAAATTATATTTCTTATCAGTTGACGATGCTCGTAATGAGCGAAACCGGTCCTGACATATTAAATAAAGTGGAATGAAGTACAAAGGATTATTGTTTTTTTACTAATATAATGCCTTTCCACCAAGTATTGACAGTGAACACCCTAAAAGTGAAAATACCGATTAATCAAACTTAGTGAAATAAACTCGTTACTATGATAATTGACTCTTTATTAAGGGTAACAGTCACGGTCTACATAGACACTTATAATTAAGACAAATCATTTAATTGCTTATATACAAAAAATCGTTTAATTGATAGAAAAATAGGATATTCAAATTATTCCAGTTGAGTTAAGCATTCCTTATTATTATATTGTAATAAAGTTTATTTGTAAAAAATCGCATCTCAACCAAAACTATTACGTACTATTTATTTTTGAAAAAAAATTTAACGTTAGCAAAATCAAATATAACAAGAATAACATTAAGTTTTATTTTTTTTTCAGCTTTTATTGGACATTCATACCTAATTAAATTTTGAAAATGTAACTTTCAAATGAAGAATCAAAAAAAACTGAATGTTACGGTTTTGGTTCAGATACATTTTTTGATTGAAAAAAATAGAAGGTCCCTGCTTAAGCATGCCAATGGCTTCCTGTTATTTTTTTTACTAATAAACTTTTTTACAATATGATAATTGTAATTTTATTATGTAATTTTATTTAATATTCTGTGTCTTTTATTTGTCAAGTACATGGCGAATTGGCGTAAGCTGTTATGCCATGTACCATAATTTTAATTTTAAACAATAAATAAATAATAAGGAATGTACTGAGCGTACTTTGAAATCCTGTAAGGTAATTTAATTTAATAATTTGTTTTAATTATAAGTGTCTCTGTAGACTGTGACTCTTACCTTAAACATACAGCAGTGTAACTTTTTACGTCACCAGATGGCCACTTACTGTTCTAGGCGGTACTGACATTAATATTTTCTGGAAAGAATAAGTGTATTGATTTTTTATTTTTTATTTTTCTTAAGTGTATCTCCTATTACTACAAAGTTTGTTAATTACTGGAACATCTTTTACATTATTACTATTCTACCATATACACGTCAAACAAAACAATGTAAATGTTTTATTGTATCTAATAATATCGTATAATACATATTCTCAAAATAGATACAACCCATACAACTTCTTTAACAGGTCTCATATATAATATGACAATTATCCTTTGCTTTGCTTCGTAATTATTGTCTAAAATTAGTCAAAGGCTTGATTGACGTGTTATGACGTTAGTAAGTTTTAACAGGGATGCTAAGCAACCTCTTTGATGGTGAAAACAACCCACCACCTACCCTCTAGGTGAAATTCTTACCAACTTCAATACTTCGCATGAATACCTTTCCACAACCGAATCAAAACACTACATACATAGTAGCAGAAATGTTCATACGGAGTGAATTTACATTACAATATTATATATATTTACCGTACTGGTAGAACGTAAGTAATAATTAAACAGAAAATTAAAAATTTGAGACTTATGGATGAGTATAGCAGTCTACATCGACACTTATAATTACGACAAATTATTAAATGTAAAAATAACAAAATTTGTGTAATTGATAAAATCAAGCTAAATATGATTTTAAAAAACATCTCAATTGGGTGAAGTATTCATTTTTTATATTGTAATAAAATTTATCCGTAAAAAAATAAGCAGGAAGTCAGTAGCGTGCTTAAGCAGTGACCTTCTTTTTTTTCAATTAAAAATCGCATCTCAACCAAAACGCACTCTTTATTTTTGAAAAAAATACTCGACGATCAAAAATTAGATATATATTATATTACATTAACTTTTTATTTTTTTAACACAGCAATTGTCGATTTCTCATCGCAAAGGTAGTCAGTGCACATACTTATTGCAGTCACTGCTATTTCGCTTTAAAATTAATTTAGTTTCTACAGCAGATGCATGAAGTAATAAAATTTCAAAAAACACAATTTCACGATTCATTTCTCTCGAAAGTTTCTCAGAGTTATTTACTGCTGTCATCATTTGAAGGGCATTGTACAATTTCAATAAATTACATTGATTCGGTAGGCAGTAAAATGTGAAATATTTTGATATTAATAAATCACAACGTAATTATTTTATTAAACGATGGATGCGTGGTCGAGTGTCAACGTCTTTGGCTTATAAAACGGAGGTTACGAATTACGTTTTATACGTTTTTTACAGATAGTTTTTATCGATTGAATTTATGGACTTCCGTTTAAAGAAGTGATGTCTTGAATTTAACCCTTCTAACCCACCCTGTCCTAAAAAATGGGGTGTATCGTGAGCGATTAGCTAACCACTTGTCTTGTTTTAGCCCTATCTTTCTATTCTTATTCTCTAAGAGAGGTTGAGTAACTGTGTAGCTTGTAATTCTTGGAGAAACTCTCCTGTTAGATAAACTCTATTAGAAGTTCATATGCACCACATTGGAAGTGGAGATGATAAAAAAAACGTGATTATTCTACTCGGCATGTTTGTAAAGGTAGACAATATTCGTTTATCAAATTGTAATACGTTTTTATTCAATACAAAAAGCATGTTGTTTTACGATTTTGTTGAAGTACACAGACTTATTACTTGGAAGCGGGAAAAACACAAAATTATCATTGAGTTATTTACTTTAGTAATGTATAATTTCACTTTGTGAAAAATTTCCCAAATTTTAATTGTGTATATAATTGCCTTCATTCACCACTTAGAATTTATTAGTCTTTGATGATTTTTTTTAAATTGTATGTTATAGGTGTTAAGCATTTCAATTTAATGTAATTGTAGAGACACTTATACTGTAATTTGTAAATAATTTTTATTATTAATTGTTGTTTACACCTTATATTTCAATTTAATTTTGTATAAATAGTACCGTTTAATTATATCAGTTGACAATGCTCGCAATGAGCGAAACCGGTTCTGACCTATTAAATAAACTGGAATAAAGTTCAAAGGAATATTCTGTTTTTATTAATATAATGCTTTTCCACCAAGTATTGACAGTGAACACCCTAAAAGTTAACAAAAAGCATGAACTAGATATTCGGACTAAAATATCCTGGAGCTACCAAATTTCTCTTCATTCACAAAATTACGCATGTAATTTCCTAGTATTAATTTAACGAACCTTGTCCATAGACCGCAGTGTTGAATTACAGCTATGTCTACTAAATCCATAGACAAAATTCAAATGCAAACCATTATACAGGTTGGCCATTTAACGAGTGAGAAGCAAGTGACCATTACGTGTTTGATTGTTGATTAAATTCCGCTACCGCAACGCTATATGGCTCCATTGAAACGAGATCGCTAAACACAATATTAAGGCATTTGCATTTGAAACAATAGCATACAGGATGATGAAAACTTAATTTAAGTAAATGACTGCGGAAATATCTCATTCACATCTTCATATTCATCTTCTCGCCATCAATCAATCAAAACAAACTTTATTTTTATTAAATGCCATTACAGGCCTGGTTATAAATACTCATCGTCTTAGAAAACCTGCTATAATTTAAAAAAATATATTTATTATTCCTTAGATTTTTTCGCCGAGTATTCACACTCTGCCGCCTGTGTGGTCGAATGGTCAACATGGCTACCGCTACGGAGGGCACGGGTTCGAATCCCAGTACGAACAGTTTTATAAATTGATTTTTCAATCGATTTATGGATTTCTGTTCAAAGGCAGATGTATGTGATGTCTTGAATTCCCCCCTCCCACCCATCCTATCCTATGAACGGGGCGTATCGAGAGCGATTAGCTAACCACTAGTCCTTTCCTTCTATTCCTACTCTCTTTGGAAAAAGAGAGGTTGAGCAACTGAGTAACAAGCAGTTCTCGTAGAAACATTTTCTGTTGAGATAAACTCCATTAGGAGTCCATATGCTCCATATTGGGAGCGGAAATGGTAAAAAAAAAAACACATTCTTATTTGAAAATTAATATGTAGATAATATCTGTATTTTTTTTATTGGAAGAGCAATATATTATTAAGAAAAATAAAACATATTTTCCTTTTTTATTTATTATGTTTTTTCAATGTGAAGTACCAAACTCAAAATTAATTATTTTTATTTATCGATCTAAAATATTGAAGATTAACATTATTCTAACACTGTTTCATCAGCTCCTGATAAAGATAACGACAATTAAGTGACACTGCCTCGATTACGACGTCTAATATGACGGGATCGACTCCCTGTATAAGTGAATCGGCTCGGGCAATCCCCGCCGCGCTTTGCATAAGTGAACCATAATTCAGGGCTTATAGTGCTGGGCTGCATAATGCGAGAATTACACCAGGATATTTATGATGCGGACGACGATGGTGAGCTGTAGACGCTGGGCGTAAGGCCGAGGGGCGTGCCCCGTGAAGTAAGCGGCGCTTGAAATATTATTGTGCTTCTACATACCTCTTAAGAAGCCTTAACGAGATTGGGGAAGCTACACAGGCTGGTTTGGTAATGTAATATCCACGATGCAGCCCTATTTAACACGGTTGTATCCCCGATTCTCTCCGTACACGGGGAATAATAATTTTCAGTATTTTTACAATTCTAAGCCAATATGGGGAACGGGATATTCTAAAATTAAATCTACCGCTACGGTTTATTCTCATTATCGTCCCCTCTATTTTTTTAAAACACAATTGTTAAAATATCAGTCTTGTGCAGCTCTCAAAAACTTCATAAAATTCGTTTATTTTCGTAAGCGCTATGGAAGGCGACCGTGGAAAAGTGGCTACACACATAACAGACACTACCGTTGAGTACAGAAATATCGTTGTGACCAAAAACATCATCTCTGTATCTCAATATCTTATTTTTTTAATCGTCGTCCCTTCTCAATGAAGAGCATATATCTTCCTAGTGCAGCATTCTCAACAGAAGTTTTTTTTAATAGAACTGTTTGTTGGTCAGTTACTCAACTTCTCATCCCCAAATAGAACAGGAATAGAAGGATAAAACTAGGAAAGAACTAGTGACTAGTTATCTCTTTCGTTAAGTCCCTTTAATTTTAGAATTGCTAGGGTAAGAAGGGTAGTTTTGTCATCACAAACACCCATACCTTTAAACAGAAATCGATTGAAAAAAGTGCGCAAGCCCGTAAGATCTGTCACGGAAGCCAACGACGTTAACCACTATGCTACGTCCCGATGGAAAAATAGCGGCAGTAAATATTGATTGGACGGAATTGAGAGGTATTTTAAGGAAAAGTTCAAAGTAAGACTCATAACTATGGCGGTTTGGAAAGTTCGTTTCTAATTGCACTTGAATGATTTCAATGGCTTTAAATAAAAACTTAATCGGAAAAATCATTCAAACGCTGAAGCAAAAGCGGTTTTTTTAATTTTTGAACGAAATAGCTTCAAATTTTATTTAACAGTTGAGTACGCCTTCATTTCTTTTTACAGCTCTCATTTCGAACGAGAGCTTATTATTTTTGACGGCGTATATCAAAGAAAATAAGCTTAAAATCAGTAGTCAGATACCTTTTTACTACAACAGACATCCCTCGTGGCATGCTGATGATAAAATGAACTTTATATTAATTTTACTAAATGCTTAAGACAAAATCGAAACACATTTATTCCCGAGTCCCGAGGCGGAATGTACTGTAGTATTTTTTATAAAAAAAAAAATATTTTTCTATGCATGAATACCGTCAGTAACAAAAAATTCGTGTAAAATATGACAAAATTGTATTGTTTTTTATTACACACTATTTGAGGGATTCCTTTGATTTTTCTTATAAAATCATTGCTTTAGAAAAGTCTTAAGCTCTGGGTTGCTTAATTCAAATTTCACGAAAACCAAGACTGGTTGAAAGAGTCGTTTCCTGGGAATTAACTTTCGGGAAATCTTGACATAATATCTCTAATTCAGAAAGTGTAAATATGGAGCACTTAAATTCGCTTCGCGGACATTTGGTTTCCCGACAACCTGGGTTGCCGAACACTGCTGTGAATAGTGGTGACAGTAATTGAAATGAAATACTACGAGCTCTTTCAAAGCTTAAATGATCAAAAGAATTTTATTTATTATCATAATTGTCGGTTATCTTCGTAAGAAAAAAATCAATACGCCGCTCTTAAGTAGAAAAATTGTCAATTGAGCAAAGCATTCAATTTTTAGTTTCAGCATCGAGTATTATGAATTACATTTTCACGAAAAAATGAGAGAGAATTTTTGATAAAAAATCTGTTTATAATTAAAGATTTTTCAATAAATTACTTTCAGATAATATTTATTAGTGCGAACTGTTTTTCAACTATTTAATTCTTTGAGTGTATTCGCAGCACTTCTTTGATTCACTGTCTCCCACAAATTGTTTTGCTTCCTCCCATGGCATACTAGCACCTCTCAGTTCCACCGAATACATTATATATAATATAGAGATTACCCGACGCTCGTCTAGGACGCTGGAATCCCACCAGTTGGAATGAGAGACAAACGAGATTGAGGCTCTCTGAAGGAATCCGCAGCACGTTACACAACAAGTTACAACGTCTCTCTATGACTACTGATGCTACAGAGCACTGTCTTGTACGTTCATATATCTCTGAGTTATCACGAAATCAAACCACCACCTTCAATATCCAAGGAAAGCGTTTATTTTCTAGAGTCTTTTGCTACCCTCAATTGGCAACGGCTTAATGCAAGAGTTGAACAAATGAGATTTGGTTTTAATCGTGTACAGCTGTGTGTCTCAGACAGTCCGCATTGAGATAAATTTGGCTTCAGATATTTCTAAGCGAATAGCGTGATCTTTTTGTGTGGTACCGTCTTCTGGAATATTCTGACCTTCCCCATGAACCAAATTGATTACATAGTTATATAAAAATATGGATGTTTAATATTTACGATCGAAATAACATAGTTTTGTTTATTGACTTAGCATTTACTTAGTAGAACTCCATTTTAATAGGGTAAAAATAGCAACGTATTAAGCTCTACAATTTTTATATTTATTAGTCGATAGCTATTTCGGCTTTCGCCATCTTCAGAACTAGATAAATATATAAACTGTGGAACTAAATACGTTGCTATTTTTACCCTATTAACATATTTTTGTATTCAGTCAGTGAATTTGTAAGACGCAAGAACAAAAATTTAAGACTGGAGTAATACTCCTATATAAAATAAATAGGAATAATTATAACATCTACATATTTTGATGTCAAAATACCTTCATATATTCCATCTTTTGATCAAATTTTGTCTTTAGACGAACAACGATAACCTGTCGGAAATTGGAAAATATTAATAAGCATCAAATAAAAACACAAAGATGTTTAAAACACACAGCAAATTCATTATATAACATATGTATTTGAAAAAATCAATTTCCGAAATACTTTAACGATCAATCAAAAGTAACATTTAAAAAATACTTGATAATTCCGTAATAAATTTTGTTATTTAATTTTTGTATGCTTTATAGTTTCATGGAAAACCATTTCTGGCAAGAACAAGCGTGGCATGTGAAGTAAAATAATTATGAGGTCTCTTAATATTATATTTAATACAATGGTTTTTTGATTTCGTAAATGTGTGTTTATTATAAATGTTATACATTTCATTGGATTAGTTTGTAGCCAAGTATATTTGTCTGTACATTATATAATATATAATTGGAGATTTTCAATTGTAATTTAATGAATGTTAACATATGTCGAATTTAAAAATTTGACTAAATGTGCTCGATAAAATTTCATTATTTTTTATTTTGTGGAAAAGGACAGTTTCGCCTTTTGGGACCTTAAAACATTTAAGTGATTCTAAGAACTTGTAATGACTACCAGTTAATAGTTTTTATCGTGCTTATTCAACGGTGGGCTACCAATACGTTAACAAGGGACTCGATTAATCACGAAGCAATTTTTAGTGTTCTGAGGAAGGAGTGAATTTTCTTATCGCTCCTATGCAGTTATGTACAATACATACTTAAAAAAGTAATCGATTTTTACTTAATAATACACGTATAATATGTAACAATATGCAATTTACCGTAAAGTTATCAATGTAAATAACTAAAAATGTTCTAGAAATTGTAGTTATAAATTAAATTGATATGAGAATATCGTTTTCTCGTAATTTAACAAAGGGCTCGCTAGCCTCAGTAAAAATTCAACAAGGGGCTCGCACGAGCCTTTGTGAGCCCCCTCCAGCCCACCTCTGTGTTTATTATAAGAATAAATATTGGTATGGATCTGAATTTATTTTACTATTAATTTGATATTAACGTCGTTCAATCTTAACTTGTAAAGAAATTATATAAACAATTATGATCTCTGTATTTTTTTGATATTACATGTGATCATTGAATCTATCTTTTTTAAAACAGGATTCGAAAGGTCATAACTTAAAACTATTTTTTTTCGAATAGGTGTATATTAATCAGACGTGTTATTTTAAAATTATTTTTGTTAAATTGCTGTAAAGTTTATGATTACAAAAAGAAGCTCAGGGTAGTAAGAAACAAAATTTTAATTATTTAAACTTAAACATACATGGTTTGCAATCGTGTAAGTCTGTGAGTTTTAATCCTCATCTTCTCTAGTTTCCAATTTTAATAACTTATATACAACTTCTCTGTCATACCAAGTCAAAAATTCGTCTCCAAAGAAAGTTATCTTTTGAAGTAAATTATATACAGCTCAATATGGTATACTCTGATTCGATGTTTATATGCAATGAATCTACTGACACCAGTATTTATTTCTTAATTCCATCCTTCTTTCTTTGCCCTCTTTGAAGAAAAGGGTTGAACGGAATGACCTCCTCAGAAAAATCCTCATTTTTTAATTAATTGTACAAATGTAAAAATCTTATTTTAAATAGATGATATTATTTTAAAACATTCATATTTTGATTTTCATCGATTTATTGACACATGGACCTTCTATAGATGAAGTGAGTCAACTAGTAAAATGGTAAAACTTTTTTCTTGGACTTTCAAGAAAAATTAAGTCTTTATTTGGTGTTATGGTGGATCGCATATTTTTTTTAAATTTTATTACACTATTTATTGTACTATTCTCAGATTACTTCACTTTTACGATACTTGTAGAATACTACAACACATCTAACTTATTTTTATCTAAATTACCACTTGGCTCACTTTAATTCTAATGTACCGATATGTGAAACTAAAGGCATACTTTTTTTGATAATTTCCCTTCTCACATTTAATCGTAGACCTTTGCAAACGTTTTAGCAGAAAAGTCACATAAAATGAGTGCCGGATCGCAAACAAATTATTGATTCTCTGATAACAAACAGATGCTTAACGGTTTTAATAACCAGACAAGAAGAGAGGTCGAGATATAAAATATACACAAAAATCAAACTGACAATAATATCGTCGTTTACAATCGAAGTCGCTAGTAAGCAAACTTTTAAATCTATCATCAATATGAATGAACAACTTGTAGATATTTGCGGTATAACTATGAAGCTGAATTTAAGCTGTAAGGGAAGGTTTCCAACTGTTTGCCAATTAATTGAGTGGTCCAAACACAACCAAAATTCTGAACACTATGCCGTACCTTGGAAACCACATTACAAAAGGGTCTTCAATAATCCATTTAACCCTCCTCGACCTTGGCTTCTATGTTACTCCGAGAGACTTTTAATTGAGTTTTATTAAAGAAAAAAAAGAATTAAAAAAACCCTCTTTTCCGTAAAATAAATAATGGATGTAGCTCGAATTCTTTTTCATTTGTGTATGCTTCAGTATTTTAATTTTAAATCACTAGCTTTCATGTTTCATATTATGTTGCTTGTAGAATACTTCAATAGAAAATTTGAAGTTTTGAGCTTGGGTCCTTAATTGATCTCTGTAGAGTTTAAAAGTGATAAATGTATTTATTTTTTTAAATTATTATTATTAAATACAAAGCAGATTTTGAATATCACTGTTTTTCTAGACAAATTTACAAAAAAATAATCATATTATTTTAAAAAGGTAAGTACAAAACTTTTAATTTAATCAATTTTTAAGTTTTTATTGTCAGTGGTGTAAAGGAATTTTATTGAAAAATAAATCCCCTTTCGTGCTAATTTTATAGTATTTATTATATAGAAGCACTGGTTTCTCTCATCGATAGATAACATCGAACAATACAAAAAATCAAATGAGCAAAACCAGCCCTGATGTATTATATAATAAATTATGTGAAAATGCTAAAAATAGTGAATTTTTTTTTAACTAATTAAGAAATATATATTCAAACCGGTTCCAAAATGTATTGATTACCGTGTCTTTTCGAAAACTGATTCTAAAACGAAGTAGGGTATATGTCCATATGACTGCGAAACAAGCAGTATGACAATATTTCTTGTATATGAAAAATGATACTAATGATTACTGACAAAAAGATGAAAATAATTATTAGCTATTTGCCAAAGAAGATTCTATTTTTTACAATCATTTTTTTGCAAGCTTGATTTGGCCTATATACACTGCTTAACAATTGTCTCATCAACTGAAGCATTGTGTTGAATATTCAGATAACAAAATCAGATGAATATTGCTGATATTCGACATATCTTTCGTAAAAATAATCACTAACCTAATCAAGTAAAGCACCCAATGAGCGCTTTGGTCATTCATGACTCATGGTGGTATTTTGTTGTATCTATATCCACTCCTAATGTGGAGCATATGGCTTCATAATGAAGGTACGATAAACAGAAGTTTTTCCACGAAAACTGTTTGTTACTCGCTCAACCTCTATTTTCTAAAGAGACTAGTAGAAATAGAAGGACAACGCTAGAACAGGACTATTGGTTAACTAATTGCTCTTGCTACGCCCAGTTATTGAAAGATAGGAAGTGTGGAAGGGATTTTTTTAAACATCACAAACACCCATGCCTTAAAACAGAAATCGATAATTCGATCGAAAAATGCTGTTCGTACTTGAACTCGAACCCGTGAGGTCCAGCATGGAAGCCAACAACGCTAACCGCTCCACCATAGGACCCAAAAAGATAGTATTTGGGTAGACTTTATTGTATTTTTTCAGATTCAATTATACATCAAGCTCCCAACTCAACAAAATAACACAATTATCATATTATTTCTCTTACGAAAAGTATTCGAGGTGTCAACTTTAGTAAAAAACGTGGTCGATCACTGACTGCTTTAGCCCTTCCTTTGTAAATGAAAACATTTCATTAAAACGTTTGGCGGATTTTGGACTAGGCCAAGTATTTCATTACAATATTTCATTGTCATTCCGACGCGGATAAGCAGTATACAATATCAAATTAATGTACTTTTTCATTATTTTCCGCAAGATTGTTAAAACGTAGTCACCCCCGACTAAGAGCAATCTGTTTACACAGAGGGTGAAAGAAATTAAATGGATCTAACCCTATGCCACCAACCCCCACCCACCCAACCACTTCTTTCATTTGGAGCTCTTCAATTTACAGGCAAGTGTTTGCATAAGAGAATTTGATACTTTGCGTAAAGAAGGGTTAATGGATATAAATGTCATTCTGACACAATGCCTGTTTGGAAATAATAAAGAAGAACTTGAAATATATATTGAAAATGTAAAAAAACTTTTTCTATTCATTCGGTGATTGGTTTGTTTATTTATTATAATTTTATATCAACGTCTGCTCCTATTTTTCAGCGTAACGTCGGCTTAATTCTTAAATCACAAATTTTCAAGTGGAAGAGGATTAAAAAGTAAACAACTCAGTATAAGGTATCTCTTCTTATATTTATTTATTCTAATAAAACGTAAAATCTCTACATTAAATATTTATAATAATTAATGACGTCTAGGACTCACGGCTGTACTCAGTCAAAACCAAGTGCCTCCTGTTTAAGGCATCTATTCAGTGCTGCTTTACGGTTGCAAGTCATGTCACATTACAAAATCACAGAGTAAACGTATACTGTGCTTCAAAAACAGATGCCTGAGTCGAATACTGGGAGTGGGGTGGTTTGACTTTACCAGAAACACAGAGATTAGGGAACGGACTAAACAGCCGTCAATTACTTCCAAAATAAAAAAAGCGACGATGAACCTGGCTTGGACATGTGCTGAGGATGCCACAGAAAAGCCTGAATTCTGCTTGTCTCTTCTACCAACTGGGTGGATTCCGCCGTAGTGGAAGGCCGCTGACGACCATCTATAGGATGTACTCGGTGGAGCTACGGGACGCTGGAATGACATGGGAGGATGCAAGAAGACTGGCAGGGGCAGAGAAACTTGGAGGAATCATGTGGCGGCCATATGCTCCGAGTAAGGAGTGGATATGGACAAAAAAATAATGATTCTTTTTCAAAAGTATAATTACTAATAGCAAAATAATCTACTACAAAAAATAAACAAACTATAATTTGTTTCTGCAAGTTGAAATATTCAGTTTTAACTGTCTCCTGAACACTTAGAGTAAACCGACTTACATGATGTTAGAATTAAGCTGACCATATGGACTTTGAATGCAGTTTACCTTTACAGATGTTTTTTTACGCGAACTGATTTTCACTCAAATTCTCAATCATTTTATTTCGAAATGAGTAGGAATAAAGCTAGTATGGGACTAGTGGTTGGCTAATCACTCTCGCTTCGTCCCATTTTGGGATCGGACATAGTTAATTTTAGACATCACAGACATCAATACCGAAACCCATAAATCGAATGAAAAAACTGTCCGTATTGGGATTTGAATATGTGGGTTTCTCAAACAAAGCCAAAGACTTTGACCAATCGACCACGGATACGGCATATTATTGAGGTTTTAAAATATTTTGATTTCGCTTTGGTTTTTATTTGGGACTATTTTAGCACCACACAAAGAGTCACAAAAATTTGACAAGAAAAGCTTTAATCAAAAAGAAAATGTTATAGAAATAACATTTTAAAATAATATTCATTTTCCCAAGAGGTTTTTAGATACATTAAAATGGGAAATAAATTTCCCGCAGACTTGCAACACCGTTCAAGATGGCCGCCAGCTTTACGGTCATACGTGACAATGTCGTCTTTAGATAGATTAAATGCGACGGCAATATTTTTAAATTTATAACCCCAGCACGGTTGCAATTTTACCGAAACGATAAATTTCATATTAAGGCTTGCATAATATTCCTTATCTCATAAATATTAAGTAGTAAAATAACATTGCAGCTATAATGCAACGGTTCCTTTAACTACAAGTATAATATATTCCACGTCATAGCGTTTCGTAGAATATGCATATTTTCTTATAGGGTGATATACTCTTCCCCTAAATATCTCTTGTCAGAGACTTAGCCGTTTCAGGTGGTTTATCATTTTTTTTAACTAACCATACATGGGAGTCTTGCGAGACGAGACATGACTATTAATATAGAATTATATATTATATAATTATCTATTGATAATATTAATATATAATTAAATATTATTATATACAAGTGGTTTTTTATAGCGATAGCGGAAGAATAAAGTACATTTATGTGTCTCCTGAAGTACTTTTTGAGATCGCGGTTGTAAAAACTTACCGACGATGTGCATTGGGAGCGAATATGGATTAAAACTAAACATATTTGTAAATATAAAAACATTTCACAAAAAAACACTATTGTGATGACAGATTTAAATTTCTTCAATGATTGAAATTAATATTATTATGTCGCCGTGTACTGCTAACAAGCTTTATATCTGAACAAAACATTTACTCAAATCGCGCATAAATTAAAACCTTACACATAAACGTCTTTTAAATTTATGAAAACAAATTTGAATCTTTTTCTGAGAGACAGTAAAATAATTTTGGTAAAATCAATGCCTTTAACCCTAAATTGCATGATTTTCTACTTTTAAATTTTAAAAATATTTTCATGTACAATGGGTGGGTGTGATTTCAGGAAACATATTTTTTTCATTTTCAATGGTTTTTTTTTATATATTTTTATCCAAAAACACTTAGAAGCATAAAATATGATTTGTATACAGTTTTTAAAAAAGGCAACGCTTAGAATACACAATCAAATCTAGAATACACAATTAAACTACTTAATGCTATTACGATGAACCATGATTTTTTTATTGTGAAAATTGTACTAAAAAACGATCGAAAATCAATGACCGCCAAAACTACAGCTTGCTTTATTCGAATGAAGATAATAATGGTTAAGCACGTGTAGACAAGACATCTTTTGAAACAATATGGAGGGTAAATATGTATTTTACCATTCGGTATGTGAATAAATGGTAAAATCGATTCCTGTTTTGCGAAAAAGCCAAAACAAAAGTTTGTATTTTTCATAGTCATCTTTGCATTTAAGGGTTAAACACTAACATACTCTCGGTCGCATTTTGTACGCACACCAGTGTGCCGTCGTCTAATTCCTTTAATTAAAGGATTACTTCCTCGCGGCTCAGTGGGTAGAATGTACTTACATCGGATCTGAAGTCTTAGATCGCGGAGTGCCGAATATGATTGATGTCCCGAAGTTTATGTTAGACTACGCTTGATTGGCTACCTAAGGGTGGAACTAATATGTACATTCGCTGGTGGATATTAAAGTATAATATTAACTTTATATATTATTAAATATGTATTGGAACCAATGATGTGCTGCTATGGGTTCGCACCGGCTCTGTCACGGCTCTGTTGAATTCGATTACAATACAGTGGAACCTCTCATAACGAGTTTAATTCGTTCCTTCGAGTCTTTCTTGTTATGTGAAACACTCGTTATGGGAAACAAGTTTTTCCATATAAAACAATGTAAAATACAATAATGCGTTCCATGCCGAAAATAAAATCAATTTTTATATTTTTAACGTTTATCAAAATAATATTACATACAGATAACTTTTAAGCGTGGAATGCAATTTCGATTTGCAAAAAACAATATAAAAATCGACTAGTTTTTTAGGATGAATTTATGACAAATTATTAATATTTTTTTACTAGAAAGCTGTCTAGAGAAATTCGTTTTTACGCGACGCTTCAAAATTTGGTCAAAATGTGACACATCATTGTCATTGAATACACTTGTAAAACGCATAGCCACCTTCTTATTAGGGTGATGCTTCTCAATGTATGATGCAACAGTTTCTCATGCTTTTAGTATTTCTCTTAATCCGCCAGAAGATTGTTGATCTGCTAATTCCTCCTTCCCTACTAACAAATTCTCTTCCATATCTTCTTGCTGTGAAAAACAATATAACTTCAAAAGCTCTTCGGTGGTCAGCTCTTGACTGTGCTCTTCTACAAGCTCATCAATATTGTTGTCGTCCACCCAGTCCAATGGTATTAGAGTGGACACTCCCAGGTGATTGACGTTAAGATGGGAATTTCTCTTTCTGCGTCACTCGTTATGCGAAATTTCGCTCGTTAAGGGAGCACTTTTTTTCACAATCTGTTTTTCTCGTTATGCGAATTACTCGTTATAAGAGGTGCTCGTTATGAAAGGTTCCACTGTACTTGATCCAATATCGTAAGTAAAAACTTGCGGCTGTTTTGTGTACTATTTTGTCTGCATACACATATGTATCTATGCAGGTATTTGTACGTGAGTCACCCGCGCGATTTGCGCGATTGATTTTAGAGATTATATCGATAATAGATTAAAAGATAATCGCGATGAAAACGGTCATAAGAATTCGACATAAATCAGACTCGATGGCCACTCATTTAAAGGTTTGCCACTGATTTTGTGGGATTCCACACCATTCGTTAAACCATGGTTCAGAAGTCACCATCACACAGCAGATGATAGACGAATAAGACCCGTGACGGTTAAAGTTTCGAATGAAAATCAAAACACTTTTGTTATGAATTTATGTCGTGTATAAATTGTGTATGCAATGTAAATAAATAATTTTGTAATGTATGATATATTTTTTTATATACAAATTAGGGGTTGGTGTTTACCAAGGTACGAGCCGGTTGATAGAATTTTAGCAGCACATCACTAAGTGGAATCTATATTTTTGAACCTTTCACCATTAATTTTTTTCTGTTAAATCAAACAGATTTTTGTAAAATAAGTTTATAAATATTTAAAAAAAAAAATCATTCCCTATCCGGAGCATATTGCCACCACATGTTTCCTCCAAGATTATCTGTCCCCCGCCAGTCATCTCTCTTCCTCCCATGTCATCTCATCGTCCCACAGCTTCGTCTAGTATATTCTATGGATGGTTATCAGTTCCACTACGGCGGGATCTATCCGGTTGGTAAAAGAGACAGGCAGAATTCAGGCTTTATTGAGGCATCCGCCACACGTATCCAAGCCAGGTCCATCGTTGCTTCTTCACGTTAGACGTGATAAATAATGTGACCAGATGCTTCGTTTTCAAGCGACGTGTCCTGGTGTCCCCGAACACAGCTTCGGAACGCAAAAATTTCCCGTTTTTGAAAAGAGAAAAACTTGCAGTTACAATAAATATAAAACGCGCAAAATCAAAATCATGGCGGTAGAATTTAGACTAGTAGATGAAAGCGTTAGCGTGCACGAAGTAAATAATACACTTCAATGTGTAATACTGTATTTTTTGTACTATGACATGAAAAAACATCACTATCTAGTTAATCGTAGTGTATAAAAGTGTTAAGAGCCTAAAAGTCTTTAAATCTTTTTTTTAAGCGTCTTTTTATGGTACAAGCGCATTTAAAAAATCTTGAAGACACGTTTTTATATTCGCAGGATCGTTGCTGAGTTTACTGTGATTATTTTCGATTTTCGAGTAGGCAAATGTATCATAACAAATTAGAAACCTGTTTTTTGACAGTTTGTGATATCAGCTTGAATTAACAATACATGCTATTTTTTACGTAAAGGACAAAATATAGAAATAGGGTACTAAACTCAGAAACCTACGTATTATTTTTAAAAAGTATCTTAGTTACATTTGTAAACATTTTCTTTAGCACTATGACCATATTTTTACGTGTGTCAACCGATTTGAATAATTTTATGAGTTTGGTTCAGCTGCTTTTAATCCAATCCATGCGGATAAATTAATAAAAAAGGTTGCTTAAATTAAACAATTTTATTGCTACAATTAAAAATGCTAAATTAGATGCTAAAATACGATTCTCTACTTATTGTATCATAATATATCGCAATGATAAAATTTGTCATTTTTGTCAATCATTTTGAGACGGGTGAGGTTATTTCTTTGCGTTATTTTATTTTAAGAAATATACATAAAGAATAATGCATTTAAATTTTCTTTTTTACTATGAACAAAGGCTTTATTTTGGAAAAAGCAGTGAAAAATCAATACATCATTTCAATTTGTGCAAACATTCTGCAAAAATATTTTTAACGATTATCAGATATTTATTTGCTACTCCTATAGAGATTAGCTAGAAACTGTTTCATACCCTACTAAATCTGAGATTAATCTAGAAACAGCAGTGATGGGGAAGGATAAAGCAACCTCTCCCTTAGGGTTAAGATAGCAATTGATCTACTGTAAGCAGTCCCCTGAGGAATATCGAAACTGAATATTATTGAGAAAATTACACAATTATCAACCCTTTAATTGCTGAGACACACACGCAGAAAACCACTACTGTGGGAATTCATTTAAAGTTTTAACAAACATAGTTGTGTGATTGATTTTACACCATTTACTAGACAGAACTCAATAAAGAAAAGATTGTCTGTAGAATAGTTCTAACCATTGTGCCAAGCATAAACATGGAATTAAAAACATTGCATTATATTGTTGATTTTGTTCAAACTATTAATATTGAGAAATTTTCTCAGATAAAAAAAAATAATATCCTGATATATATATATATATATATATAACATAAAATAAATAATATAATAATAATCAAAAAAATACTGAACGCGTTATTATAAACCTTAAAGAAATGTTTTATTTATAAATATGTACAATAAATAAGTTTATTCAGCAAATAAAAGTTGCCAACAGAAGCTTTGATTATAAGTAAACAGTTGAGCTCTATCGAGAAAAATTTCAATCAATATGGTACATATATTTATGTAGTAATCACTTTTAAACAGATCTTCAGACTTCATTCAAAGATACTCGTATTGAAAAAAGCTATTATATTTTATTTAAAAATATATATTCAACTTATAATATATTTGCACAGGATATTTCTGAAACAATTTTCTAAAATCAAACTGAATTGAAAGCTCTTCTAAATAACAATAATTTCATTGAAAAGTCATCTATTTATGTAAATATATGTTAAGTAAATTTTTTTAAATGACATGGTTATTTATGAATTTTATTGAAAATGTTGTTATCACTAAGTATAAGTAAGTACTATCAGTACTTGATAATATAAATCATTGTGTATATTTAATATGTTGATGAAAAAAATCTGATAAAAAAATATACTAAAATGCTCTCTTAAACAATATGTATGTGAATACTAAAGGACTATTATCATTTTTTATTGCTATGATAAAAATACTATACAAAGAAAAAAAATACGTAAAATAAATCATTTTTGATGTTATGTAACAGCTTTACTTTTAGACACAAATTTATTGATAAATTTACGTTTTATTTACATTTATACCTTTTTTGTAGCCCACAGCGATAGTGATTAGTTTACTAGTTTCGACCGCTAGTCTTTCGTGACTTAATTAAAACCAGTACTCGTAAAAACAATTTCTTTTGTGAATCAATGTATTTTTAGAAGTCCATGTGTTCAACATTGAAAATTTTTATTGATAACTTCTTTGACATCACTCCATTGTCAGAAAAAGAGCATTACTATTTTTCCTTTAATATAATTAAGTTAAACAATGATTTTATAACAACTTATTTAAAAAAACATTAAAAAATATTTTTTATTTCAAGTAATGAAGTATATTTATTTAAATATTCAAGCAATTAACATTTTCTGTTTCTGCATGAGATGTAAATCAAAATCCCAACACAAACTAAAGCGGTGTGTTCGTTTGAGCAAAACTTTTCAAATCATTTAAATATAAGTTTCGATTGATAAACTGTACTGATGCAGTATTTTCAATGCGCTTGGCCAAACGTTCAGTTATTAACTTGCAACAAAGTCAATTGCATATCATTATTTAATTAAAATATATATTTGTTATTTTGTTATTCTTGTGATATCGCTTACATCTGAAAGTATCTCTCGCTATCCGGGAGCAAACGGATTGCAAATTGAATCACTCATCGTAAAGTCTTGGTTTTTACCTCGAATATAATCAATATTTATGGTAGAATAATTAGGTAGAAAGCTTTAAAACACCAGTTTTATAATAGTAATAAGAGAAAAACAATTCTTTGTTCCTTAGTAAAATGATCAGTCCAGTAAAAAAGTTGTTGACGATTTTGGAAGTCAATTGATTTTCAATCAGCTAAAGAATTTATGCCAAAATTCTTGGATGTGTTTAATACATTTTTAAAAATTTTAGCCAGCTAATGCCAATGCGCCAAATATTTTAAAGTTGAAAAATCATACGAGAAAAACTCGATGACATTTTTTTAAGTCACTCGAGATAAACTGAATTGTCATCAGAAACAATCACTTCTTAGGTCTCATATTTTAACTAAAAAAATCTAAATATAGCATTGACCGTACCAGGAATCGAACCCAGACCCATCTGATTGGTAGAGCAAGCTCTAACCAACTAGACCACAGTGGGCGACAGGACACTTATATTTCTTCTTGCTCATCTGATCCTAAAAACTAGGTACAGGGAGTATAATAAACAAATTAGTATTTCTTACCAAGTTCCAATATTCTATCTGATCTTTGCTAGAAAAGTGAGTGAACAGCAAACAGCTCTAGTTAAACAAATTCTGTTAAGATACTGCAGTGAAAGTGTTTATACTCCATATTGGACACGATTAGAAAAAAAAAGAAAGATCGAAGTTAAATTGTTCGGAACAAAACACATAATTGTGCTGCATAATTATCACAGTATTAAACTTCCCAGGCCAATGCATTTGCGAAGCTACAACTCAAGAAAAATGACCCGACGCTGGCTGCACGCCGGCCGAGTTAATAACGGCGTCGCATAACGCCGTTGTCGTTAGAGTGCCATCGCGTCGTTAAATCCCCCGTTGTAACGGCGCCGTTAAAATAATCAACGCTCGATAACGGCGCTAGCGAAACCGAGCTCGGATTACTTCGCAAATAATTATTAATTTATGCAAATCGTTCTATCGAGTATTTACGCGAGAGGCGTTTCTGAATTTCGATAAGCAAACGTGCTGATAGTAAGACAGTAATTATTATCCTCAACAGCCACTTGAAAACTAAAGGAACGCTAGATGCTAGCATTTCGTTTCCATTAATTTCAATGTTAAATTCTGTTTAACCTTTTTACATTATAATCCTTATAAAATAAGCAATCCTAACTATCGTAGTCAATTTACAATTGGATTAAGAACAACCTTTGTAGCGTTTAAGCTTTTTTACTTTCACTTAATTAATATCTTAAAATCTATTTGCATTTTTAATTCAACTTATTTCAACATTCCTTTCAACATTTTTGTACACACTATCACGCGCTACAGTTTTATGTGATTTTATAAGTCTTATGGAACAGCGGTTAGCGTTATTAGCTTCCGTGCCGGATCTCACTGGTTCGAGTCCCAGTACGAACAGCATTTTTTCGATTTTTGTTCGAAGGCATGGGTGTTTTGTAATTTCCAAAAAATCCTTCCCACCCCTCCGATCGTTCAACAACTGGGCGTAGTATAGTCAATACAAACAGGAATTGGAGCCCTGTGTCGTAAAAACATTATTTTTCTAAATGCTGACAACTTTTAAATCTGAAATTTTAGCTTGGTATGTAGATTTGTTTATCTATCATGAAACTAAGAACAGCTGATCACTTTAATAAAGGAAAGAATAGTTTATACATTAACGTATATATGGCACTATTCACTTCTAAATTATTTAAATTATTTTTTGTTTCAATCTAGAATACGGGGTAGGGTAAAAGTTTTCACGTTCTGTTTTACTTACACAACTATTTAATTAATTTGTATTGCGCAGAAAGTAAAATTCGATCTGGGTAACGAAAAGGCTATATTATTTGAGAGGTCTCAAGAGTCTAGATAATCAAAAAAAATGGCTTTCAAAAACATTGCGCTGCAACTGGATCACTTAATCAGTCTAATGATTTGCCACTTTACAGTATTTTCAGCTTTCGTCGTAAAGAATTTAATCAAACATACTTTATTAATCGATATCGTTTGTATTTATTGACATGCATTTGTTCTTACTGCGCTACTTTTGATTCTTTGCGGAATTGAATGTTTCACTTTTGCACGCATGTGTATGAATTACTGTTCAAACTATTTGTCAAGTTTGAAACATTTTTTTGAATCGTTGTGTGTATGGCCACCTTAGTTATTTTGATTTGATTATTGTTGGGGGATTAAAATTCAAACTTTATTTTATCAAAACATTAGGCTATAAGCATTGCTTAAAAGAAAAAATGATACCTTATATAATTGGGAACAATCAAATTTAATTTGAAAGAAGTACATGTGAGATCGTTATCAATAACTATTTTAATATTAACAATTTAAAGTATTTAAAATCATTTTAAGACATTTCACCATTAGTAAAAATTAGCTGCTATTTTTATTTCAATTCTGTCTGCTGTGGTTTAGTTGTTTAGAGGTTGCTCTACCAACCATATAGGTTTGGGCTCGATTCCTGGTAAGTTCAATGTTAAATTTAAACTTGAGACCTAAGACCTGGGTGTTTGTGATATCAATTTACCTCGAGTTAATCTCGAGTGACTTACATTGAATTTCGAGTTTTTCTCGTATGATCTTTAAACTTTAAAATATTTGGCGCATTGGCATCAACTACAATGCATTTTTTTAAAAATGTTTAAACCTTTTAATTATTGATATTTTTGAAATATATGTTAGTTTTGGATATTTTAAACAAAACTATAACGATAAGTTTAGTTTCATCTTTTATGTTGTATTTTTGGAAAACGTAAAACACAAAGACGTGGCAATATTCAATATACTAAATCAAATTATTCAGCGTAGAAAAAATATTTCAAATTTAAAATAAAATATTCTATACCTAGAAGTCTAGTCTCAGAAAAATCGTACAAATTTATTATCATAGCATAACTTGTTATTTCCTTAATCATTTTCCAATAAGATCTTGTCTTCTTCTTTACATAATTATTTTACAGATATTAAAAATACACTAATTAAGTCTAAAGATGTTTTTATAAACAAAATAATAAATTTTATCAGCTGAATTTTATGAATTTAAATCGTTTTTTAAAATGATATTCTCACTATGAACCATAATTTTATTGGTTTTGGCAAATATAAAGGTTATGTGAAATAACAAATGGTTTTTAAATTAGTTGTAACTAAAATATTTTAGTGTGGTCTGCATGTCAGTGAAATTGTGTTGTATCAAAATTTCCTTTGACAAAACCGTGGAAAGTTTACAAATTTGTAATTAACTTGAGCTTATCAAGTACAAAGTTTCCATAATTGATGTAACACCAAAAGTTAGTAACCTAGGTTTCAAAAGCTTTATTCTACTGTCCCTCCAAGAATAAACTTTGAAAGCTATCTGTTACAGTCCAACACTGCAGCTCTGCGCTTAATTTAATGCATTGCAAACACAGGACGCATGAATTTCATTAGATGCAAGTCATGCAGATCGTATATTAGTAGGGTACATTTTTGGGATGAACAACATTTTTATACGTTTTTCTGATGAATAAGATGTTTTTAAATAATTATATTTTTTGTTTCTGTGGCACATGTAGCCTACTTGAAATCAAATCGACATTTTAAGAAATGTTTAATTTTTATTAATTGTTTCAATTATATTGACGAAATTTTTAAGAAATATTAAAATTTCTATGTCAATGTTGACCAAACATAATATGTATACTGACCAAAATTTAGATTTATACCGACAATTTTTTTTAAAATACTGACCAAAAAAATGTATGCTGATCAATTAAATATAAGTCACATTTTTATGCACTCTGAGGTTCTATTAATTAAAACTAACATAATACATTTCCACAAAGAATATATAATAAAATAACAGAGTAAAATTATTTTTTGTCAACGTATCACCATCATGTATTATGTGTATTCAGTCGCTTCATTAATGCAATAACGATCAGGAAAAGAAACGAATTTACTCCTCATAATATTGGCACGATACAGAACTACACGTGACTTCCTTTTTACCATGCATTATTATCCTCAAAAAGTAAAAAAAAGTAATGTGACTCGCTGACCCATTTGGTTTAAGTGATTCAATATAAATTTTTTGATACTTTAAATGAATAAAATATACATATCGTAGATGTTTACAAAAACCGATATTAGCTAACGGTTTCGAATACCGCCGTTCGGACATCGCTGGCGTAGATGGAAACTTCTTATTTATGGCACTCTTGCAGCGCGAAATAATTTCTATGACTCACATTAACTTAAAGGTAAGTTTCTTCACGGTGCAGCTGTACTTTCGTCTTGAAAGCACACCACGTAAAGTGCACGCTTCGCATTCCGAGAATCTTCCTCGGACACAACACTAACTAAGATTGTGAATCTCTTTTTTATTTCACTTAATTATGTAATTATAAATTTTGACTTTTTACAAGTAAAAATCGACAGTTATGGGTAAAAAGCAAATTAAATATTTGAGCTTTTTTAATAAGGATTCTAGTCTGGACACTATTTGTTACGTTAATTATTTTTTTAAATCCATGTCTACTTCTTTTATGTGGAACATTTGGAATACAAATGGAGGTATCTCAACACAAGTTGTTTTACTTACAAGAAATGCTTGCTACTAATTTTCTCAATCTCTGTTTTTCGAAGAGTAATAAAGAATATTGTACTTTACATTTTATTTAAAAGAAAAAAATGTTCATTTCTGTTCGTAAAAGGTAAGGTCGTCGCCTGTGTGGCAGAGTGGTCAGCGTTGTTGGCTTCGGTTACGGAGGTCACGGGTTCAAATCTCGATACGGACAGTTTTATAAATTGATTTTTCAATCGATTTATGAATTTCTGTTCGAAGGCATGGATGTATGTGATGTCTTGAATTCCCCTCTCCCACCCATCCTATGCTATGAACGGGGCGTATCGAGAGCGATTAGCTTACCACTAGTCCTGTCCTAGCCCTATCCTTCTATCCCTACTCTCTTTGGAAAAAGAGAGGTTGAGCAACTGAGTAACAAGCGGTTCTCGTAGAAACACTTCTGTTGAGATAAACTCCATTAAGAGTCCATATGCTCCACATTGGGAGCGGACTTGGTTTTAAAAAAAAAAGGTAAATAAATCTTTAATGAACATTTTTTGACCAGATATAATGAGCACATCACGAATAAAATCATATCTACCTATACCATGTCATGCTAAGAATTCGTTTATATATATATATATATATATAATAATATTGTTGGGTCCTATGACGCAGTGGTTAGCGTTGTTGGCTTCCTTGCCAGATCTCACGGATTCGAGTGTCAGTACGAACAGCAACTTTTCGATCAATTTATCGATTTTTTGTTTAAAGGCATAGGTGTTTGTGATGCCTAAAAATACCCTCCCACCTTTCAGATTTTTCAATAACTGGACGTAGCGAGAGCTATTAGTTAACCACTAGTCTTGCCCTAACCTAATTCTTATGTCTTATATTGGATAAAGAGAAGTTGAGCGACTGAGTAACAAAAAGTTCTGTTAAGATCCATTAGAAGACCATATGCTCTACATTGTATATGAGTATATGAATTTTTAAAAAATCGTACTTACAGTTAGTTATGTCCGTGTAAAATTCTTGAAAATCATTGAAAGTCTGAATTTGTTAACTTTTCCGATTCTAAGCTCAAGAAATGCGACCCCAATACCCACATTTTCTTAAATATCTATTTTAATATGGGTGATACAATGTTAAAGTATTCTTATATCATAGTTTTTTGGACCTTTTGTAGTTTATATAAATACACGATAACGTGACGCGATAATGAGATAAGCGCCCGCTTATCAGCGAGTGTTCGTAAGATAACTACGCGTGAACCCATCAGTTGAAAATACATATTTGCACTGAAATGACGTCTTTTTTACGCGCAACTTAACATATGATTATTTATTAAAAAATACCACGGATTTTCATAAAAAATGTATGAGAAATGATGCAGAGAGATATTTTCAAGCCCTTAGACTATTTCTTTTTTTGAAATTCATAAGAATAAGGCCAATAATGAGGAAACCACTGGAGTCCCTAAACGACCCCCATCGGCAGAGAAGTATTTTTCTAGTCTCCGAGCCGCGAGAGTTAATTGGATAATTGATTTTGTTTCAATGATATTTATGAACTCCAAATTTACCTTAATAATTTCAATAATTTAAATTTTATGGGAGAAGAGACACGATTAAAGTTTATTTATAAAGAATTCACTTAATATAAACAAAGGATGTACCCATCTACGATAAGGTTGTTGTTTCATATTTTGTTATTGGTTAATCAACACCTTATTACACAATTCAAACTTGGGACATTGTTGGAATAGCACGTGATCTTATGATTTGGTTGAGCAACAACAAGGTACAAGGGTTTTTGCTCTTACCATAGGAATGGCCCGGGACCCGACCGGCAAAACACTACGGCGTAGATGCCGAAGCGTAGCAAAACGTAACGGTCGACCAGATATTACACAAGTTTTGTCATTACTACACTGATATTACTGTTTGCCAACGAGTCGCCTATGGCTACGACAATTGCAAGGGTTCGGAATGATATTTGCATCATTACATTATTATACAACGCTGTCGTTATGGCAACAACAAAAAAACAGAGTTTTTTAATCCAATCTCATTTTACTAAACAATATATCATCATAAGTAAATTGATTAGCTTGGCATTTTTTTATAAAAAATCATAATAGTTAGAAGAATAAAATCAAATTGGACCCTAGTCCAACATCATGCCATCCATAACAATAATATAGTCAAAAAATTCTCACTATTAATGTGCTTTATGAGAATTTCTGTTGGATAATAGTTAAAAATCACACTTTTTTCTAATTCTATATTATTTAATTTATTGAGATAAGGGTTAGCAATTTTTATCATATTATTTTACGAATTGTTTTTCACACCTTGTTATTAGTCTTCCTGGAGTAACTTCTAAATAACTTTATATCGTTTTATATTTTATCAGTTGATAATACATAAGTTGTCTAGCAACAAAACGCATTATTTTTTTAGGAGTACATATAATGCTTTTTTAACAATAATCGGTAGTTGAAATTATTTATGTGGCAACTATAACTTATCTATCTGATACGTAAAAAAAACAATAAGTAAAACCATCGAAAAACATTTCTGCTAAGAAGAATCGAGAACGTTCCTTGAAACTACTGTTTTATACAAGGGGTGAGAATTTATTAATAAACAGCGATATTTTTCCTCTCCAATATTCATAAATTTGGTTCGGCACACAGCGATCTCTCCACGATTGCCTCACCTAGCACGCCTGGGTCATAAGTGAATCTGCAAGGCTTCTATCGACCGCTTCCCTCACCCCATTGCACTCGCGCTCCAAAGCGATGCTTTAAATCAATTTTATTAGGGATGATTCCGTGGGGGAGGGCGCTTGACACAGCCATATTCCAGCGCTGCTGCAAGTGTTTACGTGATAATTGTTTTGTTGAAACTTCAAATGTTCCATTGGACTCATGTTTCATGCGATATTACAATTGATAATGTTGGCAGAATATCCAGCCATGTTTCTGCATGTACGGCGATATTTCACCAATTGAATTATTACAACTAAATTGAAGGAACTTCTATCACGTTAATTCGAATCTTTGGCTGGAAAAAAATCAAAGGCAAATGATTAATTTGCAACGACTATCGCATTGCATTGCATTCTCATTGATAATACCAACGTTCTTTAGGCCTGTCAAATCTATTTTTTGGTTGGTAATCAACGATTATATACGCCAATAAAAATCTGATTAGAATAATTACAGGAAAGGAGCTGGTATTCTTGGGACAATCCGTGCCCAAAACAAATCAGAAGCTTCAGAGCGCTACAAAGACCAGTCGTATATCTTCAAATGTCTACAAACAAAACTTAGCAACCGTTTTTAGTATTTATCGTAAGCACTTGTTTTCTAAACATAGTATTCTCTTATTCTTTAAGAAACTAGCGTTTGGCTGATGTTTATCTGGCTTATATATGATTTACGTACTTTATCTTGCACCTGTAAAGGAACTCCTTTAGAAATCACATATCAATGAAATAAGTAACACTTAAATAATAATACATCTCATATAAAAGAGTCTATTTTCTTTGTGCCAAAAAAACAACTCTTGATTAAAATGGTGATTTAAATTTAAAAATAAAAGAAATGGCAACTAGCAATTTAAAATTGATATGCATAAAAAGCCAGTGCCTAAATCAGGGATGGGGAACCTTTTCTTCTCTAAAGTCCGCATTCATTTTTCTGATTCGTCATAAGACTGCAGTAAACATTGACTAGGGAATCTTTGGCCGGAAACAGGAATTCACGGTCAGAATATGTCAGGAAATTACGAATTTACATACATTTACAGAATTACAGAATTGGCCAGAAGGCCGCACCAGAGTAGCCAAAAGGCCGCAGGTTCCCCACGTCTGGCCTTAACCAACGGGTACTTATATTGCCTTTTTATTTTGGACACAATTACAGACACAAATTTACATCGTTCTACTCCTAACAAGAAATATAGCATTTAAGTAAGCATAAGTTGAATTAAGCAAACATTTTTTTTTATCTATTAATCAATGAATTAATTAACCTTTTTCTTCATGTAAGAAAAGTTATGGTGGTAAAACCTAGTTGCCTCCAAATTAATTTTCTATGCGCAGTATGGCAAAAGCAGATAAGAGCTAGAAAATCTCTTTTAGCCTTTTGACTGCCATAGAAAAAAGTACGCCTGTACCTAGCACGCCGGTTACAATTTGTAATTATTAGTTTAATTAATTATTGACGAGATAACTTGTCTCCGGCGTGTTGGGCACAAAAAGTTTGAAGAGATATCTCATCCATGGCAGCCATTCAGTTAATGAAATTCATGGTAAAAAATTCTTATCGGAAGAAGAATTTTTTTCATTGATTGTTTAAATAATACATAGCATGAATAATTTCAAAAATGAATACGAATTTTATAAAAATTCTGCAACGCAAACGATAATGTCATGACCCATCAGCGTTTACATTACACAATTTAGAACAAGATTATTCGTTAGTCAAAAACATTCTTAGCAGCAGACAAAGTTTATTTAAATGTTTCATACTCACTTCAGTAAAATTTTAATGCTTCACTTACTCGTGAAAGCTAAGCTGAGCTCTCCCGCGACCCACACTTGCCAAAGTTACGCAATAAATTCTTTTCCATATAGCGATTTTTCAGCTTCTGGCATAGCTCGAGAAACAGATAACGTATGGCGCTCAACACACCAAGCAAACTCTTCGCAACTTCCACAAAATATGTCAGCGCCTCTTTTTTTCTCTCGCTAAATATTTATTAGACACTTCGGTGGCCGTCCGTTTATTCAATTCGATATAAAAGTGTGTATAAACGAGAAAGTTATGGTGACAATTACCGTGTTTTTCGGCCATTTTATCTCCAAGCGGTCATTGCTGAATTATTATAAGAGAATCGTAGATATTTCTTTGATTTCGATAGTATCAACACTTATGAATAACGCTGATAGAAAATTACGCCGAAAATTATTACATTTTTAGACTACACAATAAATTTTCTTTTGTTCTGCAATAAAAAAGAAGACATATTTTTAAAAGATCAGGATCGGTTATTTAAGTAAATTGTATGAAAATGTTCACGCTGAGCAAAATCGGTTCAGATATTATTAGAACATTTTTTTTTGCATATATGGTTTTTACGGTTGGTATAACTGTTTTTTTTTCATAGAAATATGCTTTATTGAATGTGAATTGAAGATTTTGTTCGTTAATATTGACAGTTTTTTTTCAAAATAACCTCTAACTCTTCTAACTCACTGTTTTGATTAGTTAAATAAATTATAAAAGATTGACTATACCAACAGTAAACAATTTTTAAACTAAAGTCATACCAACCGTAAAAACTTAATACATAAATCATGTTAAGTATTAGAGAGCCTCTTTGATTAATGTCTAGATTTTAATAAACCATCGAATAACCTAGTTGTTAATATTAAACGTCATTTATTAATATTATATTATAATAAATCAATGATCCTCGATGAAACTGAAATATGGCTCACCAACCTACATGTGACGATTCAGTAAATAAATAAAAACGCATTCAATTAATTCACTCTGTTCAAACAGAAACTGAAAATCCGCTTTTAAAATAAATATTTACCAACACTTTCATTACATATTAACCACCGAGTACTCTGGTATATCACTGAAAAGTGTCGGAAAATTCATTTCGAATATTTTATTACAATTTCATTTTAAAGTGAACATTTTCACAGTTAAGTGTACTTCACAAATGTTTGAAATGATTTTAAATCTCTGTAAATACATACATAAAAGCTCTCTATTATTTTAATATCCTCTTGACTAAAGTGATAATTTAGTTCAGTTTGTTTTATTCGAGAGTGAAACAATACTACACATTAACTAATTCAAACAAAAGTTTTGTATTGTAATACATAAATAGTCGATAATAGGTGGTTTGGTAGAGTAAAAATTTTTCATTGACTAATTCATAATTCTAACTCAATCAATCAGCACTCTAAATTCTCAATGATTACATTTTTGAACAAACCAAATTATCTACGTCCGTGTATGTCTATATTATCACTAATTTCGTATCAATTTGACAATTTGCTGTCAAAGTGATGTGAACATAGTCAAACAGATGTTAATTTAGCAATCCTACCATGGCAGCTACAAAACAATACCTGCTACAATCACACTGCCTTAATAATCCCAGTTCAGTTTCCGCAATTGAGATTCGATGTCCAAATTCATGAGGTTTTCGTGTCAATGATTTGTGAACACGGATAACACGTGTTCTCAAACAATATTCTCTACTGAACATTTTGACTAATTTTAATTGATCATTGCAATGATTGTACTTAAACAATCAAACGTATTTCGAAGTTAAGCGTTTTTAGTCAATTTATTTTGTAATGATGTCGTCCAACCAAGTGGATCCAACCATCTTCTTTAAATTCCATAGCAAAGGGTTTGACATTGCGATCAAATTCTTTCGTTATTCAATTTTAACTAATTTAAGAGTGGGTTGATTTTTTTAGGCACCGCAAAGTTCGAAAAATACGCTCATGATGAAAAGATTTACGTATTTATGGTGTTTATATATTACGCATGGCTTTATTTAACTGACTTTCTGCTTATCTTTAATTGTTTGATATAACTGGTCATGTTTTTCTTTTGTAATATACAAAGCCGAAATGATAATTCTACCATCCTTGAGAATGTTACACCTAATGTTACTTATATATTTTTAGGATTTGTGGTCATGAATTGCTTGTTATTACTAGGTATTGACCCAGATGCCAATGGGGATGCTACTGGGGTGTACTTTAATAATGTTGGATAGTATTGCCTTGGATTTCGACATATTCCGCGTGGATAGACTTTTTTATTTCATTCTTTTATGTTTTAAAGTGAACTTGGTCGAGTTTACTCAGTTGACTTCCTTGTCAATTTCTAATGGATTTTTTAATTTTTTTAATATTTTGTTAATATTCTTTTGCATTACAAATTAGAAAAATTTTGTTTTTATTTTTGAAATTATATAATACTTATATGTATATATATCTGCACTTAAAAATAGTTGACCGTGATGTTGACATTCTCTACGTCACATCCTATAAACTACAGGTCTTAGCGATAGGGAATATTTCACTGGGGAAACTTTCCCATCCCTAAACTTCTGGTATCGAAAAATTTTAATGAGATACTTTATGAGAATTTCACATTCAATACATTAGTAAGAAAAATTAAAATTTTTGTACTGAACATTTATTATCATCAAGACACTTTTTTCCGTTCAAAAGCTTCGATCGATATAAATCTTTTAATCGTCGGCTGAGTAGGTAACTTTAGGTTACTGAGCTGACGGGTTTTCGTTCAAAAGCATGTGCTGTATAAACTAATCCCACACTTACTCAATCTTAAAAACGGGAGATTGCAAGATCAAAAACCTTACCATTTACCTGTTCTCTGTTTTACTTCAACTCTGTTTTAAATAAAGGTGACAAGCAACGCAGTTACATGCTTCTGTTGAGATACGTTATATATAAAAAAAAACATTGAAAATGGACATCGTAATATAAAAAGTAATTCTGAAATTTATAATTTAACTACATATATGTTTTCCAGCCATTTTATTTTCAGTTTATCTTTTGCCAGGATACTCGACGTTGTTACCGTCACCTAGCACTACGTTATACTAAACGTATTTCGTTACATAGCAGTTTTAATTGAAAATGATTACCAGCTTAACATGGCATTATAATTAGAATTGTGAGAGAAGTGTGTTAAGTAGATTATTGTTTATACTTTACGAGCTCTTTAAAGTTTGAGTTGACAATTTGTTTATTTCACGAGCTATATAATTTTTATCGTCGAGTCTGCGTCGTAGACAGTATCATTTACTAGAGGAAATAAAAATGTTATCAAAATACGAATTGATTAGTATTATATTATAAAACAAACATAAATAATAGCACAGCAAGTCGGTTTAAGTTTTTAAGTGAACTATTATACACTAGTTGTATTACTATAAGTTAAAGTTACACGATTTCCGCATATTTAAATATAACATCACAACTCAACGGGGAAATACGTCTTTGAGATGTTTTGTTAATTTTAATTAGAAACTTTTTAACCACTCGCACGCCAACGACTCGCCGGTGCGTTAAATGCTTACTGACTCTATACGCCAACGACGCATTAGTGAGTCAAGATGCTTCCTCGTAGAAAATAAATATTTTTTCAAAATCCATTTATTTTTTGACTAACGATATCTATTAATGAATCCAATAATGGCTACACATTTAAAATAATCTTAGTTCATCCATAATTTATTAAATAAATGTTACAAGGGATACCTAACGATCTTTGTATACGACATACTTAAATCTTATATGAAGGTATTTTTCACAATGCCTTATCAAAAGCTAAAAGTATAATTTATGGATGATAACAGCTTCGGGGTAGTTAAATGGATCGATATACAATAATTTTTAAAATAATAATAATAATAATGTATTATATTTTGTGATAACTTTAAACGAACAATTGATAGTTTATGACGAATTGTCATACGTTGTACAAAATATTAATTAAAATTAATAAATGTTAATTATTTGTTGAGACAGTAAGTTTTGTTCAAATCTTTTTTTATACAGTTTCAAATGGTTCTAAAATCACTGGTGAGTAGGGGTAGATTGAATTGCGCTGGCAGATAATTGGTTAAAGTGCGCTTTGTAAATTTAGAGGAAATTTGTGAAAAAATTTTGTGGTATTTTTGATCGCTTGTGGAAATTCCAAAGATCGAATTCAAAAAATTAGCCGCCTTCAAAAGCAAACTAAAATATATTTATTTGTATCTCTCGTAAGTCTCGCCCTGCGTTGCTATTTTCTGGATATTCAACGCACCGGGCACGACCATCCAGGTGGAGTTTTTGTTTGTGCATGCGAGACGGGAGGACTTCACAATGCGAAGCGAGGCTTAAAACACGGAATAAGGAATAAAATAGATAGCCTGCTGTGTTATTGCATCGTTAACGAATCACGTCCGCGCAAAGGCTATCTCGATCCGTGAGTAATCCAATCAAATCACAGAAAAACAACGGAAAGTTCAGGTATTTGTATAATTCACGTGATTAAAATCATTGAAAAAACGTAGCTAACGAGAGCGAGAAAAAATGTGTAATTTTTGCGGTACAAATAAATAAAAAATATGGGACCAAGATTTAATGTAATATAAATGTTTATTGTTTTGCTAAAAACTTTATAGTTTTATTACAAATCAATGATGATGTATAAAGAAACTACTTACAAATTTTCATCGTTGGATTAGTGCAGTGTTTCTCAACGGGGGGAAACAAAGATTTTTTTTGGGGAGCCACTGGCAAATATCTATAAGCTCGCAGTATTTGAAAATCGGTCAGCGACAAAATATTTAGACATTTTGCCGTATAACAACTATAGTATATTTGAAGTTCAATTCACATATTTCTTTTTTTTTATTATTAAATCGACAATTAATTGACAAAAACAATTGACAACTTGATATATGCAACATTAGATTCATCATTTGATAAAATACGACATAATAACGTATTGTTTGACGTCAATATTCCCTTCGTATGTATTGCTTATATTAATAAAAAAATGGATTTTAGTTTTCCATTATCATAAATAATTGAAAAATGTAACCAGTCTTCACCAAAATTAATCAGAAAACTCTTCTATAAAAACATCTGTTCGGTTCTCTTTATAATATTTCTCGCGATTCTTCTCACATATTGTGAATATAATTATTATCTGACGCGAATGTAATTGACCTCCACCAAAGGGTCGAAAAAAGATAAAGGATCTCTGCGAAATTAGGATTTCCGGAAAATTATCCGCATCCCAGAATAAACACGCAGTGCCGTGCTAAAGGGTGAGCATTAAAAGTAATCGAACAATATTCGATATCGCAAAAAAAAAACATTTGAAAGTAATTACTGATGATTAATTATTTGAAAAGAAACAAGGTGTTTGTAACACAATACAACGAGTTTTATAATTCTCCAGATTTTAAGCTTGCATTCCAGATAAACTTTAGAGGTAAAAAATAGTATAATATATATATATGTATACTATAAATAATACAGAGCAATATTCTAGAATTAAATAAATTATTTTAGCAATTAAAAGTATATCAAAAGAAATGATTTTTTTTTTTTTTGGATATCAAATTTATGGAGCTTCAAGTACCAGGACGCGCCAGCGTCAAGGTTCTTCCAGTCTCCTTCATCGATAAAGATTTTGAAAAATTGTAAACTGCATCCCCTTACCATCGTTCGCAGACGGAAGGGCGCGATCACTACAGAGATAAGAAGTTCACGGGAACTCCATATGCATTATTTTGCAAATCACATTGAAAGAAATGATTAGTTATAGGTAAATTACTTAGGCTTTTGAATTCTTAAATGATACAAAAGCTACTGACTAAATCTTATAGAAATTATCTATAAATCGAAAATGAAAAGAAAAAATGATTAAGTCTGTTCAAACTGTTCTTTAAACGATCAGTAAAATTCAATTTGGTGAATACGAATGCAAATTGTAAGACATTTGTTGCATTTTTTTTTCATGTCCATCGCCGTCGCAAAGCGCAAACTGAGTTTTCGAGTAATTGCTCAAATGATAATTTTAGTTATTAAATTTTATGAATTTTACATTTTTACCTGTATTACTAGTTGTAACTGTAAATCTGTAATGGTTAAAAGATCAACATCAATTTTATTTAACCGTACAAATAAGCTGTTAAAATATTACTCATTACTTATTTATTTTAGCACATCTCTATTGAAGGATTCAAAGGAAACCAAAATAAAGTTTTATTTTCCGGTTCTCGTATCGTTGCATATCCGAACATCGCTTTTTAAGGAGGTTTTGATTGCTTTGGCTGGGGCTTTGTACTAGCACAGCTTTCGTTGGCTTAAGCTTTATAAACACTACGATAGAAAGCGTAAGTTTTTCGTTTTTTATACAGCAATTTCTTGACTTAATCCAATCAATGTAATAAGTTAAGTCAGATCTTTGTATCATGCTACTTTGTGTCAAATTTTAAATTGAGGTTTCTTAAATTCTAAAGCTTGGAATATAAAAAAAGATATGTTCATTTAATCCTTAATTTAAAATTGTAAAGTTACTCTTAAGTATATTTCTTTATGGTTAATGTCTTTTTTCTAGCGTTTTTTTTTTCAGATCGTATCTAGCAATTCTTCCAATTTTTTTAAAAACTGGAATCAATCGTTTCTACGCATACGATATTTATACACTTTAAAGTGTTCTCTGTCAATACTCGGTAAAAAGATATATTCATGAAATAAAACACTCTTTTGAAGTACTGATGCCATATTTATTGAATATGATCAGCACTAGTTTCGCTAGGTAAGGCCCATTAAACAACTTCAGATGGACTTAACTTATCGATGCATTTTTATAATCTTATTCAAAAGATATTATTAAAATGATAACGTTTGTAAAAAAATGCGCATTATATTGAATATGATTTATGTTAATTTGCCTTTTTTACAAAACGTCAACGAAATATTTCCAATTTTTTGTGTTTATAATAATTTGAATTTATATATATTTTTACTAGGTAATTAAGAAAAGTATGATAGCACGCAGTTAAACCATGGATTAGTTAAAAAAAATAATAGTAATATATTCAGAAATACGATTTACAGAAGGAATGGGTTCGCCTGAAGCTTTTTGCTCTAAAGCAATCTAACATTTACTTAGTCCATGATTAATTTTCCCATTTGAATAGGGGCCAAAGCTGTAATTTACAACCTAAATCTCATAACCTTACCACGACCGTATTAAATGGTATTAATATTTATTATTAAATATGTTGTTCGGTCACGAACGGGTTGAATTTTAAATTATAGGATTAAACGTAAAGTAATAAATTTATTATCGTGCTCATTTCATTTTTCGTTTGTTTTTACCAACTAAAGTTTATGCCTAGCAAAATGTCAAATAAATTTTTGATAATAATGGTTTTTATTTTAACTGCCGTCAAGTACTGTTTTGTATTCAAATTTACTTGTACAATATACGTATATTCAAACGAGTTCTCAATGTTAAATTTTTAATGAATGATGTATTCATTATCATGTTCATTCATACTTGCATATTATTTAGAGTAGTTAACGACAAACAGACACATCATTGGTGTCAAGAAGTGTCCCACTTATCCAATTGCAAAGTTAGATTACAAGGCGTGAAACTATGTGACAAAGTGTCTGGAGACTGTTCTAAGGATTGCGTTCACAAAATGAAATATCGGTTCACACTTTAAAGGCGCAGCGCAGTCTAGATAAACATCGTTAACAATAATAAAATTTAAAAGACCAAAATATTCGCTTTACTTAATTCAATTAAATTCAGAGTTCTAAATTAAAAAAAAAAAAAAAAATTGAGGGCTGAAATGTTAACACACAATGAATTACTTTACCAACGCAATAAAAATACAATCTTAAAGTCTGAATATTTGTATAGTAAAGTAAAACATACACAGCAATTCAATGGAAATAGCTTGCAATGAATATCACTTGTTTTATGATCTAACGCAGAAGTCGTCAAGCCACGAACAGTATATCTTAAATACTATAAATATGAATGAAGATTGTTTTCACACATAAAATATATTTAAAAAATACTAACAAACAAATATTCTAAAAAGAATATGACTTTAGAACTTATGTTTAAAATATTGAATTATATCGAAAGAGTCAATTTGTAACTACAATATTCAATAAATAAAATAAACATTTGTACTAATTCCTATTTGTATTTAATAATATTAGTACCGCTTTTGCTCATGAGTATTACTGATTTTTTATTTTATTTATTTAATATTATGCCTTTCCACCAAAGTTTTGACAGTGAAAATCCAACTATAACAACAACTTTTATCATGTGAAAACCTCTGAAAACTCTTATAAATCGTTGCTTAAGAGCTGTCTATATGTAAGGACATTTAAAAATTCAGTATTGAGGTGCTATGCAACATTTTGCTATATTTTAAAACGTGTTAAATTAGTTTATCTTAAATAATAGATTTTTTATAAAACAGAAACAACACTACAGTACTTACTTTGTTGAAGGAAAGGGAATCTTGAAAGAAAAACAAAAACACTTATTTATTCGATGTTTCAATTCATTTATCATGCGACGAATGACGATATATTATAAATTAGACAGTGTCAAGTCCGTGGTCAAATGGTTAGCGTAGTTGGCTTTGGTCACTGTGCTCACGGGTTCGAATCCCAGTACAGGCAGTTTCGTTTTTTAATATATTAATGGAACTTCTCTAAAATCCTTTTCCAACCATTCGACCTCTAAAAACAAGGCGTAGTGAGAGCGATTAATTAATCACTAGTCCTATCTTATACTTTTATATTTACTATCTTCATAAAAACATATGTTGAGACACTGAATAATCAGCAGTTTTTGTATTAAAAAAAAATGTTAAGATAAACTCTATTAGGTACAAATGATCCACATTGTGAGCAAACATTATTTTTAAAATATTAGACAATATTTTTTTATAATGGTATACATGTAATATTTCTAAGATTATTTTAGAATTTTAAATCAACACAAACTAGACGTACAGTAAAAGATTTACCTTTAACCTCAAAACTATGCTAGTTGAGTTGTGACACTTTCAAACCAAGATATTGTTATATTCATTAATTAACTATTTAATAAGTGTTTTTGGAATATTTTATCCCAAAGTTAACGAATCTTAGTAATATAATAACGGCTCTAAAATAAAATAATATTCTTATTCTATGCCCTTTGTCTCTATTGAGATAATAGTTTAAAGACCTCTGGTCTTACACATTACATTGTCTGGTCTCGGCGTAATAATGTTGTTGAGACGAGACTTTGTTTTGAAGTTTATTTTCCACAGTGAAAATTATAAAATTTGATTGTTTTAGTTATATGGTGTTTTAGTTTTACTGCTAACGTATAAGACAAATACAAAATATTCATGAAGAGTTTATTACTTTGACTATCCATGTTACTACCCCGTATGAGAAGGGTTGATGAACGTTTTTACTTTTAGAGCTACTTTTTATTGTTGTACATTTCATTTGTTTTTTTATATTTGTATTTCTTTTTTCTGCGATAAATAATGTTACACGTCGTTTGACAGAAAATATAAAGTAAACGAAATTTAATTTTATCAATAAAGAGGAAGAAGGTGAGGTGAGCCCAATGGTATTTTAAACAAAAAAGTTAGATGCATTGTAATATTCTACACGTCTAAAAGTATCGTCAAAATGATGTAACTTCAGTTAATACACATTTCAAAAAAGTTATCTCCGTATAATTAAAATATGCAATCCACCAAAACACCAAATAAAGTAGTGGTTGTACTTAAACGTCTACGAAAAAAGTTTTACCATTTTACTAGTTGGCTCACTTTATCTCTCAAGTGCCCATATGTAATCTAGGTATTCGTCTTAACACCTACTTTCAAGCGTGTGCAATTACTTTACCCAAGCTTTTTTCCTCTCTTTTATCTCAAAAAACATTTAAATAAAATTAAAAAACAATTTATACTGAAAAGAAACAAAAATTATACAAGAATATTAGAAATTAGCAAAAAGATGACTTGACAGTCATATAAGGATAAAATATCTGTTTGTCGGACTATATTTATTTTGGTGTATTAGTATTTAATCAATACTTATCTCTACAATTTTGAATGTCAATCAAAATTTATCGCAAAAAAAAATGACTTCTTCAAAGATGTTAACATCGATTTCTTAGGCAGAGTGTTCTTTACTGGTAGGTACGCAAAGGTTGAGAACCAAACTTGAGTCGAATTTGATTATATTTGAAGTGGGAGGGATTGACAGGGTCCTCGTGCGACCTCTAAGGGAAGATATTCCAGGACGCTTGAAGGACCTTTTCAAGACCGAAATATTTGATTTGCATGTAATTTTTTCATTCGTTTCACTTCTAACTAGATTTATTGCGGCGCTCTATGAGTTTTTATTACGCCAACAATATTCAAGTTTTTTTTAAACAACTTAGCGTTGTAGAAAATATTATTTTATTTTTAAATAAATAACTGTTATAGGTTTTAAAAGGTATATGAAATAAATATTTCAAAAATTGTCTGTCTAAAATTCAGTGATACATAATCTGCCACCCATTTTTATTTTTCTGCAGCCCTCGAATGTTTTCTTCCCAAAATTAAAATAAAATATAATTTTTTTCAAGTAAATAATTCAATTTATTAAATGTGAGCAAGTCTTTTCGTTATTAGAGGAGAATAAATCGTTTCATAGAAATACGATTACTGATGAAAATTTGGATTCAATTAAGCGGCTTAATCATATAAATATTGAATCAAATTTTGAATAATTTGTTTAAAATTAAGAATTTTGAATAAGATAAAAATTAATCATGTATTTAGTATTTAAAAATAAATCATTTTTTGTAAAAATGTATACATAATACTCTTTTTGCACGGTTTATTTTTTACATGATTTCGAAAAAACATGGTCAAACACTTATTTTTGTATACGGATTTTTTGCACGGCTGTTTTACATAGAACGTGTCTTCTATATCAGTGGTTTACAACCTTTATATTACTACGCCTCCCTTTGAAAAAAAATGTCTTCGCGCCTCCCGATCCTTTATTTCATATAGTAACCAAGATACATTTTAAAAAGTCTAAATAAATATGTTAAGCTGTTCGCGCCTCCTTTTGCAATTGTCCACGCCTCCCAGGTTGGAAATCGATGCCTTATAAATATAAAAGAGAATTTATTTTACTTTAATTTTAATTTTTCCTTGCGGCTCTTACACGTGATAATTTATTTTTATGCGGTCCACCAGAAGTAATAGGTTGTGCATGTCTGATCTTAATCGAAAGGATCATTAAAAAAATGAAATTCAATATTTAAATACATTGAATATAACACAAAAAAGGTTTAAATTTTAAGTATGTCTTTAAAGGGGTCACCGGCATCAAATATTTTGTTCACGTTTCAGTGATATAAAAAAAACGATATAGTCAAATATAAAAGGAATGAAGGAAAAGCGATATCATTTGACAGCCGGAAAATAATCACGAATCTATTTATTTCCGAATGCAAGATTTTCTTTTCCGGCAAGCAAAAAATGTTCGACAAAGGAAATGGGGCGAATTATATGAAATATTTAAAAGTCAAACATACGATATAATGAAATTGGGGTGAAAGACATGGCGCATTTGTGGTTCTTTGAATGTTTTATTCTACAGGCGTATTCATATTTTGTCGGTTTGAAGTAAAATTATCTTCCGATCGAATTTTATCGCTGTTTGAATTAAATTTTACTCTATACCATGGAGAAAAAATAGTTGAGTAGAGCCTTAGCGAAGCAGGTTGAGGAAGACGGCGAGACCTTTGTTAAATTAAAAAAAAAAATCTCATTCAAATTTTTACTTAACTGCTATATCTGAAATTATAATTTTATATTAGACGTTTAAAGTATAATATTTAAAACATAGAATTAAATCAAAAAGAACAGCACATATTTTTAAGTCAATCTTAGAACACTTTGAAAATGTTGAAAAAGTTAATGGTATTATTAATGTATTTAATTTTGTTAAGGCTAAATAATTTTTCATAATTAAATAGTGGGTTTTGATTGAGATCCGATTATTTATTGAAAAAAAACAAAAGGTTTCTGCTTAAGCACGCCCAGTGGCCAAGCTAGTGCTATTTGTTTGTTTGCCTTGGTTAAATGTTATTGAAATATGATAACAAATAATGCTTAACTCTACTGGGATGTTTTTAAAATCCTTGTAAGCTAGATTTTATCAATTACACATTTTTTTTGTAAAATAACCACTCAATAGTTTATCTTAATCATATGTAGGTGTCGCTGTATACTCACTTTTAATAAATATTTATAATAAAATTAAAAATAAATAAGTTTATATACTTTTGGATACGTTTTTTGTAATACAATATCAATATTTTGTTATAAGTAAAAATAAATTCAAATAATATTTCATGATACGCTGTGTGCTTGCTTAATCGCAGTGGCGGTTCCTGACCTGAAATCTTGGGTGGGCTAGAGAAAAGCATATTTCCACTTTACTTTATACATTAATCTACAAGCAAATTAACAAATATTACGACACTACTGCAATGCATAAATTTTTATATAATAAAATCAATGCTAATGTAACTAAGAAATAATAGAATAATAACACGGAATCCTTAAATTCGTCTCTTTCAAAGTGAAATAACAAGTACCTACTAAAAGCAGTATAGAACTGTCACTTGCTGTCACTGAAAGTCAATACCTGTCACTTTCATACAATACAACGATATTGGTTTTGTGTTTCAATGCATAAGTATGCGTAATGGGCAGATTGTTTTTAGCCCCCAACGATCAACAGAAGCTTGACAGATTGAAACACTATCCTTTGTGTTTGATGACGTTTCCGTACATACAAATACAAAAAAAATCTAATCGTGCTTGATTGCGCCCCAGTGTAAAGAAATATTGCATGATATTGTCTGTGGTTACGGGCATGAAGAATTTAGCCCCTGAGTGGTGTTGCCAGTGACGTAACGTTCCTGTTCCCTGTGAAGTATTTATAGGGTTATTGTTTTTTTATGCCGGCTCAGTTTAAAATTGTAATACAAAACACAATCGAGAATATGATTGTAGGTAGACGTAACATTGTCTTATATTGACAGAGGAAAATTAAAACAAAGATATTATATTCATTTGGGAAAGGTAAGTTACGCTTATAAATATATTTATTTTGTTCAGCGGCCGAATTGCTGTTGATTTTTATTCAGCCATCTAATGTTTTGGGTGAAAAATGCAGGTCGGGCTTAGCCCACCTAGCCCAGTACCTAGAACCGCCACTGCTTAATCGATATATTTCTATTATTGGAACGCATGTAACTTGTCGGACATCCGGTAGATGGCTTAATTACTCGCGGTAAATTCATTATTAATTACCCCCTGCAAATTAATCAACGTTCGACAGATGTCGTTGCAAATCGTTGCCCGCCATGCGAATAATCCAGGAATCCGTAACTGTCATAAATCCATCAAATTATTTTCATATTAATCTACTGTTATCATAATTTTGGTGTTTAACGACTTAAAGCAAATGCCATTACGGCTACAATTAAATTCCAACTAATTATAATGTAATCAATAATAATTATTGCGAAAACTTTTACTATCTAGAATATCTTAATAAATGGGTAATATCTGTATATATAAACTACCATTTATAACGTTTACGGTTTGTTGATTGTTTCACCGTCACCTGTTGTGTATGCAGTCACTGTTTTACGTCTAACATCCATAACGTTATCACGATCAAGATACAAGATGCTCGATACAGAGCTGCACGGGCAACGTTCCCTCTAAGCTGCGCGCGCACGGCCCCACAGCAGTTTAAAACTCCCCGCGCGCTCATTCCGGGTTGGCGCGCACTTCAACACAACTATTCAAATAATATATATGTATTTTTTTAAAGGTAGAATAACCCCAAATTGACCGAAATAAACTATTTACAAAACATTCAGAAAATTCAGCTAGAATTAAATTCTCATTTTTTTTTAAATTCTACAAAAATCTTTGGCATTACAGCTAATGCCTATGCGCCAAATATTTTAAGGTGAAAGATCATACGAGAAAAACTCGATGAGTATTTATTGCAAGTCGCTCGAGATAAACTTGAGGTAAATGACATTCCAAACACCCATGTCTTAAGTCTCAAATTTAAATTATAAAATGTCAATTTCACATTGACCTTACCGGGAATCAAACCCAAACCCGCCTGGTCGGTAGAGCAAGCTCTATCCAACTAGACCACAACAGGTGACAACATTATTTCGTCGAATACAAATTCGTAAACCTATCTATTTATCACTTTTAGGGTGTTCACTGTCAATACTTGGTGGAAAGGCATTATATTAGTAAAAACACAATATTCCTTTGTACTTCATTCCACTTTATTTAATATGTCAGGACCGGTTTCGCTCATTACGAGCTCAGTTGACGATGCTCGTAATGAGCGAAACCGGTCCTGACATATTAAATAAAGTGGAATGAAGTACAAAGGAATATTGTGTTTTTACTAACTATCTATTTATATTCACAAAATAATATTTTAAAACTGATTATTTGGCAACCAATGCATTATACCCTTGAACATATTATGTAGATTAAATGAACGTGTGGCAGTTTGTGCATCTCTGAACAAGCTTGTTCAAAATTACGCATTGTTTTGATTGGTGCCAGGTACAGATTGTTGGTCAAACAAAATATTTGATGCCTGTTCGATAATTAACTCGTTATTATCTCAATCGAACGATGTTTATTCGATTCCCTAGTGCTTTGCTCCGGCTATTGAATTATCGAAATGTATGTGACTGGACACAATCACCAATGATTATTCGTCATAATGCGACATAAATTATAAATCATTTCGATATCAATGTATTATATATCGCACCCACTCCGGTGAAAAACGCGCCATTTAAATTTTTAAAATTTCAAATGGTTTTTATAATAGTTTGTATTTTATGAAAACGAAATAAAAGTGTGATCTGTATTTCCGAAAAAAAAACAGAAATGATACATTATTTTTCCTGCTTTCAATCAGTCGTGTTTTGGTAAAATACTGTAAAACCGGTATTCCAATAATTCGGTAAATTTTTCAATACCGAATTCAAATTTTAAAATGTCATTTTTTAATGTTACAATATAGAAAAATATTATGATACAATTGAGGGCTCAGGAAACAAAGGAGTCTGTCCAAAATTTTATTTTATGATATTTAAAACCGTCTCAAAAAAGTAATGTTTAATATTCTTTAGTAATTTAAATCCACTTTTTTAAAAATAATTTTAACTGTTTTGTAAATCATGTTTGAAAACTGCTTTGTTTATTATTTAGGACTATATAAATTGCCGCTTTTGTAACAGACTCTATTTTTATTCTTCAAAAATTTACATGTTAGAGTTTATTTAAAACAAATTTACAACTTTATGTGAAATTGTCAGCTCTACAGGATGACATATGTAACTCAATTTTGACAAAACATGCGAGACTTTTGTCTTTGTTTCTAGAGCCTTCAATTATTGCGAGAAAGTGTTCGTCTATCGTTCGTATTGAATCTAATAAAGATTTTTCCGTAGATGGATTTCTGATCCGGCTTATATTTGCAGATTCCAGCTTTTAATTAATCTATTAAAAATCGTTTACGTAAATTAAAAAAAAAACGAAACAATATATTTTAAATATCAAAGTACCGATATGACCATTCTGCGTTCTGAGTAATTATATTTGTTTTTTTTAGCTCTATTGTCTAACAAAACACACACATTGATTAAAATTTTAATTCTCTTCAAAAATATACATGCTTAAAAAAACACGTAAAACTCTACAAAGAATACATTCTAAGTACAACGAACAACATGTTTCCATATAAAATTATTACTATCTTGAACAATACACATGCTGTCGACTTCGTTTTTCACAAAACTAGTACTTCTGTTTTCTCCCGGAACAGCGACAGTAATATAAAATTCGGACATTACAAATATGTGGGTCTATTTTTTTAATCTAGCAAAATAATTATCTTTAAAATAAATATATGACACTTTTTGTAATCGAAATGTTGACAATACACAAATTAAAAAAATATTTAATATTAACAATTCTTCGACAAAGAATTATATTTTATAATTAAAAACATAATGAGTGAATTTAAATTATTATTTATAATACTTTGTATTGAAACAATATTTCCAAATCGTATTGTTTATTATGTTTAATAAAACGCTTACAATTAATAAAATGCACTATTTTCTCGGAATGATAAAAAACGTTTTTCTTAATTCTGTAAATATGTCAGCAAGGAAAATTGTTTTGAATAAACACAAAATGTTTATCAATCCGTTTAATACCTGATATAGATCAATTAAAATTACTTAATAAACATACATCTTCTTGTATCTGTAACTAAATATTTTTCTTATTTTTTATCAATATTCAATAAATAGATTATCACCTTAAAATTATCTATATTCTATATAACCTTCGAAAACGGAACCGAATCAATGTAAATTCTCAATGTCTAATCTTATGTACCATAGTTTTAATTAAAATATTTAATGAGTTTCTTACTTAACAAATCAATTTAATAAATATCCCAATTCACATTAAACAACAGAATGACCGTTTTGGGACCATAACTTCACACATTGACATAATTATCCGAACCCATATTGGGTTTATTTAAAGAACTATAAAAACAGTTTATATTTTTGACAGCGTGTGAGTTTTTCAATGTTCGTACGCTCTAACACTTTTTTCAAAGCCATATCATCTTCACTTTTAAAAATAGCCGTATATTTAACATTTAAATTGTGAATATAATTTTACTTTGAACCCTAGCTTTTCTTCGCAAAATCCATTTCGAAAACGACAATTTCAATAAATATAACTAACTGTTAATCTATAGTTTTTTCAACGATTTCTTAATAAGGTAATTAATTCTTTTAATGAAATGTATTTATTCCATGTTTGGAATTCATGTTTTAAGCTTACTATTATTTAATAATTATGTTGGTGTCTTATGGCTGTCATACATTTGTGCGTTATTGAAACAAAAACTCGATAATGTTTTTAAGCTCGTCTCTCAGTCGATAAAAAATATCTCGGTGTCGTAGTTCTGTAACAAAGTGCTCTCCACATCACTTGTAGTAATGATTCTCAAACACAAGTGATGCCAAACGAAAATTTCTTGATATAACAGTATGATCAATCTTCCTGTTTTTATATTGTCAAGTTAAAGATAATCTGATCTGAGAAATGCTTCTTAAGATTCATTTTTTTTCCGTTTCATGCTGTAATAGAAAAATATAAGATCGAACTAGATAGTCGGATAAACTTCGATTGTTGTTTTTTTTCAAAGAAAACATACAGGCTTATTTGTGTTACGTTCTTGATATTAAATCACAACCTAATATTAAAGACTTACAGTAAATTACATTTATATTATTACTTAAACTTAAAAAGTTCAGCTGGTTTCGATCATTGTATGTCAACTAAATCATAGTTTCTCAAGGTTTTCCCGTGGCCCTGATAGAGTCTCATATTTTTCCGTGGTTTTCATTTCCAATTCGCGGTTTTTCCAAAATGAAAAGACGCGTAAGCTTTATTTTTTTTAGCTTTTACCGTAATTTGAAAATATTTTGTGGCTGCTTTTCAAAACCTGGGAGTTTTATGAATATTTGCCCGTGTCTCACCAAACTGTGTTGTAGCTCTCCTAAATTTCTCTGCTGTCCCCAGGGAGGCACCTGGCTTCCAGTTGAGAAACCTTGTACTAAAGAATTGCTCTTGGAGGTTTAAATGTATCTCGTAAAAGTTCATTAAAATATGTGATGGTTTCTGTAGATTCGAAATGCCATTTTGATTGATTTTTTAATGTTGAAAAAACAATACGAATTGCCATATCTAGTCGTATACATGAAGTGATATTTATAAGCAATTACGAAAAAAATAGCTTTTTTTAAACAAAAATTGTCCTCGTATCAATATTCCAATACTTCTTTGAAAGGTCTCTTCTCTTTTCACTAAAAATAATCCTCCATCGGTGGTTTTTCATTGATTCATTCCAGGATTTTTTTACAAGAAATAATTGCCAATTTGCTTTGGCAGGACGGCAGCTTGTGATGGCTAGTGACGCAATTAGAGGCCACATGCAGGCCTTTCAAATATATTTTAAATACTAAATAATTGGAAAAATAATATTGCAAACACATTTTAACTAGTAAAAACACAATATTCCTTTGTACTTCATTCCACTTTATTTAATATGTCAGGACCGGTTTCGCTCATTACGAGCATCGTCAACTGATAAAAAATATAATTTAACATTGCTATTTATACAAAAACGAACAGTTATAAACAACAATTGGCATTGAAAAGAAATTACCAATTACATTAAAAGTGATTCTAAAATAGCACAAAATTAAAATGTTTTAAACACCTAACATATAATTAAAAAGCCATCTCTGATTAATAAATTTAGAATGGGGATTGAAATTATATTTTTATTATTTATTATATTTCTTATTAATGCCTTTCCACCAAGTATTGACAGCGAACACCCTAAAAGTGAACATTTTAACTGTTGAACTATCTGCCCGAAACGAATCATTAATAAATGATATATTTCAATCGATTTCGGGCCACGGTTGAGTTGTTAACTTCTCTGAATTCGGTTGCGGGGGCTTGAATCCCGGTATGGGCATTTCTAATTTTCAATTGATCTATATATTTTTATATAATTGTAGTGTCTAGAATTCCCTCCAACCCTTTCGATCTCACAAACCGAACGTAGGTAGAGTGATTTTCTAACCACTCGTCCTTTCCAGGCCCTTATCTTTTTATCTCTACCACATATGAAAAAGACAGGCTGAGCAACTGACTTACAAGCAGCTCTTATGTTGAGATAAACTCCATTAGAAGTTCATTTGGTATACATTGGGAGTGAACATGGTAAAAAATATTCGATATAACAAAGATTATTTTTTAAACATAACGTCAATGACGTTTCTTTTTACTATAAATATTAAATTTATAGCATTGATATTAAACCGTAACACGTACTTTGCTTGTGTTAAGTTTTTTTAGTAAAACTATAGGAAGGGCAATTTACGATGATACTCAAAGTTGATTCTAATGTTTAACTAAACAAATACAAAATATGTTGGGATTTTAGTGTTTAGGGTAGGCACAAAAAATAATTGTTATAATTGCACGTGTCACAATATGTTAGACAACCTATGAAACAACAATTTTATTGAATTAAATAATACATAATATTAAAAATAGACATCCATAAACTTACCGCCAAATCCATCAAAAGTATTAAAATACATTACTAAAAAAATTAAAATTTGACAAAACTACAATATCGAAAAACGGAAAGTTACAGTTTTGTATGAAAATAATCAGCCAAAACGTTTTTAATCAGTGTCCAAACGTTTTGTTTTACTTTTTTGACAAGTTCTCTCAAAAAGTTTCGAGCGCTTTCTCTTCTACGCTCACCCGACTTACTAACGCGAAACTTTTACAATAAAACGACGAACACTTTATCACTTCAGAAGATTTATTAATATAAGGCGTACTCTTGATTAAATATTTCATTTTTAAATTGAAAATCATCAAACTTTACTTGGGTAGTTTTTTTCAAGGCCGCTCACTCTTAAATAACTTGAGGAAAATCGTTGTGTGTAAATTGTTCGGGTGGTTAATTTAAAAGAAAATAAACTCATAAAGTTAGACGCCAGATCCAATAAGAAAAGATGTGGTGTTCGTTTAGTTTTAAAATAAAAAAAAGTATATTTTCAAACGAAGTTACCGAAAAAATGTTACCAAAATATTTTTATTTTGAGAATCTAACAATATTTTTAACAGCAAATATCACTTAAGTTATGCTAAAATTGTGATATATATTTAGTTAATATTCATTTGTATCTGTTGCGGTGTTATGTTATCGTTGGAACATCTTTGAAATAATGATAATTTTAGAGCTTTTATTTTTAATTTTAATGATGCCCAGTAATTTGATAACAGTAATTTTGGACTGAAAAAACGCTTACGAATTTATTCAAATTTTTATTGTTTAAGACATTCATATTATGTTTTTTTTTCAAATCTAATTTTCCTCCCTTTTTCCAAGCATTAAATAACGAAACGAAGACAGAGCGATTAGTTTATTACTGGTCCTGTCCGTCAATCGCAGTTATGCACAACCTGTGGCTAGTTTTGATTTTTTACGGCCTTTACTTACGGAGTTTACTTAAATTTAGTTTTTACTTGCGGCCTCATAATTTGTTTTTTATGCGGCCCATTAGAGGAAAAAGGTTGTACATATCTGAAATCCATCTTTACTACTTTTTTAAAAAAAGAATTAGAGAAAGAAGTAAAATGTTATAAATTGTTATAACAAAAAAATAGATATTAAATCTCCGAGATTAGTTTATTGATTGTATTTATGGTTTAGATTTCATTGATAACATATCGATGTTGTCATCTCATCTAAGATTTAAATAATTACGCAGTATTTCTAAAATTATTGATAACGTATCAAAAATTTGCGAAATCAGACAAATAGAAACCACGCTGCACTGTTTTAAGGTTCTATAGCTAAAGTTCAAGCGCTTGGTCCTCTGCGTTTAAAATGAATATAATTTATTCAGTTCCCAACGATCGTAATTCAGGAAGCTGTAGCCAGCAAAGATAATTTTATATCACATGTTACAGGGCTAAATCGCTAAAGTTTTTTTTAAAAAAAAAACTTTTCAAATTTCAATTTAGATTCTCGTACCAGATGCTCCTTCCCAAATAATACACGAGTACAACCTAGATTTTTATTTTAAAAAAGACTCTTTTTTTAAATGAAAAACAAAAACACAAACGATTATTTTAATCAAACAATTCGACGAGGTCGAAGTATAAAATAAATTTAAATATCGTCTCATTTTCGATGGTTCGTTCTGCAATATGTTAAGTACGTATTTTGTTGAGTAACTGAGTAATAAAAAGTTCTCGTTGACAAAAATTCTCTTGAGATACCTCTATTAGAAGACCATATTGATTGCAGAAAAAAGGAAGTAACCAACAGTTTTTTCAAAACAGCTTTTTTCAATAAGCACAGTATAAACAGCTTGATACACGTTCTATCAAAAGGATGTAAGCTGAAAATGACAAATAAGTATCTAAATTTAGCTTTCATGTTTAAAAAAATTAGGGGCCTGCGAAAATTTTAATAATAAAAAAATAATAGTCAAATCAATATCAGATAAATTCAATTTAAAACCAGTTTATTAGTCTAGACATAATTTGTATTTGGCCCAAAATCATCAAAATTCGTTTTCTGAGTCTCCTTTCAAATTCGTTATGTGTGGGTTACGTTCTTTTTTCTTATGTTCTCGATATGTTCCACAATGAAAAGTTAAGCAAGTTGCACTGTACTTTTTTCAATACCATTTTTTACTCTTACCATATCTTAACCGGTTATCTGCCACCGACGTGTTAACACGCCATACAATTTCGTGCTCGTAGGGCCGGCCATACAAAATGCGCGTGATTACACGCAGTACTTGAGACGCGGTTTAAAGGTCAAAATAAACGTATTTAATAATTTTAAAATATCATGCATATATTGAGATCTTTTGGAATCATAGTGTGATAGTTAAACTTAAAATATACGATTTTTAAAAAAGGTTTTTTGTTGTGTTCAAATTTGTTGCTAGCGGGGCTATAATTCCTTGACGGTAATTTCCGTTTTTGTAACGTTTTTCGATAAATGATGGCGGAAATGACCCATCGTGTGTTTATACGGTAAGTGTTTGTGATGTACTATTATTATATGTCCAAAAAGTACATATTTTAAGAAAATCACGGCCCTCCATGCATGGCCATATTAATACCGCACGGCACAGATCAGGTTAAAAAGCTGCTAATATATTTTTTCTTTCATTAAAATATTTTATTTTCAACTACTTATTAAAAATCGAATTAGCTTGACGTTGATAACATTTACGATTACAAAAATATCACATGCAATAATTACCCGTACCGAAGGCATAAAACATAAAATCGTTAAGTTTCCCCAACATGATTTCGCGTAATGTACTATTTGCTATAATAGCCGGAAAAAATAAGAGTGAATAAGGGCATGGAAATAAAATCCATATATTTTGTAGAGTTTGTAAAAAAAAACTAATCCTTTATGCAAGCGTTAAGAATTCACAAACATTGGCGTATGAAAAATTCCAAATCATGACCGACAAAAAAACTGACCTATATATTGAAAAAAATAACCATCTGCGCATTGCCACGGATGGAAATATTCGTTTTTTATTTTGCTACATTTCTTGACGCCTTCTCATAAAAATTGTATAGGATTTATGATGCACTGCATACTGTGCTTGTAAAATAATGCTTCACTTTTAGGGTATTCACTGTCAATACTTGGCGGAAAGGCATTATATTAATAAAAACACAATATTTCTTTTTACTTTATTTCCACTTTATTTAAAAAGGTCCAGACCGGTTTGTCTCGTGGCGAGCATTGTCAACTGAGTCATTATCAGTTGACAATGCTCGCCATGAGCGGAACTGGTCCTGACCTTTTTAAATAAAGTGGAAATAAATAACAAAGGAATATTGTGTTTTTATTCAAATAATGCTCGTTAAAAAACACTTGAATCTATCGATTTTCGGTAAAAAATCAATACAGTTATACAGTCAAAATTGAACATAAATAATGGTACATATTGTCATCTTTATATTAAAACTTCTAAAGTCTTCTTGAGAAGAATTTTCAGGAAAAGAAAAAAACAGGCAATTTAACATAGAAATCCTTCAAAATCAATGAATCTACCGACATTGATTGTGATTAGGGATTCCAACTATTCGTCATTTTCAGCTATCCGGATATCGAATAGTAAAGCTGAAACTATCCGGATATATCCGGATATCCGGATAGTTTCAGTAAGTATAAAAATAACGAAACATTACTACATATATAAATTTATGTACTAAAATAATACATTAAAAACGAGTTAATTTGTAATAGAATTCATTTATTCAGATTTTAACAATTCATACTTTAAAAATAAGAGAGCATTGAATGTATCGTATTTTAAATTTGATCTTAATTTAGTTTTAATTTGTCCTGTTGTTGAAAATACTCGTTCCGTTGCTGTTGATGTTGGTTTTATTGTTTTAAATAACAATAATATTACGAGATTTTAGATGATTTATCATAGGAGTCGTTGAAGATCCTTTGCATTCAATAGTTTTCCCACATTTATTACACACAGCTGACTGAAAATTATTATCTTTTCTCATAAAATGAGTCCATACTTCTGAGCGTCTTGACATGGCTAAAATTTTATACAAAATTATTAAAATTTTAAACAAATTTTAATAAACAAAGAATTACCGGCTGCTTTTGTTAATATGTAGACATTGGTCTCGATTGCTTGGTTTTCAGTGATGAATTGTAGAACTCGCACGCAAATGAAGATTTTTCACGATCAAAGTTTCATGATCAACTGATCCTGACTAAATCATTTCTCACTTTTGTAATGCTTTAGATAGAGACAATACACATTTCAATACTATTCCATCAAATTAAAATATTGAAAATTTGCAGCTGCATTAGATTACTGCAACGGCATTTCTTCAATGAATGAAATTTCGGCATTAAAGGTTTTTTTTGCCTCGAGTCCGAGCCGATTCGTCGAACTTTTAAGTATTAAGATAACGAGATAAGATATTCATTATACCCGAGTTTGGGGAAGGTTAAAAAAAACACTACTCCTAAGTAATGGTTTCTCCCAGGTAGTAAATACCCCAGTATTCAATTCATCTTTCGTCGATTTTGTAAAATATTTCATTAAAGATTATAACGAATACTATCCGGATATTTCCCCAAATATCCGGATATCGAATAGTTAAAAAGGACCGGATATATCCGGATATCGGATATCCGGATATCCGAGTTGGAATCCCTAATTGTGATATCTTGTATGGTTTGAATTCCATGTCTGAAACCATAAGTACTTCAAGCTTTTTAATTTAATAAAAATAATAAAAGATTTTTAGTACTTTTTCCACTTAAAATTTATTTGATCAGGACCGGTTTCGCTCTACACGAGCATTATCAACTGATTACATTATAATTACATTATAATTACACAAAATTAAAATGTTTAACACCTATAACATACAATTTAATTTTTAACTTTTTAATTTATCAATATTTAGACCGCATCAAATTCTAAAGTTCTAAACGTTTTGACACAATTTAAAAAAAAAATAATTGTGTACATTTTTTATTATTTTAATTGTGTGAACATTATTAGCCAAACTCCGGCTGTGATTAATTACTTTTTTAATAATTCGTTTGGCTTTTTGAAATAAATTACTTACTTCATTTGGATAAAATAATAATATTATTTAAATAATGATTTACAGTTATAACTATGCTATAGTTTAAATATCTTTTTCAGCAACACACCATACCGTTACGTTGAATTAGTAATTTACTTTATAACATAATTCTCGTGGATCTTTTTTATATATTACATTATTTTTAATTTAAAGTTTGTTCAAACATGAAACGTTGAAATTTTGCAAGAATAAAACTTTGACCAACAAAGAACCAACTAGTAATTGAATTGAATATATTTAGGTATATTTTCCAGTCAATTGAAGTTTGTACACTACTCTGTAAACGTGTGAGAGTGTTTATATAGAATAATCTATTTAGACCCTTCTTATAAATGTATTAATTACACCAGACAGCATAATATCTTAATTCAGAAAATATTTTTATTTTATAAAAAAAATGCTTTTGTTCACTGAAGAAATCCTCCGAGCTTTATTTGCTTTCTTAATTAACATCCATAAACTTTCATCAGATAGCTAAAACATATATTTTCTTAACTAAATGTGTAGCACTGTAAAACTTATATGTATAGTAAACAAAGCTCTAAAAAGCTCAGTGCATTCGTGGTATTAGTTAATGAAGCGGAAACACCTTGTAGAAAGCTACAATGGAGCGACAATAACGGCTAAAAATAGCTTAGAAAAGCTTCATTCAACGCTGGATTGATTGTCGCGCTTAATGAACACGATGAAAGTAGATAACTGAGAGGTTTTTTAATTATTTTTCGCTTTTTTAAACATATTTTTGCCTTTGGCCAATTTTGGGTAACCCCTACTTTTCTTGGCTCATTATCCAGCACAATTTTTTAAATTATATTTTTACCTGTTAAATAATGTTCAATGTCAAGATAATTTAACTTTAAAATAAACACCATCTGAAATACAACCATTTTAACTACTCATTCCACAACTTGTTACGATCTTTTACTTTTTTTAATTGCAAAGAAATCATGACAATTTTGTACCATATATTTTTTTCCATTTTTTTTCAAATAGCTTAAGATTAACTCAAAAAAATCTTTGAACCACAATATATATTAAAATAATCAATAAAATTCGTCCAAGATTGTAACCAACAACTGCTGTATTCCGTGCCTGATCTCACTTGTTCGAGTCCTAGTACGAACAGCATTTTTTCGATTCATTTATCATCTTCTGTTCAACGGCATAGGTCTTGTGATGTCTTGATTTCCCTCTCATCCTTTAATAACTGAGTGTAGTGAGAGCGATTAGTTAACCACTAGTCCTGTTCATGCCTTATCCTCTTATCCCTACTACTCTCTTTGGAAAAGAGAGGTTTAGTAACTAACTAACAAACCGTTCTCGTAGAATTTTGTTATTGAAATACCTCCATTACATTGTGAGCGGACATGGATAAAAAAGTCATTAATGAAAACCACCAGTTTATGATTATGATAATGGTGGTATATTATATGATATATCAAAATAACGACATAAATTTATTCCATTGGTTTTTCTCTTTTAATTAGCAGTTTTTTGTTTTTTTACGTTTTTTTTTTTTTAAATTATTCCATATCCGTTCTCTATACGGAGCATATGGTCACCACGAAGTTTCTCTATGACTCTCTATTCACAGCCAGTCTCCTTGCTTCCTCCCAGGTCATCCCAGCGTCCCGCAACTCCGCTGAGTACATCCTGTGGATGGTCATCAGTGGCCTTCCACGACGCCGGTATCCATCCGGTTGGAAGAAGAGACAGGCAGGGTTCAGGCTCTCTTGAGGCATCCTTACCATGTGTCCAAGCCAGGTCCACCGCTGCTTCTTTATTTTGGACGTAATAAGAGGCTGGTTAGTCTGCTCTCTAATCTCCGTATTCCTGACAAAGTCAGACCATTTCACTCCTAGCATTCGCCGCAGGCATCTGTTTTCGAAACACAGTATACGGTTACTCTGCGCTTTTGTAAATGTGTCATGATTCGCTACCGTAAAGCAGCACTGTCAAGATACATGCGTTGAACAGGAGGCACTTGGTTCTGACCGAGTAGAGCCGTGAGTCCCAGATTTTCCGCATTGAGTTAAAGGTTGCTCCAGCTATCCCTAATCGGATCGCAAGCTCTTTACACGGATTGCCAACTCCCGTGATGTGTACCCCCAGGTATCTGAAACCGTCAAATCTTTCGATTTTTTGATCGGCGCTCGTCAAAGGGTAGTGTGGGTCCGGACAGGCACTGTTGCAGAGTACATTTAAATACCAGTATTAAATTTGAAATACCAAAATAGTTTTTCGTCCGATATTGTAATTCTTTACTACATTTAGGGTGTTCACTATCAATACTTGGTGGTATATTTCTTTGTACTATTTGACTTTTATTTAAAAAGACCTGGACCGGTTTCGCTCATTAAAAGTAATAGTGCACGTTGTACAAAGGAATATTGTTTTTCTCTAATTCAATTCTTTACCATGACGTATTATTCAGATTATCTTGGATTGATTAAAGAATAAGTTTCATCGAAGGTATGTGGTAAAAAATAACCAATTACAAAAAATCACTAAGAAAACATTGAAGTATCTTTATTTAGTAGATGAAAGAAAACTATTGAAGATAATATAATTCAATTAGAATTATAGATAAGTCAATGAACTGAGTATATCGCACAAATAACAAATTCGCCAGACATTTCAAGCGTACTAATACCCAACAGAATAAACGAAATAATTGCTTCACATGTAAGTTCGAAGCACCTGTCTTTTCAATTTATTATTAGAATGTCTGTAACGCAAAAGTGATTCAATTAAGAATTGAAATAATTAGATATAGTATTTTTATATGAAATAGAAAATTTAATCCGTACATCTATGTATATTTTAAATACAATAATAACTATAAAGCATTTGATATCCAAACGTGACATTTTCCCTCTTTTCTGTGTCTTTATTTTTTCAATATGTAGCATATGTCCATTGCGTAGAGCCTTCAGGATTTCCCGTCAAGTGACAATCACTTTGCTTCCGCTTAAGTGACACTCCCATCCTTCAGTCTCACAATTTATTATATTCTATCTTGAACGGATATAATCTGAATCGTATTTTCTGACTTAAAATGCTTGCATTAGTTTAGTAACATAAAAAAATAACAAATTAAAGTTAAAAACAAAAATTTTGTGGCACCGTTTTGTTATTTCAAAGGAAGATAAAACGAACTTCATATTTAATTAAAATATTATACAAATACTCAAAGATATCGTTAAACGTGAACATTTGTAATATGAAAAAGTCTTCACTATCGTATTTGTAAATGTGTTACCAATTTAAAAGAATATAAATCTTAATTAATTTGACTTTGAGTTTTTGTATGCTTAACATAGTATAACATAGTAAATAAAAGTGATTAAATACCGAAAAATCATCTGTTTTTTAGCAATTAATCTACGTATACCTAGGTAGAGCATCCACATTATATTTTTTTTAAATGTGTAATTTCACACATCTGTTTTCTGAGTGATATTTTTTCTTTTGAAAATTTTATTAATTTTAATGTTCTTATCGACGGCAGTGCTTTAAAGAATCAGAGTTGGTATACAAATGTACACTACATTTTTTTGAAATGATTACAGTATTATATGTTTCTTCTTTTTCATAACAAAACAATAAAAAAAAACATTTAAAGACAACATATACATACATTATCAAACATCTGCGCTGAAAGTAACTGAATATATTAATTGTATTTAAAGCAAATTTAAATAATTCGTTTATTACCTTTTCGCTGGATGAATTGCGGAAGTCTTCTTTAATACTTTGTTTTATTGGTAAAATTGAAGCATTGGTCTTTAATTATAATTTAAACACAAACACGCTTGTTATGTACTGTCAATGATTTAATATTGTTATATTTTTTCCACATTTCACCATCAAAATCACGTCTGTGTTTTAACTACAGTCGCTTCTGTCCATTGTGTACAGTTATTTCTTTTGTAATAATATCATTTCACAGATTTGATAAATCATTTGCTCTTCATAATACACTCGTTTTGAATTGCCTTTGATTCGGTCTCATATATCAAACATTATCTTACGGCTAAATACAAAATGACACATCACACAAGAACAGGTACAGTTGCACACAATTTTATAAACATTTTGTCGGAACTTCAACACACACCCCACGTTGGTAAATGCTACAATATCGGTTGTCTACTGTAAGCTATAAAACATCCGTTCACATTATTGAGTAAGTCTGTTCAAGATGTTAACACGAGACTGGCAAAGCGTAATGGATTCGGCTGTAAGATATGATCAAAACATTAGCCAAGTTTAAGGGTTCTTTTCACGTCAGCCTGATAGCCGCCATGTTGAATTTCCCATCGGCGCATGCGCGTCGCCGGTATTTGCGTAGGGACACTCGGGAAATTCTTTCATACAACGAACACTCTTGAGATTTGATGTAATACATTTACCTTGCGCCAATTTGGCGAGCATTTTAATAAACTTCAATGTTCATTATATTAAAGCTTTCCATACAAATTAAACGAAATGTTTTAGACGTTAATAATGAGTGTTAAGAACACTTCAGGGTTTTTCACGCAACCTTCTTAATTGAAAATAAATGAGTATGTTGGATTTGATAATTAGCTTAATCCGTTAAGCTTTAAAATCAACGTAATTGACGCATATTTTGAATGTTGTAATTTTAGAAACATGTTTATTGATTTTAATTTTATAATTAAAACAAACGAAAAAATAGCATTTATTTACTCATTTCACATTATTTATTATGGATCAAGATAATGCCTGCAATGAAAAAAAACAGATCGAGTACACAAAGTCTAATTTTTTTAGTTTTCAAAAGAGTTTTCTACCAAGAATTGACAGTGAATCCTTTGAAAGTGACATAATTTGGTGTACTTATTTCACAATTTATAAATTGATCATTGCCATTTTAGTTAATTGCGAAAATGTTCAACTAAATACATCAGTAGCCGACTGCTCTTTCTATTCTAATATCTTTACTCTTCCTGAAGAACAGAGTTAGCGTCTGAGTAAAAAACAACTTTAGTTAAGATAAGCACCTTTTGGAGTGTAGGTGCTTTACATTTAAAAAATTGACCCAGTATTTTTAATGACTTGCCAGGAGATATAAAACGATCAGCTAATATTTACGAAATGATAAAACAGATTATTATAAAGAAGTAAAAACTTATCATCGAACAAGATTTTTTAACAAAAACATTAAACAAATTAAATTAAGCTCGCTTATATTCATTACATCAATCTGATAGTAGAACAATCTTAAAATCTTAGTTCCGAGATTAAGACAGTTTTAAGTTTACATATTATTTCTTTATAACTTCAATTTCCGAATATGTATATGTTTTACAACACTAAAACAAAGATACTATATTGTACCAAACGACATAAAAATAATTGAATATTTGTGTATATATTGGTGTTTTGGCTTGCTCTTGCGGTAATAGTATATGTATATTTTTCTGTGTGTCATCGTAAAAATATATTCGTTTTGGTTGTATTTTAAAATTACAGTATACTCTACCATTAAATTGGATTCATCATTTTATAATGCCTACAAAGGCATTCATAGCTCAGAATATGTTTTTTTTTTCGATTTTCCTACTGTTGCATTGATGTAGCAAATATGTTATACAAAATGAAATCCTATTGAGAAAGGGTCAAAAAGACAATTATGATGTCATCGTTAGTAACCAAAATGAAAATCTTTCAATATACGTTTACGCTCAATAATTCAAATAATATATTATATATATAACGCAAGGCGCTACTCTTTGCGAATCTCACAAACCGATGCGCTCGTGTCCAATCCGAGTTGTGAATACAGTAAGTAGAAATAAAACTAATAAATTCTTTTGTATGAAATTTGAATGGTTCATACAAATTTTGTTTTATTTTATACGTATATTTTTACATTAAATCACTAGTTCGTTTTTATATAAATAACAATAAGCACGCAAGTAAATTATTTGTGAAAAACTTTCAGCGGTTCACCTTGAACAATAATAATATTATATATTTAGGTATATAATAAGACAAAACAAAAATTATTGCCCTTTTCTGTAAAAAAGGATCTCGCCAACCATTGTTCTTCCAACTACAGATGAATTTCAGCGGCATTGTTGTTTGAACAAAATATTTTGAAACATAAAGCGTGATCTCATCGTAATCAGTTTTTTTACTTGACCATTCCCGATATATGTTGATTACACAAGGCCAATTGTCGACATTCTTCGTCCCATAAAATATGTGTAACCAAAACAAATTAAAATTGTTTATAAAGATTTGCTGTTGACATTAAAAAACTGTAACGATGATCAAGATATAGGCATTGATATTTTGAGCCAATAAAAAAATGAATATAATTAAGAAAGCCTATTTTAACATAATTATTTGCAAATGGATTTAGAATCTCACTTAATTTATTTTTGTAGTTTATGTGTTTAACATAGATAGATAAGATAATCTTCCGTGACTCCATCGGGGTTGTCCGATAGTCGAACATTGATTTGATTTTTATTAATTTCATCGACATGGTCTTAATTCCCTTTTACTTATTTACTTATATCCCAGACTTTTCCAAATTTCACAAGCTTTTTATATTTTTTACTGCGAAAATGAAAACGGAAAACACAAAGGTAGTGAAATATTTGACCCTGAATATCTGTTCGATGGAATTGTTTGCTTTTTTTGTAAATCCTTGACTTGCTTGTCAAGAATTTTGCTTTTTCTTTTCATAAAGTATTTGCTCGCAAATAACGAGTAATATGTTACAGAATATTTGTTACTAGAAAGATAGTTCTAATAAAAAATCTGATTGTAAATATATAAATTCAATTTGTCTATTTAAACGATGTTATATCGACTGAAAATAGAGTCTAGAAATACAAAATATTTTGATGACTTTATATATTACATAATTCAATCAGTTTTCCTGCATACTTTTGTTGAAAATATTTTTTTTCTATAAGAAACACTTTCAGTATTATGAAGTCTATATTTAACTTCAATTCTAGAACTTTAAAGAAAATCAAGAACACGGGGAGTGAAACAGTAACTGGCCTTGAAGAGATGGATAAATAAGTCATCGTTCGCATTAATAACCACTTGTGTTTGTCTGTTATAAGTTTAAGATAATACAATAATGGTTATATCTAGAGACAAAAAATAAATATTTCCAAAAATATTGAGTTATATTTATGTAATAGTTTACTATGCATTCAGTTTAATCTGAGACAATTGTTTCGATGCGTGCAGTGACAGCGTCAAAACTAACGACATATAACAGACTATATTTATTTATATATTACGACAAATCTACATGTTGATTCTTTTGGAAAAAATATCATTCTACTCAACGGTACATATATTAGAGATTGTAATTTTATATAATTGGGAACCGCTGATTTTAATCCTTTTTTATTTATCATAGTGATATATTCTCTTAGGACTTTTACTGTAAACTCTTCGCAGATAGTTAACTATCAGAAGCGGTTTCACTTACTACTAGTATTTCTTACTAATAATTCAAGTAAAAGCAAATTGCATTACCTTCTCAAAAAAAAAAATTACCAACAATATTTCAAATACTTTGAAAGCAATTTAAAATACTTAAACTGAATTATATAAACACGCTGTATACACTTTGTTTCCTTCATTTAGTTAGGGGTAGGCACTGCCAGGCCCTGCGATAATGTGAGGTCGGTTGTTCTCGATGTTTTTTTGGTATTCATTAACCCTTTTTACTAGCGCCCTGATTTATATGCCCATAAAATATGATATGACCCACAGCACATATTATAATGCGTAATCCTGCACGATAAAAAAAATTACATGCCCATTTTTACCTTTATTTATATCACATAGAAATTTATTTAATTTTGTAAAAACCTCGAAAATTTCGCTAAGTAATTTCACTTAAGTATGATTTAATGTACTTAAATATGTTTGATTCATTATTTTTAAGGTCGACGCTCCAATCGAAATATATTTCATAGTTAATTAATACTGTAGTGTGTTGGTTTTTTTAATCTATTTATTTAACTCTCGCGGCTCGGAGACTAGAAAAATACTTCTCTGCCGATGGGGGTCGTTTAGGGACTCCAGTGGTTTCCTCATTATTAGCCTTATTCTTATGAATTTAAAAAAAAAATAGTCTAAGGGCTTTAAAATATCTCTTTGCATCATTCCGCATACATTTTTTTTTATAAAAATCCGTGGTTTTTATTCATAAATAATCATATTTTAAGTTGCGCGTAAAAAAGACGTCATTTCAGTGCGAATATGTATTTGCAACTGATGGGTTCACGCGTAGTTATTTAACGAACGATCGCTGATAAGCGGGCGCTTATCTCATTATCGCGTCGCGTTATCGTGTATTTATATAAACTACAAAAGGTCCAAAAAACTATGATATAAGAATACCTTAATTATAAACATTGTATCACCCATATTATAATAGATATTTAAGAATATGTGGGTATTGGGGTCGCATTTCTTGAGCTTAGAACCGGAAAAGTTAAGAAAACAGACACTCTTTTTACTAATTCCACATTTTTTTTTAACCATGTCCGCTTCCAATGTGGAGCATATGGACTCCTAATGGAGTTTATCTCAACAGAAATGTTTCTACGAGAACTGCTTGTTACTCAGTTGCTCAACCTCTCTTTTTCCAAAGAGATTAGGGGTAGAAAGATAGAGCTAGGACAGGACTAGTGGTAAGCTAATCGCTCTCGATACGCCCCGTTCATAGCATAGGACGGGTGGGAGAGGGGAATTCAAGACATCACATACATCCATGCCTTCGAACAGAAATTCATAAATCGATTGAAAAATCAATTTATAAAACTGTCCGTACCGGGATTTGAACCCGTGCCCTCCGTAACCGAAGCCAACTATGCTGACCACTCGGCCACAAAGGCGGCCATCCATGTGTATTAAAATCGAGACTAGTTTCACTCATCGCGAGCAATATATTTTAATTGATAGATTATTTATTATATTAAGTTGACACCGATGAGTTAATATATTTTATTATTTTTACATATCAAAATTAATAAATTTATAATTATTTTGTAATGTGCGTATAAATAAATGAATAAATCTCAATAAATGGTTTGGGTTTGTAATTTTCGACCAAAAATTTACAGAGAACATTTTAAAGGTGAATAAGGAACCAGATTTATTAACAATCGTGGAAAATTTAAGTATAAGATGATTTAAGCTGGCTAACTTAATGACTAAGTGACAAGGTAGAAGTGTTTTCATCCCACTCGGTTGCGTAGTCAAGTACTCCAGTCCCTTAACTTTTCCAGTTCTAAGCTCAAGAAATGCGACCCCAATACCCACATTTTCTTAAATATCTATTTTAATATGGGTGATACAATGTTTATAATTAAGGTATTCTTATATCATAGTTTTTTGGACCTTTTGCAGTTTATATAAATACGCGATAACACGATAAGCGCCCGCGATAAGCGATCGTTCGTAAGATACCTGGGCTAAACTCGTCAGTTGCAATTTCATATGTGTGCTGGGATGACGTATTTTTTACGCGCAACTTAAAATATGATTATTTATTAAAAAAAACCACGGATTTTTATAAAAAAATGTATGAGGAATGATGCAGAGCATTTTAAAGACCTTAGACTATTTTTTTTTGAAATTCATAAGAATAAGGCCAATAATGAGGAAATCACTGGGGTCCCTAAACGACCCCCATCGGATGAAAAGTATTTTTCTAGTCTCCGAGCCGCGAGAGTTAATGGACAGTATTGTGCAGTGTTTTCAGCCCTTTCAAACGCTCTTGTGTCTCAAAAAAATTGACCTTTTATTTCAAACTTTAACCACTAAAACGCTGCATTATGAATTGTTATTATCAATTTTACTAACAAGTATCAACGTTTGATAATAATGTTACTAAATTATTTCAATTCAATTTCCAACAAGATTTGGAATACAGTAACAGAAATATTTTGAATTGTCAATGAAATAAATCAAGTCGAAGTATTTTCGTTGACTGGCATTTTCTTCCTTTACATATTTTTAAAGAAAAGTTTATACCAATTTGTTTCGATTAATCTACTCTATGCTTTACATTGAAAGCAGATTTTAAAAAAAATAAAAAATGTCTGGTTCGAGCCTCCACACAGGGGTGGATTACTTCATACGCGCAGGAAGCACGCGCTGGGGCCTCTGAATCTTAGGGGTCTCAAAAAAAACATACATTAATTATTCAGTATTAAATATTTATTCTTATATAACGTGGACTTATGCAATAATTTTATGTTATTAGAATAACAGGACCTCCCAAGTTCGAAATCTACCACTGCCTTCACTATTAATAAGTATATATTGTTTAAACATTTTTTCATAGTGTAGTGGTCAACGTTGTTGACTTCCGTGACGGATTTCATACATTCAAATCCTAGTACAAACACAATTAATAGACTTGTAATATCTTAAAAATCGCTTCAATTTTTCCAATCCTTAATAACGTGGTAAATCGAGAGTGATTAGCTAACCCAGGCATGGGGAACCTGCGGCCTTTTGGCAACTCTGGTGCATCGTTCTGGCCAATTCTCAAATTCTGTAGATTTTTGTAATTTCGTAAATTCTTGGGATTTTCGATGTCAAAATCCTTGAAAGACCCAAAAAAAAGGTCCCACTCTTGTAATTTTGGGAAATGCGAAAATTTATGGGCTTTATAATTTGACATGAAATTGTTTCCGTTCAAAAATTTCCTAGTCAATGTTTACTTCGGCCTTCATGTCGAATAAGAAAAATGAATGCGGCCTTTATAAAATGAACGGTTCCCCACCCCGAGCTAGCCAATAGTACTGTCCTAGCCATATCGTTTATATCTCTACTCTCTTAGAAAAAAAGACAGGTTGAGTAACTGAGTGATAAACAGTTCTCGTTGAAGTTTCCGTTGAGATGTTTCCATTAAGAGGCACATTTTCATGTGTACAACATTTGTAGAGGAGACATGGATAAAAAAATATAAATTAAAAAAAAATACTTTACACGGATATTTTTCACAAACATAAAATAAAATCCAACGAGTATTATCAATTTTAAATGTAGCTTTTGTTCGGCAAGTAAATAAAATTCTATCGTATACATCTATGTATGCTTTCAGTAAAATTATCAACATGCACGTATCGTGTACGTGAGTAGTAGGTTGGAAGAGCACCCAAAGTTTTCACTTTATCGCTTGCTTTTATGATGATACGAGGTCGATCTTGACTCTTGTCTGATGTTTTATTCATATTTTACTCATTTTCAAAACCTTTGTGAACATAGACAACGTCGAAAAAAATAAATCGATACGTCAACAAAGCAGTACTTTAGAAAAGAGAGTCGTTTCGTCATGAATTATTATAAATCTAATGAAAAAGGTATATATGCAGTTATTTTTTCTAACTTTTTACAACCAAATATGTCCGTGGCGGGTAAGACTCCTGAATGGAAGTATCTCAACAGGATTTTCTACAAAAAATACTGTTCACTTACTGTTAATCATTTAATTAAAAAATATCACAATTTTAATAAAAATAATAATCTTTACTAGATGGCTGTCACAGACGAGATATTTTGCCAAATTTTTCGTGCTGAACACGTCAGATAAGAGTTACATATATTGTCAATACTTAATCAAATTAATAATTTCAAATTATAGCCGGCGTGCTAGGTGCATACGTACTTTTTTCTACGGCAGGCAAAATGTTAAAATACTTCATTTATAAAATAATATAAGCTTGAGAATGAATAATTTTTTTTATTTAATAAAGTCATTAATAGAAATGAAACATTACTTAATAACATTTTAAATAAAATAAGTGACTCGCCATAGTTGAATTTATATCCAATCAAATTAACCACACATAACATAAGTAATGAAATTGTAATTATTATTATCTATTTTTGTATTGTGTGCCATCTCTGTAACTAGTAGAAAAAGAAAAAAACCTCGGCTTTTATTTATTAATTAAAAACTAAAGAATTATATTATTTTTTTAGTTTATTTGTAAACTTTACGATATTCTATCTGACAATGTTTTTAAAGAGTGGATAAACGTATCACAATTTGTAACGCAGCAAAGTAATTATTTTTTTAATACTTCATCTATTAACACGAAATGACTATGTACTGGGAAACTTTTACGCAAAAAACACTAACCATGTCTGGAAAATTGAATGTTATTGAAATTCGAATAATGATTAAACATAAAACTTTAAAGAAAGGTTGTCTGTATTACTAATATTTCTTTCTATCCCGTTATTAAAAAGAGAGATAAGCACTATTTTTTTATATTTCTATCTGTCTTTTCTAACGTTGACTTCTAACGATCTCAACAAAAGTCTTCCAGCGAAATCCACGTATTATTTAGTTGCTCGACCAAGCTTGTCCAGAAAAAGTATGTTATTAGAAAAAAAGATGAGCTTAAAACTATTCCTTTCCTATTTCTATCTGTATTTTCTAACGCTGGCCCCTAACAATTTTAAGAAAACTCTTTCTACAAAATCCAATTATTATTCAGTTTCTCGACCTTCTTTGCTTGGAAAGAGAGATTAGCTAAAATTTCTTTCTTTTCTATTTCTATCTGTATTTTCTAACGCCGATCTTTAACAATCTCAACAAATATCTTTCTACGAAATGCATTTATTATTCAGTTGCTGACTTTTCTTGTCGAGAAAGAGCTTGTTATTAGAAAAAACGGTAAGCTAAACAGTCTTCCTTTTTGACTTTTTTAACGCTGACCTCTAACAATGATTTTTATAATCGGATGAGTAGTAGATAATATTTGACATTCATGCCTCCGAATAAAAATCAAAAAACTGATTGAAAAAATGTGTATTTATATTTCCGTACCGTGACTCGAAATGTGAGCTCCAAAGCAAAAAATCAACAACATTGACCACTCGACCACTGACCGACTCCGAAGGTATTTTACTGACAATCTATTCACTTAACAGTTCCGTTTGTTTTTACAAATGTATTTATCAAGCTCAATAATGGACTACTATGATACGAATAACTCAAACCGTAGCTTAAAACACTAAAAATGCCAGAACACGGACAATATTTTTAAACTGATAACAATTTACGTACGTGAAATTTCTAAGACTTCATTGTGATAATCTACACACAATGTAACAGCTTTAAAAATGATTTTTTAAGAGCAGTATTTATTTATAAGCACCCGGGGTGTAAAATTTTATGTATCGCGTATTTATAATACCGCATAAAAAAGACATTAACCCTTTGCAGTAACCCGGAATATGAAAAAAAACTCTTTTATATCATTAAACAAAGAATTCGACGCAACTTGGAGCCTTGAGCAAATAAAATCCAAGAATAAACCCACATAAAAAATGAAGGAAATTTATTACAATATTATTATATTCTTTTAAGCCATGTCCGCTCCCGATGTCAAATAACCTGACCTGTAAAAAAGAGAATTTCAAGTGCACTTCTTTTAAAGCACACGTTGCTTAACATATTTCAATAAATATCAAGTTACGCTAATTGTGAGTAGTATCGCTTTAATTATAAAATGTATTTCGACCAAAAATCGAATAGTTAAGACCTTAAAAATGTTACTTTTATATATCATTAGAAACACAATGATTAAATTTGAATATATTTTATATAGTTTTTTTTTGCTATAAGATCAGGCATAGTATCAATTAGACTTTTAAAGGAAAACTACTGATGAAAAGTGTTGTTATAGATATCAAAATCGAGTTTTTCTGTCCCTACAATATTGTTCGATTGTCTGGCTAATAATGTCGCCACGAACCATTTACATAGCAATTGGCAATGTTACTTCAATTTAAATTATTTTTTTCAAGCTAAATTATAACATTATGTTTTTATATGGTGTTTTAAGCATTATTTCATTGTGTTTTTTATCCATAAGAAAGGTTCATTTGCAGAAAATGCGGTGACAAAATTTTTAAAAAGCAGATGAATACTTGCCACAAATATAAATATTTTATACTCTAAAGTCAATTAAAACAGTTATTTTATTACTTTTGAAACTGCAAAATTTTTCAAACTACCTTTTTAATTACAAATAAAAGCTGACTGTTTTTTTAAAAGCGTTTTATCTACAATTGTTACGACGATTGTAGATAAAACGTTTTAAGTGTTTGTTTATTTTTCTTAGAGATGTACATTTATGAATAATTAAACGCAACCTATTTTCTACTCAGATTCCAATAGCTAGATAAACACTCTTTTCTCGTAAATAAGCGGTCATTTAATTTTCATAATGACTGTGGAAAGGAAAAACGACGTAACCCACACATATCAATTTTTACAGGAGGCACAAAAAACGTCTTTTGATGATTTTGGGCCATATGCAAATTATGAAATAACGCCCGCTTTGGTCTAGTTGGTAAGAGCTTGCTCTACCGATCAGGTGGGTCTGGGTTCGATTCCCGGTAAGGTCCAATGTCAAATTGATTTTTTTCAATTTTAATTTGAGATCTAAGACATGGGTGTTTGTGAAGTCAATTCTCCTTGAGTTAATCTCATGTGACTTTTCAAAAATTCTCGTCGAGTATATCTCGTATGATCTTTCAACTTGAAAATATTTGACGCATTGGCGAAAGCTGTAATGTCAAATATTAAAAAAAATATATATATATACACAACCTTGAAGTGCACGAAGTCTTGTAAACTGGTGTTTAATTGACATGATCTAATATTAATTTAAAAAAATGTCTAAGAAAAACATTTTTTTCAGTGATTTTTCTTGGTTTAAACTTTTACAAGCTCACCTTTTTTCAAACATAAAAGCTAAATTTTGATACTAATTCGGCACTTACAGCTTACATATTTTTGATAGAACGTGTATCAAGTTTGATGCATTGTGATTATCGAAAAAAAGCTGATTTGAAAAAACTGTGGGTTACGTTCTTTTTCCTTTTCACAGTCGATATCTTTAAAAATGTAATAGATACTAAACGTAGAGTTATAGTTTTATTTCATTCTTCTTAGCGAAGTTCGAAAGAATATTGTACATATACTATGTATTTTATTTATAAATTTCGTACATATGTATGTATATAGTGATTTTAATGTTTTAAAAGTTACTCTATATCTTCCGAGATACAAATAAAACTGTGACGCACACTGTTAGTGTGACGTCTGATTGGTCCGTTATGTGTGAAGGTTTTGCCAATCGAATTCATTATGAGGAGCGGCTTTTGCGACTCGCATAAGTATTCATTTTGATTTTTTGGCGAAACAGAATACAATTTGCAACTCTATATTGAAAAAAAGTTTATAACTTTTTCGATAGGGCGCTGAACAGCATTCATAAATTATATTCGCCGAAAATCGGCCAGAGAGAGCTTTGCAACTTGGCGATACAAATAGAACATAGTTTATTTAATTGACAAACGCATCATTAATAAAAAAATACAGGGTCAATAGATTTTAAGCAGAGTAAAACAGCTTTAGTTGAAAAATATTTTAGTACTAATACAAAAAAAAACAGCCAGTCATAAAATATACTGGAAGTTTTGTTTGATAAAACTATGTTGTTAATAATAAAACACCAACAGCGAATCTTTCCGATTGATACTTATGACTAGCAATAGGAGCTCCATTCAGTGATCGAAAGTTTTTTGATTTAATTCCAACAAATTCAACGTTGATTTATTTTATTTTTTTATAACTTCAGATCTAGCATACGATAAGTATCTCTTTCTTTACCATATTTTTATATCTGTTGATTGAGAGATAACAAACGGAAATGACCATTTTTTTATTACTGCTTAAATTCTGACTACCTTCAAAGACTTCACGTTCTAATGATATAGAGTAAAATAGCTGGTTACAGTCAATTGCTAGCGTTAATACTTAGCATTGAACGTTACAAAAAATGTTGATTTCAACAACGGATATACGTTAGATTAATTTACTCGCTGAAATGTCTACACTTCGGATTAATCTATACTCCAAATATACGATGACGTAACTGCAAGTAATAACGAATACATCCATGTTTTTCTATCCCTGCTATCATCATACCCACCTTGAAAGCCTTTAGATTATAATGGTATTCAAATAATTTACATTAGAATATCACGTCATATTCAATTGCTCGCATTAATACCTTATTATTATCACGTAATGTTGATTCTAATAACCGTACCGTTATATTGTACTGACGTTATCGTAGGGGCGTATTCGAGGAGTGTATCGAAACTATAAGTTATGTAAATGAGCCAACAGAGTTACTGGCACGTGTATTAATATGTATCTATTATAGGAAAATTCAGGCCTGTTCATTATTTTTGATTTAAAGCTTTCTCCATTGACACAATGGCAAAAATAATTGAATTTCAGCGTTAAGCCATTTCAAAGATTACTTCATTAAATTTGAATCGTTCAAATTACATACATTCGCACGAGTTTTGTTACTACATTTGCTAAGCGTCCGTTCAAGTTAATCCGTGCACTTGAACGCCTGAAAATGCCGAAAGGCGAAACCCGGGTCGTTAGTGAAAAAACTTGTGTGAATGTACATAGTTAGAACGATTCAAATTTAATATTGAAATTCCACCAAGCACCTTCAGTCGAAATCTTAAATCATTACTTCATATTCATAAAAAGCAGTTGCTGTACTAATTACGCATAATTTATTTAATTAATTAATTAAATTATTTTTTTTAATTTTTAAAAAAAAATATTTGACATTACAGCTTACGCCAATGCGTCAAACATTTTTTAAGTTTTTTTAAAGTTGAAAGATCATACGAGATATACTCGATGAGAATTTTTGTAAGTCACATGAGATTAACTCAAGGAGAATTGACGTCACAAACACCCATGTCTTAGATCTCAATTGAAAAATTGAAAAAATTCAATTTGACAATGTGACCTTACCGAGAATCGAACCCGGACCCCCTGATCGGTAGAGCAAGCTCTAACCAACTAGACCACAGTGGGTGATAGATATTTAAGATCAGGTCTGGTTTCTTTCATAACGACCATTTTCAACTGTTCATACAAAATTAATTATCATATCCCTTTATCGATTATTACTTTCATCAGTATTACAAATATAGAATAATTTAATTTCTTTGTATCAATAATTGACAGTGACCAATAACTTCTTTTATGCCATTATTAAAAATTATAAGCATAAATCTGATTAACATGGTAATCTTTTCTAATTCTCATTTATGAAATTTAGAATCTGTCAATCGTGATTCGATTAATGGATTGGAGAAGAAGAGGCCTGCAGCCAAAATGAAATCTTTGTGTCAAATATAAAAAGAAAAAAACTCCGGCCATTATTTTATAATTTACACAAAAAAAGAACCAATTTACAGTATATTTGTTTACCTTGCAATATTTTGTCTGACAATGTTTTTTTCTAGAGGCAAAACACTTGTCACAATTTGTAACATAACAAAGTTATCTAATTATATATTATATTTGTAAATCGAATTGGCATAAATAAATAATGTTTGGCGGTGAATCAAAAAACCAAAGATATTTTACTCTAAGATACAAGTATTTATTTATATTTTATGATGTTCAAATAATAGTATATCAGCGAAAAATATGGAGCCAAAGCTTGGTGGCGGGCCAAAATTTTGATTCCACTGAGCCCGCTTATTTCTAGAGGTTTGTTTGCTGAAAGGTCTCGCGGTTGCTTTGTGATATTATGCAGGGGGAAAGTTTTCTATACCAGTATTCAGTGGCATTCATAACTATACAAAAATAAGAGGGTCAAATAGTCATTAATTACTTACATATGACTTTCAGCAAAAACAACCATGCAAATTTATATAAGTAACAAAATCAACACAATACACTTTTAATTCTATAAATGTTCTGAAAAATGACTTCAATACAAGTTTTAACATGAGATCTTTACAAATTAAAGAAAGGAAAACAGGTCAGTATACTTTTCCAACCAAAACTATAATTTAGTAAATCCTTATTTTCTTTTTACATTTATATTTAATAAAATTTACAATGATGCATAAAAAATAGAAAATAACATTTTAAACACACAAAATGGATAAGATAATATATATTCAAGAAAAATTGTCGAATACTCTTTGTTAAAGAAGTGGTAAACTCAATGTATTCAATTCTATCAATAAAAGATCCCATGACGCGAAGGGTAATTTTAAAAACCGTAAAATATGTTTATACCCACTTTTATAAGATTTTAATAATAAGAAAGTTTTATGTTTTTTCTGATTCTTTATTCGATTAACATTACTTTTCGGTACCTTTAAAATGTAAAATTTGTGTTTAAATATATTTTCATTACCTCGATCCAATGGCTGAAATTAATTTATCTATAAGGCTATAATTTTAAATCTTTCTTTAATAACTTAAATAGTGACCATCCCTTGAAAAATATAACATGTAATACAAAACAATTTGATCGATCTGGTTCCGTTTTGTTGTTAAATATACACAATAGAAGGGGTCTGCGACAAAACACTAATTGAAAACGCTTGGCATGGATTCTATCTAGATCGGTATTAATAAATCGGACCACAGATTTTAATTTTCAAAATAACCACGTTGATTGGCTTCATTGAAATTTCACATAATACAAGCCTATTATATAACGAAGTTAGACCCTTCTAATTATAACCACTCAGCTGGCCACTGTGGTGAGCTTTCCATAATACCCGCATAGTAAAAGCTCGTCGTATGAAACCGAGCCCTCATGCAAGGGATCTGACAAAGTTTCATCCCCGTCGAACGGCACAAACAAAAAAGATCGCCTGTCCAAATTAATTGTTTTTATTGCCGGTCTATTTAATGTAAAAATACTTTTCTTCACCTATGTGTTTTTTTTACCTGTTTTTAAAATCTCCACAGCAATTTCTCTCGTACATGTTAATTCTATTTCTAAAATCTTTGAAATGTAGTGATATATACTATTGACCTTTTTTTCTAATCTGTTCTTGGGCACTAATCATAAAACTCACCTCCGCCTAATACAGTGTTATCACATTCTTTTTACGCGGTGTATTTTAAAACATATTACGAATCTCCACGGAAAGCAAAGAAAAGTTACGACACTTACTATTTCAAATTCTACGCATACAAGAAACATATTAAAGAAGCTAATTATTGTTATATTTAACACTATACGTTCTTAATTAAATATTCTTACAAACATTAAATACAATGCTAAAGAATTCCAACGACAATCTTATGAAAACTTCAGTAGAATCACGTAAAAATGTTATTTATTTAAGCAACTATAAATAATTATTCCCAAGGAATGTTTATTAAATTTTTCGTTGTATCTTGTTGAAATGTCAGAAAATGTGTATCAAAATTACTAATGTCTTTTAGAAGGTTCGCAAAATAAGTCTTATTAAAGAAAACTGCAACTCTGTACAAAAATAACCACCATTATATCGCTTTTGGAATCAATTACAATATAATTATATGAATTAAAGTTTTCATACCAACCTTATCATTTTTTAAACAAATCACATAACATATTATCAATCCATTTATAAAAACTTCACAGGTCTTATATTTTAATTTATTTTCAAAATAACAAAACACATTCGGAAAATTTAAGTTTAAATACCGGACGTACTTTCTCTTCCTTGGTTCGTTGTATCGAGATTCTGCTGTATGTCATATGTTATTAAAACATTAAATGTTCAATACATATGTATCTTCTTTTTTAACGCTTTTTCATCGAACATATTGGCGATTCGTTATAACCAGGAATATGAAAAGAAATATTCAAACATGAAGTATCAGAATTTTTACATAATAATAAGTACCATCGTTTTAGTTCATTATTTTTTTTTATATTGTTGGCAAGACGTATTAAATTGAGATTTTATCCAATGAAATTTCATTCGTTAGAAAACAGTTATATGAACGAATAATATACAAATATACGAATATTAAAAATGAATTAAATTTATTAGAAAATTTGGTTAGAATCCCTTGGAATTAATAGAAGTGAAAAGCAAACGTTTCCCAAAAGCTGCTTCTATCTACCAAATTCAACAACTTTAATTACGCCGTACGCTGCAAACTTATTATTTATACACTAAAATACTCAAACTGTCTGCCTCAAAGCTTATATTTTGAAACTAAAAATTTAAATATTATACACCAACCAAACGTTATAAACAGAAGTAAAAAGTGTTATTTCCCAGAAATTAAAAACTACAGTAAAAATACAATCATTCTAGGTTATTCAAATTGAATCACTGTGGTGAATATTTATTTTAAGCTCCAGCATAATATCTTGATATGATTACAACCATAACTAACGTCATATTTCAACCACTAGAAGTTTGTATAGTAGGAATAAAACAATCATAAACTTTTTCTCTATGCATACAAATGAATGCCTGGTGTAAAGTGACCTAATGTTTCCCAGTACAGTTTTAAATCCCAGTATGGGGCAGTTTTATATATTGATTGTTTAATAGATTTATGTTTGAATGTGCTTCTTTTTATGATGTCTAAAATTTTCTCTCATTTGACCTTAAAAACGGAGCGTAACAGGAGCGATTAAATAACCATTAGCTTTGCCCTAACCTGATCTTTATATTCTTACTCTTTTTAGTATAAAATAGTTTTAACAACTTAAAAACAAGAAGTTGTCAAATAAGAAAAGTTTTTGTTGAGATAAGCTATGTTCATAATATGTTTCACATTAGGAGTAAGTTAGTATCTTTGCAAAAAAAAAACATTAAATTTTTTAATGCCAAACACTTCATTGTTAACATTTTTGACTTATTTAAAAGACACTTTTTTAATTTAAATATCGAAGAATAAAAAAATAAAGCAGCATACTATATTAATTTGATATGAATATAAGAGTGTAAAATGCTTTTGGACAAAAAAAATATAGCCAATTGAAAATAACTGGTTTGAATCCCGAATCAGAACATACCGTTAATATTGGATCACGGCTAATTTTATAATAACTACATAAAAACATTATTTCAAACATCCGGTTAGCACGCTAACATTTTATTAATGCTTCAATTTATCTTATCAGTATTTAAATCATCTTTTGAGCAGTATTTATGATCAGATATTAAGTATTCGTAAAGAATAGCTAGCGCTTGTATCATTGATCTGTATTGAGTTTGTATCATTTAGCTTATATACCAGTTTTGTGTCGACAACAAAACCTTACCACATTTTTTATAATCAAGGTAATTTATTGACCAAACTCAACAGAAATACTGAAATTTATATACACTGATTGAACATAATATTTATATTGACTAAATATTGTATTTATACTGACCATGAAGCTTTTGAAATATTGACCTAGTCTTTTATTAATGGAATATCAAATCAAATATCAGTTGGTAAAATTATCTTTTCCATGAAAGCACGTCTCTAATATTATATGCACAAGGTATAATTCATATTATATGATATGTCGTTTCTCAGTACAACAAACAGGCAAATAAAAAAAAAGTGCGCAGGGGTTGCGAACGCACTATTATTGTAGAAGAGACAGTCGCCAGAAAAGGGTGAGATTTACGGGCGACAGTTTTTAAGGTTGTCACACTGCATTGTCTTTAGTGACACATTGTTTTCGTGCAGGGGTCGTAAATTTCATCCCTCTAACATCCATACACCGCATCGGTACAAAGCTGTGTACGGGTCGAAACCTTTCTTTCGACTTTTATATACCTACGTGATGTGAGTGGGAAAAGTTTTAAAAACATTTAAATTTAATTTAAATACAGTTTAACATATATCTGAGCTATAAATTTATATTCATTACTGTCAGAAACCATTCCCAATACAAGAAAACTGTTTAAAACAAAAAAGGAGGTATTTTTAAGAAACCTGCAGGAATATTCTCAAATTTATAAGGACCTAGATCAGTGTCTGCCAAACTTTTTTCCTTTACGGCACACTGATGAATGGTACCGCGGCACACCAAGACGCCGCAGATTATCTCCGAAACTACTTTTTTTTTTTAGCTCACCGAGGAATTTGAAATCCTCGATTTGGTACCAAATAGGCATTATTTAAAATTAGCATTTTTAAGGCTTCTTCCACCGCGGCACACCTGAGACTTCTTGCGGCACCGTAGTGTACCACGGCACACAGTTTGGCAGACACTGACCTAGACCAACGATCAGCGGTGGACAACGTTATAAGCGAATGAGGCGCGCGCTTGAGGCCTCAAAATTTATAGGGGCCTCAACAATGGCTTATATTATATAACCCATACACTTTTTGTTCAGATTTTGTACACTTATATAATTAAACATGAAATTTTCTCACGTTCTTATGTTATCTGAATAAGAATACCTCCAAATTTAATTGCGCCTGCGCGATTTCGCAAACAATACCAAATGTTTGAAAAAGCATCTGGTGAAAGATTGTTTTGGCTTCACACAAAATCTCAATGGGCCGCATGTGGCCCGTGGACTGCAGGTTAGGTACCACTGATTAAGAGAAATATTTAATACGCCTTAAAAATAATGATTTTTGTATTTTATTTTTACGGTTAGTATAACATGAATTTTATGATTGCGGCCATGATCGTTGGTGTTATAATCGATTAGTCAAACGCAAACAGAATTTTGTTTGATTCTTTCAAGTGTTTTATACCGTATTAATCGTGACGGTTGTACGTATTATTGTAATGAGCGTTATTTGCTGTAAAGGTCGCCTATAACAACAATGAACATAGCTACAATTATACAAAAAAATGTTATACAAAAAAATGAAATTAAAAAAAGAGTTCATTGACTCAAGTGAAGAATCAAGGTTGTAACGATCCCCATATAAATTGGGAAACTTTTCAAATACCAACCGTAAAAACCAAATTAAAAAAATGATGTTGAGTATTAAAGACAGTCTTAATGAGTGACTAGATTCTTATAAATTTGAGAAATGGTATAAATGCAGTAGCCAAATCAATCGTTTGCAAAGATCGAAATAGGTATAGACTAAAAGTTAGCTAATCTTTCTTTATATTTACTGTTTTCAGATTTGGGGTGTTTCAACACAAACTAATTAAAATTAATTGAAGTATTTGTTAATCTGGCGATTCGAGCCTATCGCCACTGACAACAAGCCAAACATCCAAGAAAATTGGCAACTTGGTTACTAGATCGTTTATGTTTATACCACATCAAAATATTATATAGGTTAATAGTTTGGTATGGCCTAATTGTCTGAATTCCTTTGTTGCATCAGAGATGGGATAAACAGGTTGTTGCTCATCTATGCTCTTGGAAATCTGAAGATTCTGAAAAGAAAAAAAAATGGAATAATGCTGTTATAATCTGTAGTAGCAAGTCAATATTTTTACACAATTATCGGTATTTGTTTATCAGAGTGCGTTTACAATATCATCTAGGGCAGCGATTTCCAACCTGCTAGGCGTGGACAGTTCATTATATTAATTTACCCTTTAAAACGTGTCTTTATTATTACACAAAATAAAGGACGGGGAGACGCGAAGATATTTTTTTTCAAGGGGAGGCGTAGTAACATAAAATTTAGAAACCACTGATCTTATGACTACTCTAAAGACACATGAATAACCACACGAAACATTCTAAATATTTCAATATAATGACGTGATTTTACAAATTATAAAAACAATTAATCGTTGTTTAAGTTTATTTTTAATAACTGTATATTTCACTATTAGGGCTCATACAAAAACCGACTTTTGAAAAAACCTGTTTTCGAATGTCAATTTATTTGGAAAACCGGTTTTATCTGGTTTTCGAAGTTTTAGAAAAAAAGGATAATTAAATTAAAATAGCGAGAAAAAAATATTTTTATATCGTTTATTTATATACATAATAATACACAACAAGAAATTATTTGGTGTTACTCTTCAGAAAATATGATTTAAGAAAACACAAAGCGTCCACTGATCGTTTTGTAACAAAATTTCCTGATATCGAAAATATCCTGTCGCTAGGTAATGATGTGGGGCATATAGTCTTAAAGCCATCAAATAAAAAATCCAAATTTTCTGTCCTTTTGTCTATAGAATTGTTTATGGAAAATTCGGCACAACCGGTTAAGATGTTGAATAACCGGTTTTTGAATATCACAAATTTATCCAAAAAGCCTGGTTTTAAAACTGGTTTTTGAAAACGGACAAGCCCTAGTGTTTACTGTTAATACTTGGTAGAAAATGATTGTATTAAAAAAACACGCTGAAGAATAGAATACAATTTTTTGTATGAATAGTACATTATTAATTTGTATTCTTATCAGCTGAAAACGGTCGTCATGAGTGAAACCGGTCATGATTATATTAAATAAATATTTTATTTTTTGAATTTTGTAAATTTATGTTTGCATTTGACTTTGAAAGTTTTAATACAATACCATACTAAATGTTGTTGTTATTATAACGTTCAATACAAAACATTTGAGAATCATTGTTGATCTTCACTCTGATGCCGAAAATCATCTAAAATTTTGATATGATAAAATAAATAAAAACAGTTCACCTAATGATCATAAAATGTAAACAACGATCTTTCGTTTTGTAGAACCCATGTTGTATTTTTGGTTTCTTCGTAACATGTCACAACTCGGTCCCTCTTCACACCAAATTGGTTGAAACTTCGATGCTTTAGTGTTCGCTTGTATTCGCGCATTCTGTTATCTCCAAAAAAATACAAATCCATCTGTATCAAATTTAAAATAAGATAAGCCTGGACTTGGTGAAATGGTTATTGTATGTATATTCACACGGTTTGCTGTTGGGAATATATATATATATATATTTTCAATGATGGTTTATTTTAATCCGAATCTGTTGTTTGCATTATATTGTTGATAGTTATTTTTGGATACGAAGAAAAAAAAAATGTTTAATGTAAATTGAAATTGCTTACGAAGTAATAATTGGTTTCCACTTTTTTGCTTTAAAACTACAAACTACACTGAACAAATGTACACTGAACTACACTGAACAAATGTATTATTTGTTATTTCAATTCAATTGAAAGCTGTGCCTATTTGTTTTCACATTAATATGCAAGCTATAAAATTATTTTCATAAGTAAAAAAATGTATTTTGATGGATTTGGCGGTTTCTTTCTGAATGTTCATTTTTAATACAAAATTAATTTTGTGTCTTCGTCCAGAAGAAAAGGAACAAAGCCCAGAATTTTTTTTATTCTAATACTTAAATAATAAAACGAATTTTTGGTTTATTTATTTAACTTACGATGTTATGTCTGATGAATTTTCTTAAAAAGGAAAAATCCATGTCAGAAAATGTATTACAACAAATAGAGTAACAAAATTATCAAATTTAATCCTAAATTTAAAAAAAAAATGTATTTGTAGAAAGTGTATTATAATTCTTTTCCTCGAGTTAATTTTATCAGATTTTATTTGTTTATGCTTGCTAAATCTTTTTAATAGAGTTTATTGTGAAAAAACCCAATCAGGCAAGCATTGTGAAATATTTAAAAATATATATATAACAATCAATTAACATAGCAATATCACAAAAAACAATACCAACGTACAACGATTATTAAATTTTTGAATTATTTCTTGCACTTAAAAACTATTACAAACAAACAAAGAACATTCATTGAAACAAAATCTATAAGACGATATAGAAACTCATGTTCGTATTAAAGTCTCTGAAGATATTAATAGAATACGAATACGTATCGTTCCACCGTATTTTCTATAATAGTTTCCAAAGAAGTTTTCAGTTAAATCCGACTCAGCCTCTGTTATATCGTAACTTTCTCAAAATAACACCAAATGCCAATGGAACTTACGTATTTAAGAACTATCTCTATAATCATCTTTACAGAAGTGGTAAGTTTACGTCTACAACTGCTACGCCGTAGCTGTCAGATGCCATCTGGTAAAATAGATGAATCGTCAAAACACAAAATTTCAAAAAGGATACATTTATTATTTATTCTCTGGGAAAAAGCATTTTAATTTCAATCAAATATATTAATGCTGATTTTTCTGTATTTCATATTAAATACATACTGTAATTTAAAAAAATATCAGAAACGCGTGATTTTCATAAATATTTAAATATGTATATATTAATAGTCGATAATGTCCGTCCGTCCATCCGTCCGTCTGTCCGTCTGTATGATTGTCCCCGATTTTCCCTCCCCCTCCTCCGCCCCAGCCCCGCTGTCACCATTTTTTTATTCATACCAAATACATACTTTTTTCGTTTGTATATGGTCGCGATTTCGCCTTTTCGATGACGTCAAGAAAGACGGTCCTCCTCCCCCCCCCCCATCCTGACTACTTAAAAATGCAACAAAAATCCTCCCGTTGAGGTCAACGGGCTTACAGCTAGTATATTTTTTAATAATAATACATTGGTTAAAGAAATAAAACAGCTTTTTTGCCATACTGGCTGGCCACTTTAATATCTTCGATTTATATGGCGGTAACTTAGTGAAAGTTCATTTGTATATTAAATCACATGTGATAATTTATTTATTCCAATTGTTACGTTACAAAATATGATACGTGCTTCGCTTCGTTGAGAAGTATCAGTCGTTAACTTTGCGATGCTAAATCTGATGATGATTCTCAAAGAAGCAAAACACGTGTCAAATTTTGTAACATAACAATTGGATTAACAAAGTTATCAAATATAATAATACATCATTGAAAAACTATCAATACTGACAAAACTCTTAGCAGAATTAAAATATTTCTATTCATCGCTCACTATATGTTTTTAAGTAAATATAGCTTATATTCATTAAAAATTGGATTTGGTTAACTTTCAACACTGAAATCACTGGTATTTTTACAATTCACAAACTAGTATTTCTGTATTAAAAAAACACCATGAAATATAGTTTTTTTTATACATTATACGAATAACATTTTATTGCTTCCTGGTTTTAGCCCCTGCTGGAGCAATCATATTTTTCAGTTCGAAACGAAACCAAACCAAATAAAATAAACAAGTATTTTTAGCAGCAGTAGTTTATCTGCTAGTTACCGAACAAAAAATGTAGGTCATATTGTCAGGAGATTTCAACATTGTTATCAGTGGCGGTTTCTGACCTAAAATCTTGGGTGGGCTAGAGAAAAGCATATTTCCACTTCACCTTATACATTAATCTACAAGCAAATTAACAAATACTACGACACTACTGCAATGCATAAATTATTATATAATAAAATCAATGCTAATGTATGTAAGAAATATTAAAAAATTCATACGGGACCTTAAATTCGTCTCTTTTAAAGTGAAAAAACAAGTACTAACAGCAATACCTTTCACTTTCATACAATACATCGATATTGGCATTTGTGTTTTAATGCATAAGTATGCGTCATGGGCTGAATCAGTTCAGCCCCCAACGAAGACAGAAACTTGTTAATTTAAAACACAATCGTGTGTATTAGGTGACGTTTCCGTACATAAAAATACAAAAAAAAATCTAATCGTGTTTGATTGCGCCCCAGTGTCAAGAAATATTGTCTGTGGTTACGGGCTAAACATCTTTAGCCCCTGAGTGGTGTTGCCAGACTGACGTGACGTTGCCTGTTCCCTGTGAAGTATTTATAGGGTTATTGTTTTTTTTATGCCGGCTCAGTTTAAAATTGTAATACAAAGCACAATCGAGAATATGATTCTAGGTAGACATAACATTGTCTTATATTGACAGAGGAAAATTAAAACAAAGATATTTTATTCATTTGGGAAAGGTTAGTTACGCTATAAATGTATTTATTTTGTTCAGCGGCCGAATTGCTGTTCATTTTTATTCAGCCATCTAAAGTTTTGGGTGAAAAATGCAGGTCGGGCTTAGCCCACCTAGCCCAGTACCTAGAACCGCCACTGATTGTTATTGAATTTGGAAATCACTTTCAGATGACTGAAAACTGATTCGTTTGTATAAAACCTACTCAAACATGTCTATATTACCTGTAGTTGTATTCCATTGCATTTGACTCTTCGGTGAACACTGCACCAAAATTGATTTTGTATACTAGAATGAGATCGCCTGGCCAGTCATGAGCAAAGTATTCGTTCACCATTAAAGTTGATAGATTTTTTTTTCAACTCCCACGCAAACTATAGCCACCGTAATAAAACAATTTGATTGAAAAGGCGTTAACCACTCGACTATACAACTAGCAACATTTACACAACTTTCGTATCAAAATTTAACATTTTTGTAAACATCGACATTTTAAAAAGCTCTCAATATATACATATTTATACTGATATTTTAAGGAATAGAAATTTATGTAGAACTTTAAGGAAATAAGGTTAACCAATTTGATTTTAGTATACTTCTTCAGAATTTTAATTATATTTAATTTACATTTAGATGGCTTTAAAAGATAGCTGCCTCAAGTAACAGCGCTGTTTTTTTTTCTTAACTCTTTTAAAGTAGAAGCACTTAACCGTACAAATTAGATCTTAAAATAATTTAACCCTTTAATGCATAGATGTCTACGAAAAGTACAAACTTTTGTTCTGGCTTTTTCGCAGAACAGAGATCGATTATACCTTTTACTCTTATGCCCAATGGTTAAATACATATTTATTCTATATATAGTTTCAATAAATGCTTTGTCAACACGTGCTAAGCCATTATAACTTTCATTCGAACAGAGCAAGCTGGAGTTTTGGCGGCCATTGATTTTCGACCGTTTTTTAATACGGTTTTGACCATAAAAAAATCACGGTTCACCATATTACTATTATGTAGTTAAATTTTGTATTCTATATTTGATTGTGTATCCTAATCAAATTCAAGACATCACATACATCCATGCCTTCGAACAGAGTTTCATAAATCGATTGAAAAATCAATTCATAAAACTCTCCGTACTGGGATTCAAACCCGAATAATATATGGTCATTGCATATCTTCCTATAATTATATTATAAAAATTGTCTGACTACTTTCTTAGCGTTTCTCAACCAGGCTTCTCGTGGAACAAATGATACAGGTCAAAATACTAAAATGCACTGGCCCTAAATAATATCAGGCGAATGAGATAACGCTCTAAAAATTTTGTCACTGACGCCTTAGGCTAGATTGAAGAAGTATTGGCCTTAATCATTTTATTATCGCCGCTTATAGGCTGGTATAATCATGAAACAAGTGTCACTTTATAAAAAATATATAATGTTCATTCTTACACTCACTTTTTTTTTTTTTTTTCCATGCCCGCTCCCAATATGGAGCATATGGACTCCTAATGGAGTTTATCTCAACAGAAATGTTTCTACGAGAACTGCTTGTTACTCAGTTGCTCAACCTCTCTTTTTCCAAAGAGAGTAGGAATAGAAGGAAAGGGCTAAGACAGGACTAGTGGTTAGCTAATCGCTCTCCATACGCCCCGTTCATATGATAGGATGGGTGGGAGGGGAGATTTCAAGACATCACATACATCCATGCCTTTGAACAGAAATTCATAAATCGATTGAAAAATCAATTTATAAAACTGCCCGTACCGGGATTCGAACCCGTGCCCTCCGTAGCGGTAGCCAACGATGTTGACCACTCGACCACACAGGCGGCATACACTCACTAGTCAATATAAAAAAAAAAACATTACTTTGCCATGAGGAAATGTTTCATAATTCATCATAGTTGCGAAACAAACAGCATATTATTTAGTTTCACTGATATTCGAACGACCACGTTCGAAAAATTTCATACACACACAAAAAAGTTCGATATTTCTTTGTAAACGTAAAATTTACTAACCTACCTGATAAGACAATCAACCTATTGTTGTATTTTTTTCAATAGATAAAACCTGTACCACTGTGCACGTGCACAAATTATTTTTATTTTAAACTCGTTTCAAATATTAGGAAACAATAAAATAAACTCACGTCAGCATTGATAAGTGTCGTATTTTTATCGAATTTATAACGAAATTTTATAATACAAACAATTTTTAAAAAAAGACATTGCTTAAAATGTTTGTGCACTATCTGCTGATTTGTATTTGTTGGTGATTTAGTCTGTCTGCTACTGCTAATACACAAGTCTAGATTATTGAATTCGAGCAAATATCTGATCCAATACATTGTTTCTTGCCAAGATCTCGCTAAGCAAATACCTGACCAAAAAATGCAGGAGTTAATACTTTCGTCATACCACGATGTGGTTGCTAACGTAGGCTTAGGTAATGTACGATAGCTTTCTAGTGCTGTCTCTTTTAATTATTTTTAGGGACTTTTTTTCTTCGCCATTTACTCATTACGGTGACGAGTCTCTGATCTCGTATCTCTGTATCTTGAGTTAGTCTAATAACCTCGTGGTCAATACTCCCGAACTAGAAACATTAATAAATTGTTTTCAAGGGCATGAATACGTGATATAATATTTTCATAGTTGCATACCCAGTCTTGTAAACGAACCGTTGACAGAATGTCATAAATTACATTTAATAACACAGTCATCATTCGTTCCACCATATCTGAGGAAAGAGATTAATCACTATTAGGGTGTTAATATTGTCAATACTTAGTGAAAGGCATTATATATTTAAAAAAAAGAACACATTAATTGTACTATGTAGTTCCCACTTTTTAATCAGATCAACTAATAAGATCAGGACCGGTTTCAACCGAGACGAGCATTATCAACTAATGAGAGAATACAATGTTAAAGTGTTATTTATACAAATCAAGATGAAATAAATAAGGCGTAATCTGAAATTATTTCCGAGATTATAATTATGTTTGAATTTACCATACGTCTCCACTTTAGCTTAATTATTCCTAGACAAGTTTTGTAATTACATTTTAGGGATACCAAACATTCTAAATTTAGTATATTTGTCACCTATTCATATTTTTTACTTTATTGTAAATTCCGTTGAATACCGATTGTTTATTACATCACATTGATTTATAAAAAAGAGCTCGCCATTTGTTTAGGAATGGCTGGAGCCACATTCAACTCAATGCGGACTGTCTGGGACACACAGCTGTACTCGATTAAAACCAAATGCCACTTATTTAACGCTTGCATTCTGCCAGTACTGTTTCACGGTTGCGAATCACGGCATCTGACGAAGACTCAGAAAAACCGTATACTGAGCTTTTAGAAAAGATGCTTGCGTCGGATAATGGAGGTGAGGTTGTTTGATTTTGTAAGGAATTCAGAGATAAGGGAGCGTACAAGACAGTGTCCCGTGACGTCAGTGGTTATGGTGAGACGTTGGAACTGGCTGAGTCACGTGCTGCGGATGCCTCCGGAAAGCCTTAATCCTGCCTGCCTCTTCTTTCGACCGGTGGGATTCTGGCGCCCCGGACGTCCGTCGGGTACTATCCATAGGATGTACTCGGCGGAACTGAGGGATGCTGGCATGTCATGGGAGGAAGCAAAGCAATTGGCGGAAGACAGGGAAAGATGGAGGTGCCACGTGGCGGCCATATCCTCTACGTAGGGAGCGAATATGGCCAAAGAAGAAGAAGAAGATTTATAACACATTTGATTTATAACACTGTTACAATGTATTCTGTTATCAGTTGATAATGCTAGTCACAAGTGTAAACCGGTCCTGATCTTATTAAATAAAAGTGGTAAATATGGGTATTTTATTTTTTGAAGAGATGAACAAACGATTTACAACAAAATATCAAGAAAAAAGGATCTGCCAAGATATTTTATGAGAAGCATGTAGACTATTTGATGCATCTAAACATTATCTAAGATTTCTATCTAGCATGGCTAAAAATGTTCAATAAATAGATTTGTCATTTCTATTCCTACCGCGAAATTGTACGCTCTTTGTAAATCCTTTTACCCTTTTTCAACTTTTACGAGTACTTCATAACTTCGTCAAATTTCTCATTAAAATGATCAGCAACTTTTCAAGACCACGTAATCTATCAGGCTGGAAGAAAATACAAGTGTGATACTCCTCAGAAACATCGTCAGCAGTCAGCACTTACCTTAGCTTGGTCCATCATGATTATTTAATCATTATATAGAACTGTTTTATCTACTTTATTTTCTTAAAACTCTTGACATAATCAAACATCGGTAAAAAATAGAAAAAAACCAAAACAAAAATATTAACATTCAATAACATTACCAAAGGAGACAGTTGAATTTATATTCAATTAGATTGTTGGCTTGTTGCGGAAATATTAATGGAAAATTTTCTCTTACTTAGGAAGTAAGATGATATAATGTTTTAATGTCGCAATTTTAGGTTTCAGGTAAACCACAGTGTAAAGTACTGAGTTCAATGTAAGTTTCTGATAATTAATTTCTTTGAAAATGCAACTTTGTGGCTTTGGGTGACACGTGTTGTTCACAGTGAAAAGCATTTTCTAACAGTATTAATTTACTCTTCAAAGCTGAGAAGTCTCGTGCTTTATACAAAACCTTTATAGTACAAAATTAAAACAACTCGTTCTAGGAAGTTGAACACAAATATATTTATATTATACAGTTTTCACTTGCGATACGAATAGAATAACATATATGTAAACTGTTACACCGAATACATCAAACGAAAATACTACGTATAAAACCGTTTTAAAACTTTTATAATATCGAAATGTGTGGACCGAAAAATTTAATGATAAATTTAAATAGTTTATATAAATTGTTTTTTTTTTACTGTTCACGTCGAATGTGAATCATAGTACATATTTTAAAATTCTGCGGTGCTATTCGAACACGTTTAGCAATTATTACAGACGTCTGAAATACTCGTTACATAACTTTTTGGTGTTCTTTTTAATACTCAAAACATGATAATATATTAGACCGTTTAAAATACGTGCTATGTACGCGGGAATAGCACCGCTGATGAATAATCTCAAAGAAAAGTGGCTTCAATTGGTTTTTTCTACCTCTTCAATTGCTCAAACTGTTTTTTCTGAAAGTTTAAGCGTACAAAAGTTCGTCTAAAAATGGGTTAGTAGGTTTCAAATCACTCAAAATTTCTCGTTTTTTCAAATCAGGAGGAAATTTATTCAACACAAATATCCATTTATTTACACAAAAATACTCATATATGACAAAACATTTATTCCATTTGTTTGTCCATGGATTCGAGCCCGTGGACCCTCCAATAAAATATAACAACGTTGACATTTTTCTCTACTACTACTTATCAGAACTACTGTAAACATTTAGATTTATAGAGTTTAATCAGGTTTTATTTTAAAACAGTTTGAAAATGTACAAATTTTCACATGGCATCAATACGTGGCACATCAGAAAGCATAGTTTAAGAAACAGTGAAATAGTATATGATCTGTGAAATTGCTGTTTGTTAATGTAATAATTATAATTATAAAGAATCCGAGTTTCTCAAAAAAAAAGATATGAAGATTGATTTTAAAAAGTAAAATTATTGCGTCCGTTTTTGAGTTTACTGGAAATTGTGGACTGGTTTTACTGGTGAAGTGTTTTTCAAGAAATTGTTTTAACTCAATGATTATTTTTAGCTGAAAGATAGATAAAATGTATTTTTTTTAACTAATTTCATAAATTATTATAAAATTGAAACATGATTTAGCTTTATGGTTATTTTAAGTACTCATATAATGAAAAATATTTATTTTAGAAAGCAGTTTTTAACACAAAAAAGTGTTATGAATGTTTTAAAATGTTTTACGTTTCTGTGGAAGTTATTCATGGTGTAAATTAAGCGGAGATTTGAAAGCGGCCTATGCAGTTATCGTATAGGTATTAATATTTAAACATTTTTTCTTGTTTTCAATGAAGAAGGATAACTGGACAGATATTCCTTGGAACACATACTCCTGCTGCATTTCTCAAGTATCCAAATCGACAGAAGCATCCCGTAGAACACGCAAGAGGGCAAGTTGAGAAGGGTAATGCGCAGGTTCGTGGACACGGAGTTCCGCACAGTTTGAACTTCTCATTAGCTGGGCAGCGGCTGGACAAAGCTACAGTCAAAAAAATATCACAAACAAATACTATTAAAACATTGATTGCACTAATTTTTGTTTTTTTTCATGTGATCTAAATAACTTGAGATAAACTTGTATGAGAACATCTTTCTTCTCACAGATTCAATAGATAACTGTGGCTAATCTATTTCTTTTAGGTGTTTGCCTTTAAATGCTGTTTAGTGCATTTTTTGAGAAAAAAAAAAAAAAAAGCAATGAGATTTTAACCCATATACATTCTATTTCAGTGTGTAGGTATTATTAAAACAGTGATAAAAATGATAATCTTAACTAATGACATAATTGATCTAAAAGACTTTTGTTACAAAAACAGTAATGGTAACAAGGTAAAGGTTGTTTTGTTAGAAAATTTTTAAGAAATTAAAAAACATTAAAAACAACGCGTTTTGATAAACTATTATTTAACGAGGTCTATGTATTAATTTAAACGTAAATAAAACTTTACAGTGAAACTGAGAAGATCAAACAATGATATTATTTAATCCGCTTGCTTTTATTAAACACCTACAATCAGCAAAGAAAAGAATAAACGAACTTGTTGCCATCAGTTTATCTCTTTCCTATAATTTTAATTATAAGCTATAACAAACCAACTGCAAATTTAAGTTATCGAATGTTTCTTAATATGTTAAAGCACACTGAATAAAAAAACTTACAAGCTAAAAAATGTTTCTTTTAAAAATCCATCTCTTTTTGATAAATAAAATTAAGAAAAACACAATATTCCTTTGTATTTGTTTCCACTTTTATTTACCAAGATCAGGACCGGTTTCGCTCGTCAGTGGATAATGCTTGAAATGAGAGAAACTGGTCCTGATCTTGGTAAATAAAAGTGAAAATAAGTAAAAAGGAATATTGCGTTTTTCTTAACATAATACACCAAGTATTGACAGTGATCACATTAAAAGTGAACAGTAACACAAATTTCAAAATAGTTTTTTTGGCGTTTGAGAAGTAGTGTTCAAAACATTTTATATATATATCCAGATGATTTAAAAACTACGATTTTTATCTTCCGAAAACAAATAATCATGATAATTCTTACCGTCACTATAGCTGATACACATAAGTGCAACCACAGAGACTGCCAAGAACATAGTCACTTTACAAGACATTTTTTTGATAGTCTATTGTACTTTCTTTGAAAAGAGTATAACTTAGTTGATGTTCTGAAAGCGTTGTGATTTTTACTACAAAATTAACGTAATATATACTTTTTTTTAATATGTAAAAAATCCCGTTTCAATTATATTTCACTGGTATTGTTCGATTTACCGTTTGCTAAAAATGGTGAATTGAATCATTCAGCTTATCAGCTGGTCTAAAATATGTTTTGTTCATTGAAACTAATTAAAACAATTTCAATTTAGTTCAATATGATAAAAATAATCTTTTAAATAGAAAAATATGTTGTCATTTCAGTCTTGGAAAAAGTAACGGTGAACCAAAATAGAATTTCGTTGAATCGAATTCTTTTAAGAATGACCAATTAATTTAAGTTATAAAATATATTTAAATTATACTCCTGTATTTACAGTTTTGATTGAAGAACGTTACACCATATTGTAAAATATGATTCTTTTGTTAAAAAAGCGTCTTGTTTTTGCATTGTTTTCAATGATCATAGTTGAAAAATATATAGTTATTTGATACAGTTCTGGAAAAATAAGTTAGTAACAATTTGATTGTTAAAACTAAGCAAAAGATAAAAAAAATTGATAGATTTGAGATGGAAAAAGATGAAAGCCATTAGATGCATTGATATTTGATGTAACATAAATAATTTTTAAATCAAAATATAGACTTAATTATGCTGATGTGACACAAAGTTAAGATATTTTTTTTCCAATCTGCTACAATAAATGCACCACGTTTGGAGAAAAAAACCCGATAAAAGATTTAAATTTTTAGGACAAAGCCTGTGGTATCGATATTTTATGTGACATAATAATATAACATCAAAACAAATAAGCTTATGACAAAAATTAAGTGATAAATAAATTCATTATTATTATCGACAAAATGCTGTGAATGAACAAAACTCAACAATAAATGCACGGACTGGTTTGTTTCAGAAAAAAATAATTGATATCCAATTTTTTTTCTGAGCTTGACCGTTTTTTTATGAATTTGGTTACATACTAACTTCTGCGTGTACGAGACGGTATAATAACTTAATAACTAAAATTTCATTTGTTCCAACATCGAACAATTCAGTTTGCAATTTTCTTAGTTTGATCCCTGGATTTTATTAATATGCAATATATAAGGTACGATTTAATTCATTTTTTTGCGACCATAAACTTGGATACAGAATATAGATAAATATGGGTCATAAAATAAAATTACTTTACTTAAACGCTTTATTAAATGGTGGAAATGTATTCTAAAACATATCTAATCAAATGTAATGAATACCTGATAAGTCGAACAGTTCAATGAAATTTTGAAATAAAGATAAATTACAGACATTCTCATTATTATTCTTTATCAAAACAGGTTTATATATTTACAAAAGAAAACAATATATAAACGCTTTGATTTTTACTGGCATGTTTATAAAGCTTTCACTAGCTCAAATCGAAATTTAATACTTACAATCGATTTCTCTGTAACGATGACTTTTAAAATAACCATGTCCATGGCAATTTTCATGTCTGCGATCAGTTATATTGAAGGTAAGACAAAAAAAATCTTTACAGTTATCTCTTTTTATCACAAAAATATCAAATTGTTATTTCAAACATTCAGTAGGCTAACATATTTTACATATAAATCCTTTTAAAATCGATCTCTTTGGACTGACATACCTCTTCCTAGAACTATAAATTTGGTACGAGAGAATACTAAAATAAAATAAATAAGTACATCATATTATTGTCTGAATTACTTAGCAATATTCCAAATATTTTTTTTAACTGGCATTGAATAATACGACTAAATTTCTATTTTCTAATATATGATTTATGTCTTTAGATATTTCGTCGTTTCGTAACACTTGGCATTTATTTACTATTTCTTTTTTCAACATTCGAATGAAAATGTTTTCATATTAATATTATGAACTGTATTTATAAAATGTGAAGTTATTAAAATTGTGTTAATTTAAATTCAATTTCTATCCACTTAAAACTGACATTCGTCGCCTTAAATATGATTTATTCATTAATTTTATTTAATAAAAGCATACAAAAGTTTTTTTATAATTTTCACAAATAACGGCATGTCGTTAAACATCAAACTCAGCTTTGATTTAGTGGCATTATTCAATTAATAAAAAACTTTAATCTTAGACGGTCAAAATTTTCGATTAATTAATTTTGCATGTTCATACATTTTAACTATCATTTATTTCACTTAACATCATTTAATGAAATTAACAAATGTTAAAAGGAACGCAATCTGGGTATTCAAAGGCGCTTAGTTATTTATAGTATTTTGCCTGGAAACACATACCTGGAAATTAAATTGAATTTTCAAAATACGTAAAATAAAATACATGAAATATGGCTGAGATTGCTTCTCCGTGCGGAGAGCGTGTTGAAAGCTATCAATTTCATACCTAAACAAAGACGACTTTGGATTTAATTATTTTATTTCTCATGCAAACTATGGTCATAATCAATTCAACTCAAGAAAATTTTAAGAAAACATAATTTTAAACAATTACAAATTTATCAAGCGACTTATTTCTAATAGCAAACTCACTAAGCCGCTGCCCATCTAACGAGATTTTCAAATTTTGTGGATCACCCTGTCCACCGACCTGCGCGACCCCCTCCAAGATCTGCCATTTTGTGTGCACAGAAGGATGCTTCTGTCAACATGGATACCTGAGGGATGCAACTGGAGTATGTGTTCTCGTATCTCTTTGTCCTGTTATCATTGAAACAAGAAGGGAAAATGAAACGATTAATGACTGCATCGGTCTCCTTACACCCAATCCTTGATTATTGCTGTATTTTACTATGAAACTATATATTTTTAATTCTTTTAAAACAATCAAATACTTTGTAAAATTGGGCTGTCCAACCTTAAGTGACTTGAAGCATTATACAAGATAAACAATTTAATTTGTTTTAATGAAAAAAAAACTCTGTATCGTCTTTACTAAAGTAGCTATTTCATCTTCGATATTTTTAATTGCCAAACGATAGCAATTTATCTATCAACGAACATCTGTATTTTGATCTGACGTATTTCGTGATTTGAGAAAGTACTTTCACAAATATAAATACTTCCAAGCACTAAAACCATTTTGAGACCAAAGTTCCTCAATTCAGGCAATAATTCATCGCTTTTGGTAATAATTGTAAGAAAACCTATTTCACATTCGTTAGTATAAAAAGGTATGTTTGCAAATCGCACGTTTTCAACTGAAGATCAGATCTTACATTTGTATTGCTGAGAGTTGAAAGTTGACTAAAAAGTAAAATATCTTGCTCAATATTTCCTAAATCAGCGAATCGTTGCGCCGCAGGCCGTTGCTTGGATGTCCACAAATTTTAAGATGCTTTTTTTATTTGGTTTTCGAGAGTCCAGCAATATTTTATATTTGACGAGTAAAAAAAACATAAAAACCACTGTCGAATCAGACAGTTCAGGACTGGGCAGTTAAATGCTTTTTTTAAAACATACATTTTTTATGAAAAACTCTTTGTGATAAGATTTGAACGTTACGCGCACTTCCGTTTTTTTAATAGCATTACAGCTTAACCCAAAGTTCTTCTAACCAAAAGCTTATTCTGCTTCCGTTTTCTGATGATCTGATAACAACTTTGATATATTTGATGATGTATCTCCAAAATAAATGATTTTAATCTGAGTAAATAATATATACCGTTACCTTTTCAGTAATTCAAATTTATTTCTAATTTATATTTGATTATTTAAAGCTTACATACAAGTATTTTTAAGAAGAATTTCTACAGTACATATAATCATTTGCTAAAGAACAGGCAAATAAAATAAAGGGAATTTACAAGCATAACAATAAATAAGTCAGGGAGCAATAAATAATGGTGTAGTTTCACTAGGAATGTTTCAATAGAAAAGAATACGTTTCAATAAAAAAATATTCATATTAGATAAAATATTTTGTGTGTTTAATAATGACAATAAAAATTTACAATTTTCAAACATCTCTTATTATTAGAAACTGGGTTTGTTTCATTATCTTGCACTCTACAAGTGCTCATGACATGTTAATCATGAGAACTTGTTAATCGTGACAAAAGACGAATAATCCAAATACCGTGGGCGGGTTCGTGGCGTGAGCAAAGAGTGCAGCGCACAAAGGCGCACAGAGCTAAAACAAAGGGTCTCGCACCTTTTCATTTTGGTATTTCCGTATTTTTTGTCCGGGATTGGATACTTTACTATCCATTCGTTTAGGTGTAGTTTTTCGAGGCGTAGATGCCCTCGAGCTGACTTTGCCGAATAATAAGCTTCTAGAATATGATATGCTTGCACCGGATATTGGAAATGAGATGGTTTCATTTCGTGATGAACTCTAAGATTACGCATCGAACAAGACAGCGCTCCGTTAAGTACATAAGTGATTTTAAAGAAACGTTGAAACTGACTGAGCCATGTGATGCCGACTCCTCCGTAGAGCTTTAGTTTTGCTTGTATTTTTTCATCCGGTGGGATTCTGGTGTCCATGAAGACCGTCAAATACTTTTTTTAAAAATTTAAAAAACTTAAAAATTTTGTTTGTATAATAACGATGGTCATTGAAGAATACATTACAATATTCTACAATTTCAATGATACGTTCGGTATGGAGAAGTCAAAACACTCATAACGTCGTTTCAAAAAAGGTTGAGTATCAATCAGTTCTCGTATAAACATTTATAATAAGGTAAAATCAATTCGGAGTACATGTTTTTTTCAAATTTCTATGAAGCTTAACTTATCCAATAATGTCGATAGTTACATATTATTGTGGATTTCTTCACTCCTGAACCCACGCTGAACGCCCAATTTGCCACCAGACTTGCATGAATGTTTTCACCACCATTAACATTTCAGGAATGCCACTGGAATAATACGTATTCGCAAATCAGTTTTTTCATGAATTTGGCTATGTCGCCATTCTGTGAACGACAATATCGCACTCCATTTGTTTTGACACACTCAATTGTTTTTATTATATCCATATAATTAAGAATTTAATTTTCGAATATTAGAAACACTATTTGAGCATTGTGTTTCATTTGCTATTTTTACTAAAACAATAATTTAGGAGTCCACGGATTTTTTTCTGCAATTAAAATTTAATTATTTCATGAATTGGTTATCTATTTAACTTTAAAATAAATTTTATCCTTTGACCTTTGACTTTGTCAATTAGTGCACACATTATACATTGAAAAAGAGTACAAATATTCACATGAGTTTACTAATAAAAGGTAAATTAGAAAGCATCGTTCAGGGTAATATAACAAATTATGTACTGCAAAACTACTTTTTATTTGTACAATAGTTATTTCAAACTGTAATAAATTCAGTATGAGACTTATATTATAAGTCGTCAAATAATTGCTTCCGTGTTTTGGTTAACAGAATTTTATAGGTTGGTTTAAGATAATTAATGATGGGTCTTAATGAATTTGTTTTGGTTTTAATTATATAACTGATACAATTAATCAATATTCAAAATACATTTATTTTAAAAAGTAATTTAACACAAATGAAAGTCGTGATTTACATATTTACGTTTTGAATTAATTAATTTACAGTGTTAAGTAAGAAGCGGATATAATCAGGCCGATGCAATGGTCGTATTCATGATGGAACATTTTCTTTCGATTTCAAGGACTAGGTACAACTGGACAGAGAGAGCTAAGGACACAGACTCCTGCTGGGTTTCTAAGGTATCCATGTCGACAGTAGCACCCCGTATAGCACACAAAAGGGCAGGTTAAGGAAGGAAATGCGCAGGTCGGTGGGCACGGGGATCCACACAGCTTGAACTTCTCGTTAGTTGGGCAGTTACTCGCTAAAATTATAAACCGATTAAACATTAATAATATGGAATTAGTAGTGAAAACCCATTTCTTTTTACAATGAAAATGACTCCGGGATAAATAAATATCATATTGTATAATGTGACTTGTCTGCGTGCAAAAATATTAATCATAATATTTTCTGGCTTTGAGACCAAGTAGAATATGTTTTGTAAAACTTTTCTCATACTTGATGATCTAAAAGTCTTATAAGGTATAAATTTCATTAAAATATTATTTAATCATTAATTTGATATTATATTTTTTAAATTAAAAAATATTTGGCATTACAGCTAGTAACAATTCCCTAAATATTTTAAAGTTGAAAATTCATTAAAAATCTATGAGAGTTTAATGTTAGTCACTCGAGATTATCTCGAGGTACATTGACATCACAAACACCCATGTCTTAAATTTAATTTTTTAAACAAAACTTAATTTGTTATTAACCTTACCGGGAATTGAACCCAGAACTCGTCTGGTCGATAGAGCAAGATCAAACCAACTAGACAGTGGGCGACAAATAAATTAAGGTTTTAGATTTATGATTTGATTTGTGTGAAAGTAACATCAATTTTATAGAAGTGCCATTGATTTTTTCCATGTCATTAAAAAAAAAATATAACGTTATACAAGACTACGATTATTTTTTTTATGCTTCGAAAAAATATTTTAACATTATTAATCTTACCTTCACTATAGCTGATGGACATAAGCGCAACCACAAAGACTGCCAAGAACATAGTCAATCTACAAGACATTGTTAGTTTCTTAAGTAAGAATACGACTTAGTTGGTTTCCTGAAAGTGATATAACTTTAAAGTCAAAATGCAAGATATATATACTATTTTTCTGGTACGTAAATAAACCAGTTTCAATTTAATTTAAATGAAATTGTGGTCGATTTATCTATTGTTAAAAATGACAATGAATTGTTCAGGTTATCAGCTTGTCAAAAATATTTAATGTTCATTAAAACTAATTTATACAATGTATATTTAGTTACGGGTGATAACAATTATCTTTTAAATTAAAAAATATTATATTGTTTCAATAAAGGAAATAGTAAGGGTGTACTAAAACAGAAAATCGTCAATTAGTAATTGAATTATATTTTTTAAAAGACCATCAATATTTATTGAAGAATCCTTTTTGAATTTACAAAAGATTGAAATTATCTAAACGTAAATGTAAAAGTATTTGTTCAACAATCGATTTGGTTTTTCTTCCACGTGTCACTAACGACCCAAGTGTCGTCTTTTAGCATCTTCAGACGTTCAAGTGCATGGATGAACATGCTAAATAAGTGTATCGTGTACATATATATACATATCGACTGTGGAAAGGGAAAAAAAACGTAACCCACACATAAACGTTTTTTTGAGATTTTGGGTTAAATGCAAATTATGAAATATACACAATCTTGAAGTACAAGGAGACTGATAAACTAGCTTTTAATTGACTTTATCTAATTTTAATTAAATATCTCTTTTCAAAAAAACCTTTGAGTCTTTTTTCCTGATCGCAATTTTCACAGTCCCTTCTTTTTTCAAACCTAAAGGGTAAATTTAGGTTCTTATTTGGCATTTTCAGCTTACATCTTTTTGATAGAACGTGTATCAAGTTGTATACATTGTTATTATCGAAAAAAATAATGTGGACTACGTCCTTTTTTTTGCTAATATTGAAACATTAGAAGTGCAAAGAAAAAGGTGCCGTAATAAAAAAGAGTCCTGCTTTTGCTGAATATAAACACAACATCAACTCTAATATTGACTAATTTTATAGTATTTTTGAATACCCTTACACTTTACTTGTCAGAAACAGAAAGTGGAAAACATTTTTTGAATATTTTCAATGTAATTTTGAAGAAAAGATAAATTAATCACTATCTCATTAAAAATTTATAACAACAGGTTTATTAACAAAAGGAAAAAGTGTATATATACATCTTTTTTTTGCTGTCAAGTTTATTACGTTTTCATTTACTTAAAACTTCAATAAACTTACGATTGACTACTCCACAATAATGACTTTAAGAGTAGCCATGTTCTTAGCAATTTTCATGTTTGCAATCGGCAATATTGAAGGTAAGAGAAATCTTTGTTTTACAGTGATAGAAAACTTGTATCGCTACAAAAATAGAGACTTTATATAAAAAATTTAAACCGTTTAAATACAATCACTTTCGCTTTATTTATTCTTTTGGCACGGACATTAGTCAAATTAAACTATCTTCTAAAAATATTTTACCAGTTTTCAAAATATTTTTTCAACCAACGCTGAACAATATCAGAATAATATTAAACTTCCTTGTTTGGGGTCTATCTATGGTTCTGTTTATTTCTTTACGTGTTTCGTATTTACATTTATAAAATTTGTAAATAATTTACATTTTCTTTATTGATTTGGCATTTACTTGGTAGAACTCCATTTTAATAGGGTAAAATATCAAGGTATTTCAGTTCTACAGTTTTTAAAAAGTTAAAGGTTGATAGCTATTTCGGCTTACGCCATCGTCAGAACTATGCTTTAAACGTACATTTACTTGGCTATATATACTGTCTAAGAAGAGATACACAATGCATCATATTATTCACTCTAACATACTAATTCAAATTCTAATTACAATATTGCACTTATTAACTGTGATTTTAGTGTTACAAAGGAAGATAAGCAGTCTGGGTTTTTAAAAACATTAATTAGAATACTTTAAACTGATATTTATTATTAATTATGCTACATTAAATTTATTAACTATGGCTTAAGTGATTTGAAAAACAATAAGCAATGTGGGATTTTCCACAAGTAAATTAGGAAAAAATATATTGATATTTATTATTGATTACATTAAGGGTTTTAACAACGGCGATGGATTAATAATGGTTTGCTCATTTAAGATGTTTTGTTTATGTCTGGTAATTTCAAGTTGTTCTAGTAAATTTAATTTTTGGCCCTTATGACAAAGATGCAGAACGGTTGGAACTAAACTTAAACTAATGTCATGAGACTCGGTCAAAAAATGATTTGCAAATTGTGAGTCAGATTTGTTATTTTTAAAAGATCTTATGTGTTCTTTAACACGTGTTGATATGCTTCTACCTGTCTGTCCTATGTAATTCGCATTACACGATCCACAGGACATTTTATATATTCCGCTTCTGTCGAGGTTGTTGATTTTATCTTTACTGTTTTTAAGCTGCATTCCTAAATTATTATTAACCTTAAATGCTACGTTAACCGAATGTTTAATTTCATTGTGGATTTTTTCGCTAATTCTTCCTAGGTAGTTAATAGATTTAAAGAAGCGGTTCTCTTGTATAACGTTAGGGTAAATAAGTTCCCTTGATAGTTTTAATTGTTTCTTATGTAGTAAATTTTGAATCACCGTTGCCTTATACCCGTTATTGATCGCAATATGTATGATAGTCTTAAGTTCATTTTGGTAATCTATTATTAATTTACATTTTCTTTTTTAAATAAAACAACACCTTATTACTTTCTACTGAACTTTTTACTGTTCACACGAAATATATGTGGACGAGAACTTTCGGTCGTCGCGAGCATTATCAAATCAATATGAAAACTGTGGAAGTACATAATACAATTGTATTTTTTAACGTAATTTCTTTACATCAAGATTTTTTTTTTAATTCCCTAGGGTACTCAACGTTGTACCCACCACCACCCGCTACGGCTTCACACTCTTTATATAGGGTGTATTCCGTAGCGTAACAACGTTAGTCGTGTTCAAAATTTTGCCAGAAATGTCCCGAGAAGAAATTCCTCAAGACTTGGTTGCATGCACTACAGTGTGCAGAAATTAAAAGTTAATAATTAAATGCAGTTGAAAATTTTAGATTTTATCTATTTAACTCAACTCTTTTTCCAAAAGACGCGGAGAATTCTTTAAATGCTCTATAATTTGCCTTAGATGCAACCAAGTCGACATTCATCAAGAATGGTCAGTTAACAGCTTAAGGGTGATTCATTCAACAATCTAATTGTAAAAATCAACAAAGATTTAATTCTAAATGCTTACAAATGGTGCCGTGCCAGTGACTAAATTTTACATCTCAGTTCATACTTACTTATTAAACCTCCCATTCCATGAAATAACGTATAATTTTCAAACATGATCTTAGTTTTCAAAAGCGTTATTTAAAGTATTTTGCAACGAATATAATCTATCTACAATCTACCATATAACTTTTTATGCTACTTCTGAAATTTGAAAAAAAGTTTGATTAAACATTTTATTGAGCATTAATTCTGATCAAGTTACGGTTGTCCAAATGGATCTCATTGAGTAACAATAATCAGAATCAATGCTCTCTCTAAGAAGAGAAGTTAGCTGCGCGGAAATTTCCAAGGCTGAGCGGGCCATTACAACAAATGCGCGGAATAATTTTTCATATTCGATATAAAAATTGTGTTTTATTGTTTTGATTTGTATAATAAAAATATAATCATTTGATAATTTATAAATAAGTTTTTACAAATAAGTGTAATAAAAAAACATAAGAAATAACAGAACTAATTCTATTTCTTTTACATAAAATAAAATCAAGCTACTGCGAGGCCGCGCGCGCACGCAATTTAGAGGGGTAGTCAGAATGCATTCAACTAAAGGAAAATTTATGTTTAAAGTAAAAACGATTTTCAATAATTTTATAATTAATCGAGATATTTATTTAACAGCAAATTTATTAAGCCGATGTCCAGCTAACGAGATGTTCAAACTATTTGGATAACCGTGCCCGCCAACCTGCGCGACGCCCTCCCTAATCTGCCCTTATGTGTGCACTACGGGATGCTTCTGTCGACATGGATACCTGAGGGACGCAACAGGAATATGTGTTCTCAAATCTCTCTGTGTAATAATTAAAAGACAAAGGAAAGAGCTTAATGATTAACGACTGCATCAGCCTCTTTACACCCAATCCTTGATTTACACCATAAATGAACTGTATTGTACTTGAAATTTGATATATTTTGAATTCATTAATAAAATAATATACTTTGTTATGGACTTTTTTAATGTTTAACAGTAGTAGTATTTATTTTTATGTTAAGCGATAGTATTTTAACTTTAATTGCATACTATATTTAATGATTCATCGTTTCCAATATAAATTCTACTGTTACAACTCTTACAAAAAAATGAATGAATTGTTCTTTAAAACCCTTCGGAGATGAACGAGAGCTTTTTTCAACAAAAAAAATATTTTTAAGTCATATTTAAATCACGGATAACTTTATTTCAAACAAAAATTAAAAAAAAAACACACACACACAAAGTCGTTGTATAGAAACTCCACTTCACTATATGGTCATAATCATTCTTACATTACCGCGTAATATTGTTTACGGACAGTAATAAGGGCGGGCGTGACCGTAGGGACACACAGACATTCGGGTTTGAAATATAGCTTAACGTGTTTTTTTTTAATATTTACAATCTTACCTCTTTAGATTAACATTATTTAAACACAAATATATTAGTAAAAGTAGTGTAAATAATTTAATGTTTTGATAAAATAATAGCTACTAGTTTCAAAAAGTCCATTCAAAATAAACGGAAATTCAAAAAATCACATGTGCTTTTGGTAGCCGTTTCCGTCTACGTAGCTGATGACTTACTGTTGTATGTTTCCTTTTTAACCAAAATTAAATGAAAGCAACGATATTCAGGTAGAAAAAGGATGAATAGTGGGATCAATAGAAAACGGTGTTTACTGTGACTATATGGTCACACTCGTCCTTGAAGGGTTTTAAGCAGTTTTCATTAACTTAAAAAATATTTTACGCGTAAAAAGATTAATTAAAATTATTCTCGTCAGGTCCTATGGCGCAGCGATTCGTGTTGTTGGCTTTCTTGCTGGACCTCACGGGTTCGAGTTTTAGTACTAACAGCATTTTTTTTATTTATCGATTTCTGTTCGTAATTATGGGTGTCTGTGATGTCTAAATATTCCTTCCCACCTTTCTGATACTTCAATAACTGGGCGTAGCGTAGTTAATCACTAGTCCAGTTCTAGCCTTGTCCTTATATCAAAATATCTTATATTAAAAACAGGAAACTATCAGTAAGCATATTCACTTTACTAATGTAGCATTTTATCACTTTGTCAAAAATTCCCCAAATTTGAATTATGTTTGCAATTACTTTCAATCGCCATTCTAAATTTATTAATCTGGGATGACTTTTTAATTATATGTTAGATGTGTAAACAATTTTAATTTTGTGTTATTTTAGAATCACTTTTGATGTAATTGGTAATTTCTTTTCAATGCCAATTGTTGTTTATAACTTTTCATTTTTGTATAAATAGCATTGTTAAATTATATTTCTTATCAGTTGACAATGCTCGCGATGAGCGAAACCGGTCCTGACATATTAAATAAAGTGGAAAGAAGTACAAAGGAATATTTTGTTTTTACTAATATAATGTCTTTCCACCAAGTATTAACAGTGAACACCCTAAAAAGAATGCATTTGTCTATAAAAATTCCGTGTATTTAAAAATAGCAATAATAATCACATTTTTTTATTAATATTAGTAAGTTTTTTTTATTTCCTTCTGCTTAACGAGTACTGCTTTCATCTGACAGAAACTCAGGAAAAATTTTAACTCACCTATCTTTTCGTCTGCCTGCTCAGAAATTTAGCTCTGCCGCCATTTTGTGAACAACCATATCGGCCTCCATTTCGCTTTTAACTCACTCAATTTTTTTTATTTTTTTTCATTCAATTATGTATTAGACTCGAATATAATTCAGAATTTAAATTTAGAAACTGTATAATTTATTAAAACTTAAGCTTTGTTTTTCATTTGATATTTTTACCGTATTGCGTGTAAATTAGTTATTGTTTTTCATAAATTTAATTAGGCTTATTATTAGACATATTAAAAGTACATAAAAAATATTTATTTTAAGAAGTATTTTTTACATAAATGAAGTAGTAATTTACATGTTTCTATAACAAGTTTTAGGTAGTAAATTTACAGTGTAAATCAAAAAGTGAATGTATGCAGGCCGATGCAACTGTCGTATAGATTCATGGTTGCAGCTCCTTTTGATTTCAAAGAAGAGGGATAACTGGACAGAGAGACCTTCGAACACATAGTCCTGCTGCGTTTCTCAGGTATCCATGCCAACAGTAGCACCCCGTAGAGCACGCAAGAGGGCAGGTTATGGAGGCTGTTGCGCAGGTTGGTGGGCAAGGGGATCCGCACAGCTTGAACTTCTAGTTAGCAAGGCAGCGGCTTGATAAAGTTGCTATCAAAAAAGTTCTTAACTGGTTATTTATCAATACTTTAGAAACTCTAGTGAAATTACAGTGTATTTTTCTTAACGAAAATGATTGCGAGACAAATGAATACCATATTGTATTATGCAATTAGTCCTCGTCCGGAAATGGTACAGTTAATACTTTCTGGTTTTGGATCCAAGTAAAATATTGTGTGTAAAACTTCTCATATTTAATTAGATCTGATGCTGCAAAGAAAACAAATCACAAAGTATCCCTTAATTACTAATTTACATTTGTAATTTTGGGTATTACATTACAGGTCAAAGCATTAATACTTGGGAAAGTTAAATCAATTCTAGAGAACTGTTTTTTGCATTTTAAAAGTGAAAATTTAACGTTGAAAATATTGTGTTAAATTAACGGATTTAAAAAAATATTTTTTCATGAATAATGTTTACTATATTTTAGTAAAAAATCTTTGCGAAAACAAATAAACATGATCTTTCTTACCTTCACCATAGGTGATGCATATAGTTGCAACCACAAAAACTTTGTTGAATTTTCTTTGGTATTAGTAGTTTATGTCCTGAAAGCATTGTGAATTTTACGTCGAAAATCAAGACATACATACTATTTTTCTAGTATGTAAATAAACCTGTTTCACTTTAATTTTACTAAAATTGTGCTAGATGTATCTTTTGTTAAAAATGACATTGAGGCGTTCAGCTTATCAGCTTTTTAGAAATATTTAATGTACATTAAAACTAATTAAAAACCGTGTTTATTTAGTCAATTACGATAACAATAATCTTTTAAATGGAAAAAATATTATATTATTTTATTCAAGGGTGTGCCAAAATAAAATAATACAAGTTGATATCGTATTGTATTTAAATAAAAGACCATCGGTATTTATTTAAGAAGTAGTTTCAAATTACAGAATGTTTTAGAGAAAAAAAAATGTGTAACGCCAAATTCGATTGTAAAAATGGACATTTTCTTGTTTTCAGATTGTAAATTAACAAAAAATACTTAAAATATGATTAAATAATTATTGCTGAATTTTTTTAAAGTTAAAATTTAATATAGTAACAAATCAAACTAAGTGGCGAGGCTTTTATATGAAAACTGCTTAGGAAAAGGGTTTGGTATAAATATAAAAATCGAGTTTTTTTTATCCATACATTTTAGACATACGATCTTTTTGTAAAATAAAATCGCTACGCTACCGCCATCTACAAATCGGCAATGATCCTTAAATATTCAGTTTTTATTTTTAAAATGAAATTGTATCATAAAATTCAGCTACCAATTTCTTTAGGATCTCTTTTTGCAAACAATTATTCACTTAGACTCGCGTTAATCTTTGAAAATGTAAATGATGACTCCTTTTTAGCCTTCGTTTGTTATGAACTCTATTATACTATTTTTTTACTTGTCATTGTTTTTAACTAATGTTGCAAAACTTTTACATAATTTTATTGATTAGTGGAATATTAAAGATCATAATTAAAGAAAAAATATCATTTTATGAATGCTGTAAAATTGCTGTTTATTTAATAATTATTTAGTTTAGATTATAAAGAAAACAAAAACGCGTCTTACCCTTAAAATAGTTGGTACATATTATATTTTGGTTTACAGAATTTTACGAATTTGTTTGAGGTCGTTAATTACAGGTCTTAATAAATTTGATTCGGCTTTACACATATTAAAAATTATAAAACTCATTTAATGAAAAACATACATTTTAAAAATATTCTTTAAAAAAAGTCAAAATTTTGATGTTTTTACTTTATTTGTGAATTGATTCGTGTATATCAAGAAGTAAGTGTAAGCAGGTCGATGCAATCGTCGTATGGGGTATTCATAGTTGAACATCTTTTTTTGATTTCAAGGAGAAAGTACTGGACAGAGAGACCTTAGAACACATAGTCCTGCTGCGTTTCTAAGGTATCCATGCCGACAGAAGCACCCCGTAGAGCACGCAAGAGGGCAGGTTATGGAAGGCGTTGCGCAGGTCGGTGGGCACGGGGATCCGCACAGCTTGAACTTCTCGCCAGCTGGGCAGCGGCTCGCCAAATTTGCTGTCGAAACAGTTATTAATCGATTAATTATTAAAACTATAAAAATAACTACGAGATAAATTAAAGCCATTTTTTATCATTCGGTTCGTCCTCACACGAATCTAGTAGGTAACTGTAGCGTTAACTTAAACAAACCAAAAAAACAGTAATGCCGATCAAGCTTAGCTAACAATTTGTATTTTTTTTATTGCAACCTTTTTATCTTCTCAGTTTCCGAAAAGAGAGGTTAGAAGAGTTAACAAAAAGTTCACTCTCAAATAACTTTTGTTAATATGCTTAACATTTCCCCTACGGTGCTACGGTGCTGTAAAAAATGTTTTAACACTAACCGCATCATCCAGAACGTATATTTTTAAAAACCATGTTTTTCACTTGTTTTTTAAGAGGCAGCAATATTTCAAAAGTATTTTTTAGCACCGGACGAGAAGTGTTAACAAAGAAAATGCCAAAGAATGAACACAAATATTTTCAAAACAAAGAGAATGTTCCCATCATGCTTTCGTGTTCGGGAAATTAGAAATTAAATATTCATATGAATATCGGTTTCAAGTAAATTGGAAATTTAGTTGCGTTAGAGCGGAAACTTTTAATCATTAATGTACTACTATATTTAAAATAATCCCAAAACAAAAAGAATTTATAACATAAAACAAAACAAAAACACAAAGTTAAATTTTAAAATATTGTATATCACACTGTCTTATTCGATATATTATTATAATATTGATTGAACATGTCTCACGACCAAAAGATTACAAATATCAATAAAAAATAATTAAGTTTCTTATTTTCATTAAATTTGTTACGTTGGGTATTTAAATATCTATACAAATTTTAATAGATTGGACAGCAATGTAAATTTTACTGTAGTTTTTGATGTTTTATTATTGGAGAATAAAACATACATTTATTATGTGAATTTAGCAAATGGGTTGAAAAAAATGGAATAAATACTAATTTTACGAACAAAACATACTTTTTTCATCTTTTAAAAACAAATAAATATGAGTATCCTTACCTTCACCATAGCTGATACACATAGTTGCAACCACAAAAACTGCCAAGAATATTGTCACTCGGTAAGACATTGTTCAATTTTCTTTGTTAGTTTCTTTGGTAATAGTAGACTTAGTTGATGTCCTGAAAGCGTTGTGACTTTTAAGTCGAAAAGCAAGAAATATATACTATTTTTCTATTATGTTAATAAACCTGTTTCAATTTAATTTCACTTATATTCTGTACGATTTATCTATTGTTAAAAATTACATTGAATCGTGCAGCTTATCTGCTTGTCAAAAATATTTTAAGTGCATTCAAATAATGTTTATTTAGTTAAGTGTGATAAAATAATCTTTTAAACAAAAAAAAACATTTTAATTCATCCAAGGAAAGAGTAAGGGTGTACCAATATATAATTTCGTCAGTTAATATTGTATTTTATAAATTAACAATTTCAAATATACGAAATTTTAATTTAATTAGGTGAATATCGCAAAAAAAAAGGTTTAAAGGTGAGCTAATTTTAGTGGATTGACGCGTCACATAGTAGTAAGCTATTTTGTATAAAATAAAACTTTCTAAACACAGTTTTTAAATTAACAGAAAATACGAAAAATCATATTCAATGATCATTTATTTAGAGCATTTCGGTTCCTGAAACTGTACATTCTGAGACGTGGATTTCACAAATGTACCGAAATAAGGTAAAATTGCATGCATTTTTTTTTACATAGATAAAAACATATCTTATAAATATAAATGCCATTTTAACTTCAGTATTGAATTATATTTTTGATCACCATTAAGACAAGGATTTTTTTTGCCTTATTTAAACACTTAAAATAACATTAAAAACAAAACAGAAATAAACAAAAATATTTTACTACTATCATTTTTTGTATCTCACTCCCTCCTTGCATCCTGTAGAAATGGACAAACCACCGACATCTATTAATTAATTTATAACTTAATAATTTGATTCAGTTTTTATTTTATTCACTAACCTTGCGATTTTATGTCTAATGATGCTTTTCAAAGAAGCAAAACACGTGCCACATTTTGTAATACTGCAATTGGAAGAAAAGTCATCAATCACTTTTAGGGTGTTCACTGTCAATACTTGGTGGAAAGGCATTATATTAATAAAAACACAATAATCCTTTGTACTTCATTCCACTTTATTTAATATGTCAGGACCGGTTTCGCTCATTACGAGCATCGTCAACTGATAAGAAATATAATTTAACAGTGCTATTTATACAAAAATGGACAGTTATAAACAACAATTGGCATTGAAAAGAAAATACCAATTACATTAAAAGTGATTCTAAAATAGCACAAAATTAAAATGTTTAACACATCTAACATATAATTAAAAAGTCATCTCAGATTAATATAATTAAAAAGTCATCTGAGATGACTTTTTAATTATATGTTAGATGTGTTAAACATTTTAATTTTGTGCTATTTTAGAATCACTTTTAATGTAATTGGTATTTTCTTTTCAATGCCAATTGTTGTTTATAACTGTCCATTTTTGTATAATTAGCACTGTTAAATTATATTTCTTATCAGTTGACGATGCTCGTAATGAGCGAAACCGGTCCTGACATATTAAATAAAGTGGAATGAAGTACAAAGGATTATTGTGTTTTTATTAATAAAAAGTCATCAAATTAAATTTTAAACTACAAATGGTCTTCCTCAAAGTTTCCGCTGAATCCATCGAAAATAGTAAACACCATTATTCATTTAGATAAGTTTTATCATAATTATTTAAACTAACGCTTTTCGAATATTTTCAAAGTGCATTAAATGTATTGATAACCTGATAAGTCTTATAATTCAATGTCGTTTTGAAGAGTAGATAAATTAAACACTACCTCATTTAAAATATTCAAAACAGGTTAATTAACAAAAGAAAAAATGTATAAATACGTATATTTTGACTGCCGTCAAATACAGAAAGCTTTCATTGACTTAGAACATCTAGAAACTTACAATTAATTATTTTACAGTCTACAACAATGACTTTAAGAGTCACTTTGTTCTTAGCAATTTTCATGTTTGCAATCATAAATATTGAAGGTAAGAAAAATCTTTTTTTTTATATTAGTCCATGATTTATAAGTATCAGTTTATTATTGAAAAATTCACAATTTCCAATAATCAATCGATCTATTTAATTTTTAAAGCAAATTTATTGAACCGCTGCCCAGCTAACGAGAAGTTCAAACTGTGTGGATCACCGTGCGCGCCGACCTGCGCGACACCCTCACTAATCTGCCCTTATGTGTGCACTACAGGATGCTTCTGTCGCCATGGATACCTGAGAGACGCAACAGGAATATGTGTTCTCAGATCTCTCTGTCCTGTAATCATTAAAAGACAAAGGAAAGTGCTTAATGATTAACGACTACATCGGCGTCTTTACACCCAATCCTTGATTTACACCATAAATGAACTGTATTATACTTGAAATGTGATATGTTATGAATTCATTCAATGAAATAAAATATTTCGTAATTATTTCCCTCTATTGTTTAACGATTATAATGTGTTCAATTTTGTTTTCCGTAAGTATTTTTTTTATGTAAATTGCATAGCTTATTAAATTTATTATTTATATTAATTCAACCACGGAGCGAATATACCCAATTCGAACCCATTATTCACGGAAACCACTGACATTGACCACTGCACTACAGATCAGGGACGTCTTGAGGGCATAGGCAAGTAGGCATTTGCCTATGGGCGGCGAGTCCTAGAGAGCGGAAAATGATCACAGATTTTTTAAATAACTGAATATTTTTCACACGAATTTAATTTTGAATAAATATGATGCCTTAATGTATTTGATAAACAAAATACCAAATCAAGAATCGATACTTATACATATAATATGGGCTTTTGGATCATATTTATTCGTTAGGATCTATGTCAATAAGTTACAGATATATTATGGATCATCTGAAAGACGGAATAATTAACAAAGATTTGTTTAGGTGCGTAATTGAGTAGAGGATTCGAACTTTTGTATTGAAAATAATGGAGAATGATGAAAAATAAACGGGCGCTATTTTAGATAGCCTAGGAACGTACGGATAAATTATTATAATGAAACATATATAATAGACGTCTAAAAGAGTTGCATACACCGCCTATGAAAGCATTCATATTATAAAATGTTAATGTGCAGTATATGACATGGTCACAATTCAATTGAAAAGGTAGATACCAAAAATGATACTTCACATCAACATCATAAACTACGAAAACGTTTTCTTCGCATACGTCATAATCATAAATAATGTCAGATAATATATAGCACAACTAGGGCATCTAATCTTGTACGCTTTTTGCGATACCGGGATTCCAGCATTCACAATTTTAAATTTCGACATCCCGGGATTTATCAGTTACCATAATTGAATTAATTTGTCATATCCGCTCGCTAGTTGGTCACTTCATGATTCCTCCAAGATTCTCTGTCCCCCGCAAGTCTTCTTGCTTCCTCCCATGTCGTTCTAGCGTCTCGTAGCGCCACCGAGTATATTTTATGGATCATTGATGGCGAACCTAGGCCACGCGTGCCAATTTCTAAGTCTAAAAAAAATATTTTTTAAGTTAAAAAAAATAAAGTTTTGAAAAAAACCCATAAATTATACATTTAATTCCGTTTGATTAATTTTCAAATGTTTTTCAAGATAAACAAAAACCGTTTATTATATTATTGTGGCAACTTCAAACAATTTTTATACTGGCAACACTGCCATTGAAGTTTGTTAACTTTTGAGGTTATGCTCTCGGTTTTTTTTGTTGTTGTGTTATATTGGTTTACTTATGTACAACAATGTGCAAGTCGTAGAAAAGTTCTTCAAAGATTTGTTGAGTGTTGGGATGAATTTAAGCTTTTTTTAATTAATGTTATTGAAAAATATAACGAGTTACTGGACGTCGAATGACTTTCAAAATTAATGTTTTTTATTGATGTTTGCTTACATTTAAATGAATCAAATTTTAAACTGCAAAGGGCTAACAAAACAATTGTTGTTTTGTTTGATTTAATCAAAGAATTTGAAGCTAAATTTAAAAAAATCGATCGAGACGTTGTATCTAACACCTTCAAATATTTTTCAAATAAAAAAAATTAGAAGAAAAGCCAGATCAAATCAAATTAACAGGAGAATTTTCTTGACTGTGAAAAAAACATTATCTGCTTCTGTCTACGACTGCTATAAATGTAAGAAGGAGTAAGAACACGATTCATTTATTTTGTATGTGCATAGGTATTATACAAAAATGTTTATGTAAATAATCTGAGGTACAATTTCGCAAAAAGTTTTATTATTAAAATATTTGGCAGTAAATCGGGAAGAATTTAGGTTTTTAGCCTGATTTTTTACAAGTTATAGTGAATCCCGAAATCCCGGAAACGCTTAATCGATCGAGGTCCCGGGGTTGGTTGCCCTAAGCATAACATTATCGACATTGCATGTTTGGTGACGAAAGAACACAACGAACGATATTCGAATTTATGGTTTATTTTTAATTATGACACATTAAAATACAATAAAGTTTTGAAAAATACACATTTATTTGTATCAAGAAATTAATTATGACCAAACATTCAGTTTTGTCACTTTAAAACTAGTTTGCAACATTTTATAACATTTTATCTACCTTTTTTTAAAATTATTTATAGTAACTAAAAACAATAAATGTGATAAATATATTCGATATGGATACGTTATTAAATATTGACTAATTTTCAATATAAAAGCGTTGATTTTTTCTATCCAAAATCAAACAGCTTTCTTCGGCTCACTGAGTTTTTTCTAAGTACAAAAGCATACAAAACCAAAAAAAATGTCTTTGAAAGTGTCAATGTTTTTAGCATCTTTCATCGTTGCTGCCATATACATTAACTACAGTGAAGGTGAGTTTAATAGGTCATATTATATTATTATCATATATTTTTACACTATTTTCATATAAATATATACAATATTTATAGTAAAAATTTTAAAACTAAATCTTGCTAAATGTGTTTTATACTGTCTACAGTGGAAAATATCAATAAGTAAAATTGTTGAGTATCTTATTTGCAGGACTAGTAGTTAACTAATCGCTCATTCCCAGTTATTAGAGGTTTGTAAAGAGTGGGAGGGATTTTTTAGATATCACAAACACCCATGCCTTCGAATAGAAATGCTCGATCTGAGATTCGAGCCCGTGAGATCCGGCACGGAAGCCCACACCGTCGGTTGTTATTAAACGTCGATTGAATCATATCGATTTTTTTTATTTATTTATATACATAATATATTATTGACCATAATTGTAACAATTGCAAAGAATAACTTTTTTTGACTAAAAAAATTTTGCCAATAAATTCAATAACGGTCACGTAACGAGAGGTTATGATTATTTCAATCGATTAAGTGATCTCACAAAAATATGATACATGTGAGCTTTCATTAAGATTGTGGATAAATATTATAGAACGAGAGTACCTCAGATAATAAAATAAAAGCTGGACCATATCCTGTATCTGACATAGCATCATAGTTTGAAAACCATTTATCCATATCCTGGTACGACTGAAAACTAAAAAATTTCTACCTTCCGCAAAACCGCATCAAAAAATTTAAAAACCCTACAACATTTTTCAATAATGACAATATCAAAATTTTCGCTAGCTAGAACTTTATAAAAAAATAAAAATTATATATTTTAGTGATTGTCACGTGTACTCAATTTTATTTAATTTTTTGACCAGCATCTCACTCAAACCGCTGCTTACTCAACGAAAAATACAGACATTGTGGATCTCCTTGCCCAAGAACCTGCGCTGAGCACCCAACCTGCCACCATACTTGCGTAGAAGGATGTTTCTGCCGCCATGGATACCTCAGGAACGCCACTGGAACATGTATTCACAAATCTGCTTGCCCGTGAATTTCGTTTTGCCGCCATTTTGTGAACGACAATATCGCCCTTTATTTTGTTTTTCATATTCTCAAATTTTGTTTTATTTTGTTATCAACCTGAGTAATTATTTTTCACTTTTAGAAACTATATGATTCATAAAACAATATAAATTGCACATTGTTTTTCACTTGGTATTTTTGAACGTCATTATTTTAGGTTGTTTTTTTTTAACTAGACTACAGCTATTCGAAAATTCTAACACATAAATAATTAATTTCAGTGTGTATATTGCATTATATGAAATAAATTTTAATAATATTAAAAAAAATGTTTTTTTTTTGTACGCTACTATAATCCAACAATAGTTAGTTACTCATTCGATCTTATTATGACATCATCATCACGATCAAAAAAATCTGCAATATTTTTTTACTTTGTCACCTATCATCCTACAAATTCTAAAAACACAGTTTAACTAACAAGTAATCCTCTTCTTGCTCTATCTTATTTTTTTGTTCCTTATAAGAATTAAAACAAGCTATATAGCAATGCTTCAGAGTCAGGAGTCGTTATGCGACATATTTGGATCTAACTTGCTACAAAATAATAAACATATTTAATTAGCTGTAGTGAATTAACAAGAACTCGTTTTTTGTCAGCTTGTTCCACTACAACTTTAGAATGGTACAGCATAAAGATTTTCTGGTTCTTATTCCATTATCAAGAAAAACTTTCATTCTTTTAATTGGTTAGTCTCGTCAGTCAATGCGGACTGTCTGGGACACACAGCTGTACTCGATTAAAACCAAATGCCACTTATTCAACGCTTGCATTCTGCCGGTACTGCTTTATGGTTGCGAATCATGGCACCTGACGAAAACTCAGACAAACCGTATACTGAGCTTCGAGAACAGATGCTTGCGTCGGATAATGGGGGTGAGGTGGTTTGATTTTGTGAGAAATTGAGAGATAAGGGAGCGTACAAGACAGCGTCCCGTCACGTAAGTGGTTTGGAGAGACGTTGGAACTAGCTGGGTCACGTGCTGCGGATGCCTCCGGAAAGCCTCAATCCTGCCTGCCTCTTCTTTCGACCGGTGGGATTCCGGCGCCCCGAACGTCCGTCGGGTACTATCCATAGGATGTACTCGGCCAAACTGAGGGATGCTGGCATGTCATGAGAGGAAGGAAAGCAATTGGCGGGAGACAGGGAAACATGGATGTGCCCACATATGCTCCACATAGGGAGTGAACATGGCCAAAGAAAAAGGAGAAGACTCGTTTTGAAGACCAGAAAAAGATATTCATTTCTTGAGATAAGAATATTTAATTCATCCTCGCTCAATAGAACAAACATATTTGCCAGTACAACTACGTATGATGAATATAATAATTATGTATACAACTTTCCAAAACTAAAATTTCAAACATTTTTTTTTTTTGGTTATTTTGTTTATGATTCGGCTTATTGAAATTTTAAAAAGCCATAATAAGTTGTTTAAGACATCCATGCTTTCTATCAGAAAACCATAAACCAATTTATGAAACGGGTTTGTGCTGGGATTCAAAACCTTGAGCACCGTAACTGTAGTGAACAATGTTGACCATTCGCTTGTGGACATAAAAAAGTATGTAAGTTATCTTGATAAAAATAAGTATTACTACTTACGTCTTTGGACAGTTTTAGAACTGTTCAAAATGATCTTATGGACATGCACAATTGAGCATTAAAGAAGAAAAGTATAAATAAAAAACAGTTTATGGCTTTTAAACCACATAGTGTAAAATTATATTAATTATTACACTAAGCGTCTGAATATCAAGAACCCATCATTAAGGTACAAGTTAATCTACTCTACAATAAATATGAAAAGATATCAAGGTTTTGCTGACGATGCATCATTATGCAAATGTTTTGAATGTCTCAAAATTTGTTTTTTGTTAGATTAATTTTGGTATTTAGGGCCAAAGAAACGTAATTTGATTGTTTGCGTTTTTGAGTAACAAATACCACTGGATATAAAATAGCATATAACATAAAGTGGCAAAGAGACATATCAATAAAAGCAGTGAATGAAAAGATATTTCAATACGCATTTTCTGATGTTTTTTTTATATTAAACACAATAACTCATCAAAAAAATATATAAAAAGACTTCAGGAAACAAAACATCACTCTTTACGACACGTATGGACAACCACCGGCCCGCCGAGATATTTTTTCCGGCCCTGTTTCATCTCGACGAAATATTAGAGAAATAAATTAAAAGTTCGAGGTAGCGATTAAATAATGGAGATCACACGGGCGCTTGCAGTGGCTCTACTCTACTAGTTCATGATCACCACCATATAAGAAATAGCAACGTGTTTTATTTAATTTAATATCACTTATTATGTTTAATAATTTTGTCCGGCTCTTGACTCGTAGACAGAATGATAATTTGGCCCCAGACTTAAAAATGGTTGCCCGTTGCTTTACGACAGTAAACAAATAATAGTTTGCATCTGCTAAAAAATAAGAAACAGATTATCTCCATTCGCCATTTGATAGATGGAAAGAATTTATAAGTACGACGGCCTTTCGGGGAAACGTCCCTACTACTATGTTGGTGTCTACCTCTGCGCCAATTGCGTTTGATCTGAACCTCAAGCTGTTTTATTTACTATTTTTTTTAAATGAAAAAAAAACTGATCACACGTCCATTTTCGCTTTTATCCAACAGTATTATCCTCTTTTACCTGTTGGCTAAATATTTTTATTACTTTTATTTTTTATACAAAGTTAGTCGGCCCAGATTTTTTGATTATAGCGCTAAATTTTAGGGTGCAGTGAAAGCGGTAAGTTTATCACTAATCCTGTCCTAGCTTTACCCTTTTATAAATACTGCTATCTTTGAAAAAGAGAGGTTGAGCGACTGAGTGACAAACACGGCTCGCAGAAAAACTTCTGATGAAATACCTCATTAGGAGGCCATATACTCCACACTGGAAGTGAGTATGGATTTTTTTAAAAGTTAATGTCATAATGTCAATCTTGCTGTACTAGCAATGCTGATATAATTTATAATTTCGATTGAAGGTGCTTGATGGAATTTCAATATCAAATTTGAATTGTCTGAATGCTGTACCCTTCCATTAATCTTGTCACTAACGACCCGGGTTTCGAATTTCGGCATATTCAGGCTTTTCAAGTACACGAATGTACTTGAACTGAGACAGTTCAAGTCGAAATTCTAAATTATTAAAAAATATTTTGTGTTATGTTTATAATTTTTACTGAAACACTTTTATATGTTGGTTCAACTTTATTCTGATAACATAATTCACACTTTATTAATCAATCTATTAATCAAGAAGAAAAATAGTGAGATACCAGGTTGCAATTGTTTTTGTATCCTTCAATAGTTCCATACTTCAATTGTTTCATTCTAGAATGAAACAATTGCAATAGAATGTCATAGAGAATAAACATAGTATGCTATGGTGTTGAGTATACATAACAGTTGTAATGGTTGAGAAAATATTGATAAGAACCTCTAAAATTCTGGAATATTACACCTGGAATGAGAAAAATATTGAAATTTCCACCCCTAGTGCTGACTTAAAGGTAAAATATTAAACTAATCGGAGTTCAAATATTGCTCTCCAGGTTTTAGATACATAATCTATGATTAATTTCAATAACTCTTCAATCTGTTAACATAATTGAATAGTATTCTTTGAAAAACCGAATCAAGGTTTTCGCAAACAAGTAAAACAGTTAAATATTTTCGTAAAAGTAATGTAATGAATTTTGAAAATAATATCCAAACTAATGAATTTCCGTGCATTTATTTTGTCACCAAAGATCCCGGTTTTACTTTCAGGCAGTTAAGTCAAAGGATGAACATGAATTGTCATTCAAAGATTTAAATTTGATATTGAAATTTTGTCAAGGACCTTTAGTTAAAATCCTTCATTGATTTGACAGAGTTTTAACGAACAGTATTCAATATTTAATGACCTTAGAAACTCATCGACATAAATGTAACACAATTATTGCATCTAAAAAAACATGCAGTTGTAATAAACTTGTTTTAAAACATTTCATTACCTTTTATCAAACTATTTTTCAATCATTTATAGAAAATAAAAACAATCAATGCGATAACAGCTTTTTTGATAAAGGTAATTCATTAGAAATTTTCAATATAAAAGTGTTGATTTTTTCTATCCAAAATCAAACAGCTTGCATCGGCTCACCAAGTTTCTTTATAAGTACAAAAGCATTTAAAAAAATGTCTTTGAAAGTGTCAATGATATTAGCTGCTTTCGTGGTTGCTGTCATGTACATCAATTACAGTGAAGGTGAGAATTAACTATCTATTTTATTTATAAGATCTTTAATAATAAAAATATTTAATATTAAAGCCTGCCTGGTCTAATGTAATCATTAGAAATTACTTTAAACTTTGAAAATATATGCGCTTTTTTTACTCTTCTGTTATGTTTATAGTTTTTACTAAAACACTTTTATGTGTTGGTTCAATTTTATTTTGATAACATAATTTTACACTTTATAAATCAATAAATCAATCTTATAATTAATACGAAAATCGTGAGAATGTGACAGGTTGCAATTGTTTTCTTATTCTCCTACTGTTTCATACTTCATTTGTTTTATTCTAATGCACGAAGGACATTTGAAAATAGAACGTCATACAGAATAAAACATAGTATGGTATGGTATTGAGTATACATAACATCTCCCCCCTAAATCATAAAATCCTTCATAAACCAAAGTATTTGTTTTACTTGTTGTATTTCATTATTTTCCCTATATATATGTATTAAGTACTTTTTTCATGTAACGCGGTGGAACGGCGTTCTAGCACCTTCCTTTTTGGCATTTAAATGTTTCTAAGCAATATTCGCCAAGAAAAAATATTTTGCTTCGAAAACTTTTGTTTTTTAAAGAGAAAAAAACACGAGAAATTAATAAAAGAACTTAATAAAAGCAAACAAATTGAGCTGCGTGATATAAATTTATCAAAGGAAAATCACTCTGTTAATGTGTTTTAATGTTATATTATTTCATTTTTAACCAGCAACTAAATATTATTGAACGAGAGTACCTCAGATAATAAAATAAAAGCAGGGCCATATCCTGTATCTGACAGAACAAAATAGTTTGAAAACCATTTATCCATATCTTGGTACGACAGAAAACTAAAAATCTCCTGCCTTCCGCAAGATCGCATCAAAAAATTTAAAAACCCTACAACATTTTTCAATAATGACAATATCAAAATTTGCACTAGAAGAAGTTTATAGAAAAATAATAATCTAATATATAAATCTAAATAATATTTCAGTGGCTGTCACGTGTACTCAATTTTATTTAATTTTTTGACCAGCATCTCACTCAAACCGCTGCTTACTCAACGAAAGATACAGACATTGTGGATCTCCTTGCCCAAGAACCTGCGCTGAGCACCCAACCTGCCACCATACTTGCGTAGAAGGATGTTTCTGCCGCCATGGATACCTCAGGAACGCCACTGGAGCATGTATTCATAAATCTGCTTGCCCATGAATTTTGTTCAGCCGCCATTTTGTAAACGACAATATCGCTCTCCATTTTGTTTCAAAGACACTCAACTGTTTAATTTTACTTTCGTTAATTGAAAATTCAAGATACAAGCCTCAGAAAATAGATGAGGTAAAAATATCAAAGTATACCGTTCCACAAGAGTTATGGTTCGGTGATTCTACCGAACATTACTTTTCCGAACACGAACACTCCGAACGGGAATAGTCCGAACACGAACACTCCGGCCAAGAATACACCGAACACCGATTCTTTCGGACTCGGAATCTTCCGCACACAGAACCTTCCGGATATTGAATACTTCGCACACCGAATACTCCGAACATTTAAAAAAAATTATTAGAAAAATCATTGTTTTATTGTAACGTGGAATGTTTTATGGCAATTATGCCAAATATTTTTCATAATGAAAACAAGAAACGTATTTAATTTTCATGTATATAAGCAGTTTAAAATTTTATTCGTATTTTAGCTTATTAATTTTGATAATTACGTTGTATTATAATTGTGCTGATATTTTTGATTATATTGAAAGGAAATACCATGCATTTAAACATTTAAAATTGCAAATTGATATTAACAGTACTTTAAACATAATTTTATTATCTTATTGATACACATATTATACATATTTTACATTCACTTGACAAATGCAAAAATGTGTACATGAAATTTTAAACATATTATGTGTTTGTAATTTTTTTATTGCAATGACTTCAATATATAATTTTAGCAATTATTATTATTGAAAGAAATGAAAGTATAGTTGAAGTTATTCATAGATCTGTTAATATTATATTCCCCCCTCTCACCCATCCTATCTTATGAACGGGGCGTATCGAGAGTGATAAGGTTACCACGAGTCCTGTCCTAGTCCTATCCTTCTATCCCTACTCTCTTTGGAAAAAGAGAGGTTGGACAACTGAGTAACAAGCAGTTCTCGTTAAAACACTTATGTTGCGATTATTACTTGCGATAAACTGATGGCCATAGACTAGTATACTTAGGACTGTGACTTTTTCTTTGAATTTGCAATACTTCTTTGTGAATCAATGTTATACAATGACAAATGTAGGCATTATAGCTTTAAGATAGATTTTTGTGTTAATTTTTTTAAACTTTATAAAGCATAAAAAAATAGTTTAATGTAGTTTGGTGGTTTGGTATTCAATATAAGTTTTTATTTCAGAATTAAAGTCAATTAATGTTATTGTTGAGAGTTTTAATACATGTTTTGATGTTATGAAAACGTCGTAATCTAATTACAGTAGTGCTTTAAAAAAAATAGTTTATTCTTAAATAGAAACTCACGATATAAGAGATAATACATATTTATTATTGTTGAATATAAACATTTGTTTTGGATTAAATGCACGCAGTGCTAAAAGGTCTTTGGTTTACAAAATAATAATGTTATTATTTTACAACCATTTCGTGCGAAAACATTGTAGATCTGTTAATGGCTACCGACCCTCTGACTTCAGCGTCAGAGGATTAATACCTGAAGGGTATTATATTGTAATAAATATATATTTTGTAAACATGTATATTGTGTATGTATATTTTGTTTTTTATTATATGATAATAAATACATATTTTGTAAACTTTTCATATTTGGATTTTAGATCTACTATGAGTCGACCTTTTTAGACAGTTGACACAATGATCGCTTGCTTACATAACAAATAAATAATGTAGCTAAAAAACCTTATTTTTTTATATTTATGTTTTTATGTACCTATATGTAGTTACATAATAAGTTTAATGAAAAATCCTGTTAATTTTCTATAATGTTAATAAATAAAATGTCTTTTTTCCTTCTTATTTTAGTAATATATTATATTTTTTTGATAAAACTGTTTTCATGGTATCGTGATTTGTTTACTACATAAATGTGTTGATATGTACCCTTAAATAAACAGCATTACTCTCTGACTTCTATTGATTCATAAGTCTTAAAAATATTTATAATCATCCCAACACTAAATCTACATAGAAATGGAATTTTTCAATAAAGTAAATCCAATATTATCAGAAGAACTAAAGTATCTTTAATAAAATTATTGAGCTTTTACACCAATAAATGGACGTTAAAATTTTGTTCATGAGATTACGACGTTTTTATAACATCAAAACATGTATTAAAACTCTCAACAATAACATTAATTGACTTTAATTCTGAAATAAAAACTTATATTGAATACCAAACCACCAAACTACATTAAACTATTTTTTTATGCTTTATAAAGTTTAAAAAAATTAACACAAAAATCTATCTTAAAGCTATAATGCCTACATTTGTCATTGTATAACATTGATTCACAAAGAAGTATTGCAAATTCAAAGAAAAAGTCACAGTCCTAAGTATACTAGTCTATGGCCATCAGTTTATCGCAACATAAGTGTTTTAACGAGAACTGCTTGTTACTCAGTTGTCCAACCTCTCTTTTTCCAAAGAGAGTAGGGATAGAAGGATAGGACTATGACAGGACTTGTGGTAACCTTATCACTCTCGATACGCCCCGTTCATAAGATAGGATGGGTGAGAGGGGGGAATATAATATTAACAGATCTATGAATAACTTCAACTATACTTTCATTTCTTTCAATAATAATAATTGCTAAAATTATATATTGAAGTCATTGCAATAAAAAAATTACAAACACATAATATGTTTAAAAATTGATATATACATGTCCAATGACCAATTGTACACATTTTTCCATTTGTCAAGTGAATGTAAAATATGTATACTATGTGTATCAATAAGATAATAAAATTATGTTTAAAGTACTGTTAATATCAATTTGCAATTTTAAATGTTTAAATGCATGGTATTTCCTTTCAATATAATCAAAAATATCAGCACAATTATAATACAACGTAATTATCAAAATTAATAAGCTAAAATACGAATAAAATTTTAAACTGCTTATATACATGAAAATTAAATACGTTTCTTGTTTTCATTATGAAAAATATTTGGCATAATTGCCATAAAACATTCCACGTTACAATAAAACAATGATTTTTCTAATAATTTTTTTTAAATGTTCGGAGTATTCGGTGTGCGAAGTATTCAATATCCGGAAGGTTCTGTGTGCGGAAGATTCCGAGTCCGAAAGAATCGGTGTTCGGTGTATTCTTGGCCGGAGTGTTCGAGTTCGGACTATTCCCGATCGGA
>CM062841.1:8187867-8321325 GCA_031772345.1 Himalopsyche anomala | reverse complement strand
AAGTATACCGTTCCACAAGAGTTATAATGATAGTTAGTTTGTTACTAATTCGGACGATGGCGTGATGCTTAATTAACAATCGACATATATTATTCTTGTGGAGCTAAATACTTTTTTTTTACCTTATTTACATGCAGTCATACCGCGTGTATGTTAATTTAATCAATAAATCAGAAAATATAATCAATAATCGTTATTGACTTTTAAAAAAATTATGGTTTATTAATCAAAACTTGTATATTGTTTTTAATTGGTATTTTCATGTTGCGAACTACTTGAATATTTCTCATATTATTTTATGTTAAATGCTGTATTCAATTTCATAAACCATTTAAAATGTATCAAACTAAAATACAACCCATTATTATTGTTAATATTGCTTGTTTATGAAACAAATTTATAACATATAAATATAAACATGAAAAACAATCTTTATTTTTTTTATGAAATACTACATAACCGATCCCGTTACTCAGTAGTAGGGCTTCCAAACCGGTTTAAACCGAAACCGGTTAACCAGTTTATCGCGTGTTTTGAAAAAACCCGAAAACCGGTTTATTTCACTCGGTTAACCGGGTTCTATCAAAAATACTCTTCTTATTTTTGTTCTAAATGTTTTATAATGAATTTACTGCGTTATATAGGAAACAATTCACAAAATACAACAAACATGTACATATATATACTGTAGAATAATCTACTTCTGTCTCAAAGTTGTCTATGTTGTGAACAGAAATGACTCTTTCAAATAATTTGACATTTTTTGATAAGTGAATATTTTGGTATTTTACTCTATTTTTGTCTAAACATTGGATTTCTTGTCTTATCCAGTTGGTATTTTTTAAACATTGAATGCATTTAAACATCATTATTGTGGTGAGTTTTATAACCAAGCTCTATTTTTTTTATTTGACGATTTTTTTTTATCATAAAATATTTTTTCACATGTTATAATAGTAATTGTTACTTTGCCATAGCAAACAGGTTGGTAACTATAGTCCCATTAAGATAAATGTCGTGTTTTTTGTTTGAAATTGGAGTATTAGCTGTTATGCCAAATATTGAAAAATTTCTACTTTTTTTTTTTGCATTCCTACCTAATCAAAATACATGATATTTCGGTTTAAACCGGTTACCCGGTTTATTTGTCAGAAAAAAACCGAAAACCGGTTAGTATATAAGTCCGGTTAATTGGAAGCCCTACTCAGTAGTTAATGCTTTTGAGCTTCTGTCTTTCTTAGTTTCGGTGCCGGGTTTGTGGTCGAGCAGTTAACATCCTTTCTACTTCTTAACCCATCTTAAAAAATGTGGCATAGTGAGAGTAATTAGTTTACCATTTTTACTGGCTCTATCCTTTTATACAGACTCTTATAGAATAAGCGGTGTTGAGCAACTGAATAACAGTTGAAATAAACTCCAATATTAAGTCACATGCTGTACATTAAAAGCGGATATGGATAAAAAAAATCAACGATATGGATTTCGGGAATCTTTCCTTGCTATCATCTACCAGTTCCTGTATACGAGATACAATAAGAGAGATTAGAGATCTGCCTTTTCCTTTCTTAATTATATCCCATCTTTTTACCTTACCCAAAGCAACTAGCTCACTGGCTGTGTTGTGGAACAGATTATTTTATCCTTTATATCAGTAACCGAGATGGCGCAAAATAGTATATACAGTCAATCCTCTTTTTATGCGGTAGATGCGTTCCACGAACTATCGCATAAAAAAAGACTTGACTTCCATACAAAAAGAGGGGATGCGTTCCATGAATTTAAAAATCCGCATAACTTTGAAACAGCGAGTTAAAATATACCCAAAATCGCATAAAAAAACTTAACTTCCATAGAAAAAGTGGGGATACGTTTCATAAATTTAAAATCCGCATAACTTTGAAACAGTGAGTTAAAGTATACCCTAAATTGCATAAAAAGTATCGGAAAATTAGGAAAAAAACACCGTAAAAATACTTAAAATTGTACAAAAAAAAAAAAACATTATAAAATAAAAAAAAAATGGTTATTGTTTCACTTAAGAAACTTAGGTAAAATTATCGTCAAGGTTGGAAGGTTGTGTTTATGATTTATTCTCTATTAAATCAAAAATACAACGATACGTGCTCTTGATGTAATATTTTTATAAATCATAAATTATAGTGCATTTTTTTAAAAATTCTAAAAAACCGTATAACTTCAAAATCGCATAAAAAAACCGCACAAAAAAGGATTGGTAATAGTATTATTTCAATTGTAATGTGTTACTCGTGTTTTACTTATTTTAATAGCATCGTTAGACTATCTTTATTGTAGGGATTTAATGCATAAGACAAGAACAAGACTTGTGGTTAGAGAGTTGTTGTCTTTACGACCTTTTAACTAGTAATTGAAAGGGTGAGAGAAAAATTTTGGATATCACAAACACCCATGCATTCAAACAGAAATCGTTAAATTGATTTCGTGTAAAATAAATATAAGGAGATATATATTTCACCTTCATAATTACCAAAGACTTTGTTTTCAAAACACCATCAATATTTCTGACATTTAGGTTATTTTTGAAACCACCTTAAATATCAACGCGTGAAATTATTTTTTTCCTAAAATTAAAATGCCAATCAGTGCAAATTTTCGAAAAAGTATGACACGTATCATGATAAATATTTTATTTGCATACTTGTTAAAATGTACAAATCACATCATAATACATAGAGATTTTACAAATATTATAATATTCCATTTTTCTCGAAACAACCAAAAGTTGTTTTAGCCAGCTTTGAAAGTAAGCGCTTCATATTGTGGTATAGATTTTCCAATTTGAAAAATATCTTTGATGTTTGTATAATTTATCTAGGATAACGTTGTTAATTTATTGTAAAACCGATAACAGCTATACGTATGTACAAATATTATAGAAAATAATAACGCCACCGTATAAGCTTGTAATTAACAAATCAAGTAAACAGCAAATGAAAAATTTTAACTATCAAGATAATAATAGCCTTAAAATTTTGATATAAAACATATAATTTATTTTATTTTATTTAAGATTTTGACTGAAGGTGCTGGGTGGAAATTAAATATTTAATTTGAATCGTTCAAATTATGTACATTCACATAAGTTTTGTCACTAACGACCAGGGTTTTGCCTTTCGGCATCTTTATGTGGTCAAGTGCACGGATGCACTAGTTAATCAGTCGTACGACACCTGTATCGTTTTCCACGTAAGAAATTAAATATTAACTATACATGACTTTTAATATAGTATTTGATGATTTTCCTCTTTCTCTTTTTGACTGATTGACATGGTTATTTTACCTGTTACAAAGAGAAGAGTTTGTTGTACGTGTAAAGGATGTTCTATTTAATCGTCAAGTAATAATGCTTTTATCGTTGGATAAGGATAATCATGACGCTATAAATTTTTTTGGTGGATTTTGATTTTTGTTTTTTGTGGATTCTACGATTTATATAATTTTGTTTTGTTCATTGATTGTGTTTTTTGGCGTCTTTGAGAAACATCTTCAGACTAAAGATTCCGTGATCTACGTATACTTTTTAAACACATAACTACTTAACAATTTGTAGTACCTTTTAGTTGGAATGTAAATCCATAAATTGATTGAAACACTTGATTCATATCTAATAAAAATTAATTTTCAAACTAAACGTATGCATAATCCATAAACTAATGTTCGAGTGTAACAATTGGTTTTTATTTAATAAAAAGTGAAGAATCTAGATTTGCAAGTTGTAATGTATTTGTTTGTTTTTTTTTTATTTCAAACAATGATGAAAACACTTTGAGCGCTATTTCAGTGTTTGCATGTTAAAACAGTTTTATAAAATAAACATCGAAATTCTGTAGTCGAAAAAAAAGTAAAAGAAAATAATAATATTATGATATGAAACTATATTTAAGCATAATAAAATGGTTGATTGATTGGAATCGCAAAAGAATACGTATGAAAATTTTAAGTACAAATAAATATATAACAATTTCGAAATGATTTTTTTTCACAAAGGAACTGATTTTTAAAGTTATGGAAATTTTAAGAAAACGTACATTACAATGTCAAACAGTACAACTATAACTTTAGTAAATTATAGTAAAGTGAAAATAAAAAATATTTACAATTTAAAGTTTTATTGTTCCGTAATAATTACAAAATATCATTAATAGCTGTTTCGGCATCACGCCACCATCATAACTAGACGATAATGATTAGAAGTGTGCTTGTGAAATCATATGCGTTGCTATTTTTATAATACTATCTATAGTGGTAGAAATTACCAAGTAAAAGCCAACTTAGTCAATACAATTTATTATGTTTGCATGTTTTTAAAGATGGATTTAAAAGATTTTTTATTGCAGTCATATTATGTCGAGCAATTGAACTTGCGTTATTCAACAGTATGACGAAAACATTACGTAAATAATGCAGTGACTTTTGTGACAACGATTTAGCAAACTATTCATTTGATTCGATTTTTTTATTGTTTTGTTTATATCTTGTCTTGTATTGTGCAGATCGGGAATTTTACGTTTGAAAATGTATTTTTTTGTCGATAAATAAATAAAAAATATATATTAAATCCAATAGAGAAAGTAGCAGAAGGTTTTTCAGTTCAAGGTGTGTCATATTGCATCATATTCAGTTTAATTGCATTGCTCTTGCAGGACGCAGACTCCAGCCGTGTTTCTGAGATATCCTTGAGCGCAGTAGCAACCTGATGTGCAGAAAAATGCGCAGGTCGGTGCAGTTGTGCAAGTCCTGGGGCAGGGTGATCCACAGAGCCTGTATTTTTCATTTGCAGCACAGTTTCGGAAGAGGAGTAAGCCTGAAATCAACAAAGTAGGGTCAATGATAACGTTTATTTTTAGATAAACTTTGTATTTATTTTTTTACTTTATATCGTATTGTATGTTAATTTGTTATTGTTTATTTTTATATTTATGTTTACTCGTTATATCAGAGGATTGATTTAATCTAAGACTACATATATAAATATCGATAGATGTCAAGTCCGTAGTGCAGATTTCCGTGACAGATCTCACGGGTTCAACCCCCAGTACGAACAGATTTTTTTCAATGCGTTTATCGATTTTTATTCGGAGGCAGGGATGTTTGTGATCTCTAAAAACAATGATTCTTTCCTATTCTTACAATACAATGGAGAGAACAATTAGCTTACCACTATTCTTGTCTTAGGCTCATCTTTTATAGACTTATTCTGTTTGAAAAAAAAGAGGTTTAGCAACTGAGTAACAAGCACTTTTTGTAGAAAAACTTATTTCCATTATAAGGTCATATTATCTACATTGAAAGCGGACATCTCATAATAATTTATGACAAGTATTGTATTTTTGTACAAAAAAACTGTAGGTATGAAATACTTATTTTTAATGAAATTTTGTTGAATATTTACTTTTACAATCACCCACAATTCAAAGCAAAAATATTAATAACAACTTAGCGATAAATTAAAATGGATTTATTTATAATATTATAAGTTTTTTTAATGAATATTCAATAATTTATAAAAATAAACCTAATTTTTGTACATCTGCCACTTTTGACTCTGATGTTTAAAAAAGAATTTCAATTTTAATAAATCAATATGTCTTGAATTTTTAATTGAAAAAATACGTCAAAACCAAGAGTTTTGGATGTTTTAATACACAAAAGAGACAATTTTCAACTTGCATGCAAGTTAAAAAAAAACCAAATAACTTTAAAAAAAAATCTTCGGTCACATTATCATTTATATCAGATATAACAAATTATAGATGGCTTACAATTCATTCTTAATTAACCTTACCTTCGCTATAATTAACACACGCAACTAGTAGGAATGAAACTACAAATAACGTTACTTTGTAAGACATTGTCGAATTTTTTTTACGAGTAATAGAATAATGATCTTTTCAAAACAAAATCATGTATTTTATACCCAAAACGTCAAAAAAACTCGTTCTTTTTTTTAAACACTTGTTTTGCAATAGACAATGAAAATTGTGATAAATAGCTGATAATTAGCTGTTTTTTATTATAGATAATTAGTAAAACAATTTCAAACGGCTCCAATATTAAACCAACAAGAATAAATTTTATCACGCATTCATTACATAGTATTTTGAAGGTGAAAATGTTGAAACATTTTAATTGCTTTAACATTTGTATGAAAGATAAACTTTTATTAATTGATAATAATTATAATCACTACAACTGAACCAACCTCACACTTGTTTATTTCGTTTAAAATACGAAACATTAAATTATGAAATCATTTTTTCAAATCGTACATTTTTTCGGACTGGAATATTTTACTAATGTGAACGTAGATCCAAACATTTTTGATTTTTGTTAAATCTAGGTTTTGTATAAACAATAAGATAACTGCGCAATAGCTTGAAAAAACCTATTTAATTATTTTCTCATAAATAGATGTCTCTGTGTCGAAATCTGAAGCTTTTCGCCTCGCATTCAAATAATTTTCTTATGTTTGAAGTTTGTAAATAACTCACTACGGTTTTGCGGTGTCGCCACTATTCCGAGAACCAATCCCCGAAAGTTGGTCGTTCCACTAAAACACAATTAAAGTTCCACGCTCGGTTGGCTTGTGGAAATGCCACCGCCGCCTCCATACATAGCACTATACCTGCGCATTTTAATATTCTCCTACAATAAAACGAATCCACTTCAATTCACCATTTCAGCCATCTTTTAGTGGGATCGTTAGACAGACGCAGACGCTGTGATATCTCTTTCGGAAGAATTTTTGCGCCCGCGGCCGACGCTTTCGTACACCTGGCGCTTCTTGAAGAGCTGGATTGGTAGTAAGAAATAAAATATTTAATACAATCCAAAAACGAAAAACTATCGACGGTGTCATATTTTAAAGGATCTTATGGATTATTTATCTCATCAGAAACTGTACTACCAGAATGTCGCTAAAATTCAATATTTTTCAGTAAGGATAAAAAATATTGCGCCAGGACTGGACTAGTTGGTCACGTAATTGATTTCAATACGGCATGCTTTTTAGAATCGTTTAAATGGAGGGAATCTAGACATTTATGCCTTCAAACATAAATTCATCGATCGATTGAAAAATCAATAACTTTTAAAGCAATGACATTAACCATTACACAACAGGCCGTAATGCCATACAATATCATATATTTGTATTAATAAAAATGTTTGTAGGAAAATATCGCAATTTAAAATGAACTATTGTAAAGTAATAGTAAGATAAACTATTTTAGAAAAAAAATATCAAACAAGATATTAAGTTTTGTGCGTATATCTCAAAAGTAATTCAGTATGAGAATGATGATACAACCATTAAGTAGCGTTATTTCAAAACCTATCACCTGCGTACGATACTTGCGAAGAGGAAATGTAGAATCATAACAAACAAATGTTTTTTATACAACACCTTCCCACCAAGAATTAAGAATTAACACCTAAAAATTACTTATATTGAAAAATTGCACGTCACTGTTTTTAAATTAAAAATATAGTAAATCACTGAACGTTGATTGTGAGTTGAAATCTTTTTTCGGTTTATTGTATAAAAGATGAAACGAGCTTATCCTTGTTTTTTTAAAAAAAATTGGGGATATATTGCACAAAGGTGTGTATTTAGGTGTACGCCACACACCTTCAAACTCTAGAACATTAAATCATTTTATAAGTGCATTTATAGACGGTAGTGTTTTATCTTATATGTAAGTATTCTCCAAGATGCCTATTATTTCGGCCGAGTGATGATTTAACACGTATAATTATATTATTGATCGATTGGCTAGCTAAAAGTTTTGCCTTACTCTATCGTTCTCTTTTTACTTTCATTGAAAACGAGAGGATGATGGACTGAACGGCAAGAAGATCTTGTAACTGATGTTGAAATTATCTCCATAAGGAGTCATTATGCTCCACATGGGGATTGAACATGGTAGAAAAATGTATCATACATAGTAAAACCACTATTTTTTTAGACACAAAATATTATTATTATATTTCATATTATTTCAGTCAGTATTTTATAAAGGTAAATAAAATCATTTAATGTTCTCTGAATAATTTCTAGTTCAATTCTGCAGTAGCATTTCCAGGCATAGAAAGTATGGTCGCAACGCATACATAATAAATATTCAAAATTTGCAATGGATTATCGGTAGTCGTTAGATATAACGTTTCACTGTGGCAAAATGCGGTATATCCCCTTTACTATACTCTATTATTTTCTTCTCCTATTTTATTATTTTCCGTTATATACCTTTTCTAGGTATGGAAACCCTTAATATAATTTGAATAAAAGAACAAAGCATCAACCTCTTCTGAAAGGGTTGCAACTTTGAGACAGTATATTCGAATACAGAAACCTTTTCAAAATCTTTATTTTAGTATAAAAAATTAGCAAATTTATGTTTTTATCTGAAAATCTTTAATGGCTCTAAGTCTCTGTGCAAAAGATTTTAAAACTTATTTTGACGTTAACACGAACGTAACTATTGTTGGTAAAACATAAATGTATTAACTGTGACTTTGTTCATTTTTGTTGTCATAGAGTAGGATAGTTAGTTTTATATGTTGTTTTGGTCGAACTGTCAAACGCAGATAATGTCGTGGTCTACTGCATTACTTAACAGAACGACTATAAGAGCCAAAGTAACTTATTTAACCACAGCAGTGAAGCATATACGCAATTGTATTATACCTACAGTCAAAAGCTAATACAAAACGCTGTAGCTTACCTTAGACTGTCTATATCTTTATGCACATGAGAATAGCCCTGCACGTATGTTCCGAATTTGGAGCATTTGAAATCTGCTACTTGTAACATAGTTTACTTAGCCTCTCTTTTTCGAAGGTACTAGATATAAGAAATAGGCGTATATTAATTGCCTTGATCCCTCTCTTTCATTTCAGAGGAGAGAGAGAACCATACATCACAGACATTCATATATTCGGACGATTCGTATATCTATAAATCAATTGAAAAATTGATTTACAAAACATTACATACTGTAATTTAAACCCAGTATAGCAATTGATACCATCGACGTTGACTTTTCAATGATAACAAAACATTTTCATTTTTAGTTTACGTCATTATAAAGCATGACAATAAAAATGTGTTCAAGCTATTTTAACATTAAACCTTTTAATCTAGAACTGTGACGCTATCGTTTATTTTCAACAATATTGTATCCCAATAAAGAACTTTTACGGATAATGTCAACACAAGTTATCTTTTCGAGAACTAGCTATAATCCAATCGTTCAACCTTTTTTTCACAGTCAATAAAAAAAATAAAGCTAGTAATAGGTTTGTAGTAGCTTATCGCTTTTCCTTTTTCCTAGTTTACGGATCGGATAAAATTTAAATGTAACAAATATTTGATTTTTATTTTTGAACAAGAAACTGCTGCATTTTGAACTCGTAAAACTAGTCAGTAACGTTTAGAATATTACAAAGCATTTAACTTATTTTTTTCTAAAATATTATACCATTTGGCTCACTTCAACTCTAATGGGCCCAATTATTTATACTTATGTAAAAATTCTATTAATTCAAGATATTTATTGTACATTTTTTATTATTACTCTGATGGTTTGTTATGAGTACAATATTTTATTGATCTTTATTTACTCTTCGTTATAAATAATAGATTTTTCAATATGGCTACATCTATTCTATCACTATGTTTTTATAGATATTTTTTTACAGCCTTGACACCATTTTATTTTACTAAAAGTATCACGAGCCCATAAATTGTAATAGGTAATATCGAAATTCACTTCCTACGCCAATAATGATAATTTATCGAATATCTTTGGCCGTTCGAGAAGCATCCCTCTGTCATTTCCCATTATAAATCTGTATTAATAATTATTTCCCCTGAATAAATTTCGTGCTTAATAGCGACTTGTCCGCAATGTTTCCCCGAAGATAATCTCAAATGTGGCACTTAGCATTTTATTGCCCTGTTAAAATTTTCTTCCGAGTAGCGAAATTAGATTTGCGAAAGAAATCACAAGCGCTACACTTCTGCAACATTTATTATCATTATAAATTTTGTATCCCCGCTCGGCTCGAAAATTTCTTAATGACCCAATTTTGTTTTTAATACATTTAAACAATAAATATTTGAATCATTACTCTCTCTAGGAGTAAATAAACTCAAAATTCACCATATTATTTACCACAATTTGTGACTTGGTTAACTTTATAGTGTTACTGTAATTAAATATACAGCCTTAAAAATTAAGTACTCTTTATAACTAATTTTAAATTTATTTATTAGAATCAGGATCGACTTCTTTCATAACAAAGATTGACAACTGATAAAAATATATTAAGAAAAACATTATTTGGAATTCTTAGTCAGTATATATCGACTGTGGAAAGGAAAAAGAACGTAACCCACAGTTTTTTTAAAACACCTTTTTTCGATAATCATAATGTATCAAACTTGATACACATTCCATCAAAAGGATGTAATGCCGAATTAGTATATACATTTAGCTTTTAAGTTTGAAAAATAAGAGCTTGTAAAAAATTGAAACCAAGAAAAAAGACTGAAATAAAGGTTTTTTGTTTAAAATTTATTTAATTAATATTAGCTCATGTCAATTTAACACCAGTTTAGAATTCTCCGTGCACTTAAAGTTTGTGTATAATTCATAGTTTGCATATGACCCAAAATCATCAAAACATGTTTTTTGTGTAAAATTTGATATGTGTGGGTTACGTCCTTTTTCTTTTCCACAGTCAATATGTATACAATAAATTAAACTTAGTAATATTCGAAAACATCTCTAAGCACGTTTTCGTATATGTTTTCAAGATTAAATGTATAACACAACGTCTAAGCCAAATAACGACCTAATAAAAATCCAATTATTTATTTATAGCTTCTATCTACCATTAAAATTGCGTCTGCCTAGTCAGATCGTTATTTTTTCTTTACGATAGTAAAACTGCGATATAATTCACACTTTTTTTTCAACTTGTTTAGTTTTACACGATTGAAAAACTTTTCTTTATCGGCACACAAAAACAAGTTCATTCTGCCATTATTTGAAAAAGTATTTAAAATTTACAATATTTTAGCAATCGATTTATTTCGCCAAATTTATATTTTCAATAGAAAGTTTGGATTATTCTCTCGATACTTTGATTAAAAATGTTTTGAAAAGTTTCACCGAGAATTCAATTAATTTCGAGTAAAGTTTCAATATTTTACTGTTGTTTTTACCTAGTTGTTTTCTTTTTTAACGTTCGACTATTTTTGCATCATTTTCAAAAAATAAACTGGATGTTCACTTTTACTGTTACTTCTAAACACAAAAGGCAAATATCTAGAAAAAATGTATTATGTTTACTTTTAATGCGTTAAAATTACTCTCAATTTTCTTCGAAAACTTATTCTGTATTATTTTCAAAAATAGATACACACTTTTTAAAATTTATTATTTTAAAGGCATTTTCAGAAATTTGTAAAATATGTACAAAAAATGTGTTTTTTATGTAATTGAGCAAGTTTACTGTCTAGTGATCAACATCGTTGTGTTTCAATTCTAATTCGGCCAGTTTTATTTCTCAATCAATCTTATCTGATCCTGAAAACGGAGAATAGCAAAAGCCACTAACCACTAATCCTGTTCTAGCCCTCTCATTCAGAATACGATATATAAATATTTCCTTCTTCTTTGACCATATTCGCTCCCGATGTGTAGCATATGGCACCTCCATGTTCCCCTGTCTCCCGCCAATTGCTTTCCTTCCTCTCATGAAATTCCAGAATCCCTCAGTTCTGATGAATGAATCCTATGGATAGTACCCAACGGTACATAAATCAAGTGAAAAATTAATTTTAAAAATACAACATTCATTTGTACTACTTCCACTTTTATAAAGATCAGCACCGGCTTCGCTCATGACGAGTATTATCAAGTGAATCGTCAACTGAACTGATCAGTTAAAATGCTCGTCATAAGCGAAACCAGTCCTGATTTTAAATAAAAGTTTTAGTAGTACAAAATAAATAAATAAATATTGTTTTTTTTAATACAATGCCTTTTCACCAAGTATTGACAGTAAACAACCTAAAAGTGATTAAAAACAAATATTAGAAAGTAGTCATGTCGAGTTTGAACCTATCAATAAAGACCCAAGAGCATTGGTCAATCAGTTTTGGGACCAGCTATGGATCTGAAATGATTTCTCTCAAAACTTATTCACGTCCAAGATTTAATTTATGTCAATTTATGTAACTTAAAAATGGTTTTAACTTCTACTTAAATATAACGATGAAATCTTTTAAAAATCATTACGACTAAGTTTCACTATCCATAATGTTATACATATTTTACATAGTCTACTAGCAGGGTAATACAAAGTATTCAATATTTTACAACGTGCAACGCGCTTACGGGGGATAGTTCAGCTTTTACGTTGTAATATAGCATGAGCGAGTGCCTGGTTGTTTATGGCGTCGATAGATAGAGTGGAAGGCGTCGGGCATCAAGGGGCAACTAAATCATCCCTTTCCTGAGGACCGGGGTAGAAGGCATCCCTATGGGCTTCTTGATTTGCTACTTTCCCAGTGGCATCCCAAATGATTCTCACGTGGCAAATAAAATGTATAACTTTAAAAAACTATTTTAAATACATATTTCGTTTAAAGATGACAGCGTGCTTTGATTAGTGGTTATCAAACGAAGCAGATGCAGGTTTCTTTTTCAATGTGTATTGTTTATTTTTAAATATTATTAAGACTAGATAAAGTAATATGTGTTTATGTTTAAATTAAGTGTCTAAGTTGGCGATACTCAACCTCTTTTTCGTTTAGGCCGCATGCCGGTTTTTGCTATATTACGTGGGCCGCATTTAATTAATACGTAAATATACCACGTAATATGAAACATAAATGTAAATACACAAAAATACAGATGTATCCAAAATTACTCAATCGTTTACCTGAATTTTTGCAGATGTTTGAAAAAGCATCTTGTGACTATTATTGTCTTGGGTCTTACATAAAATTTGAATGGGTAGCAAGTTGAGTATCGCTAGTCAAAGTGAATACATACTGAGTTCATATTCATTGAGTGGAGCATTATGAAGTATTCAATACGATTTTGGCTTAGCGAGATTTGACTGAAAGGGATTTGAATAATGTCATCTAGAACAGTGCTTCCCAACCTTTTTCGTTCCACGGCCCCCTAAATCTAAAAAAAAAATCCGCGGCCCTCCTCAATTGTCTCCGTAACTCGTTTTTTTAGCTCACCGACGAATTCGAAATCCTCGATTTGCTATACTTTTTCCACGGAATCCAATTTCTCAATCCCGCATTCCCACGGCAGCCCCCTTAAGAAATTCCGTGGCCCCCAATATGGGAAGCACCGATTTGACAGACTTAAATATATAGATGTTTGTATTTTCTAATGAATTTCGCGGCCCTACCGGCCGCAGAAATCCTACGGCCCCCTGAGGTTGTCCCAGGTTGGGAAGCAGGGATCTAGAACATTCTTATAGAATAGAGGTGCTTCTAACAGTCAATTACACAGAAAACTAAACTGTGAAATCGCTTCACTAGATGATGACTTGAATCACTATTCACTCACTATCCAAAAACAAGTATTTGTTAGGTAATTCATTTACCGAGGCAGTGACCTATAGGCAATATGTTTTAATGAAAGTGTTAAGTATTTCGTTTAATTTTTCCCTCTTCGCGCCGCCTCTATCAAGTCAAACCGGAAACGGCAGCGGTCAATCGCACGGTCCCCGGAAGTTGCCACTCAGGCGCGCGCAGTGGCGGCAAATGATGGCAAATAAGCTACGTCGCAAGCTCTTTGAGTAATCCCTTATCTCCAGCTCGTGAGGGGCTAATGGACCAGTGCACGGAAGACGGGGCTATCTCTTGGGTAACCTACGCCTATCTGAAAACCACCACTTTGAAAATATAGCCCCATTGAATATAATATTACGAAGTGTGACTAATTTTGTCGTCCTCAATTTGGTCATTTTTTTCTTTTCAGTAAAGTTAAGTACTTCTGCGAATTTTTGATGGCTTTGGACATTTATAAACATTTTTTTCGCGTATTCATATGTTATTAATAATAAAATATTCAACGCAAATTCGCATCATAGCGCATCTATCTCCATGATAATGAATAAGGACAATAATATTAAATGGGTTCGTAGTCTAACGGTCAGCATTGTCGGCTTTGGTTGCGTTGCTCACGGATTCAAATCCAAGTACAGACAGTTTCATAAATATATTTTTCAATCGATTTTTGGATGTTATGAATTTGAAGACGTGGATGTGTACATCTTCAATTTCTTTACAATATTCCGATACTTATCATAAGAAACGATAAGCTAACCACTAGTCTAGCCCTAGAACCATTTTTATCATTATGTTTACTCTCTTTAAAAAAAAGGATAAGCAACTTAGTAAAAATTAGTTCTCATAAATAAACGTGATATAATAATAAATGTTGAGATAAACGTCATTGCGAGACCGTTTTTTCTTTGGAAGCGGATATTGTTAAAAAAACTATCAAAACACAAAGCCACGATTTTTACTTTAATAAATCAATACGGAAATACGAGTATGCGCATTTTTATATATATATATCAATTGTGGAAAGGAAAAAGGACGTATTTTGGGCCAAAGGAAAATTATGCAATATATACAAACATTTAGTGCATGGAGATTGATAAACTGATTTTGAATTGACTCTATCTTATATTATAGAAATATTAAAAAAAAAAAAAAAAAAAAAACAGTCTTTTCTCTTGATTGCAATTTACACATGCCCTTCTTTTTTAAACTTAAAAGCTAAATTTAGATACTAATTTGGCATTTTCAGCTTACATCCTTTTGATAGAATGTGTATTAAGTTGTATATATTGTGATTATCGAAAAAAATCTGTTTTGAAAAAACTTTGGGTTACATCCTTTTCCCTTTCCACAGTCGATATATATATATATATATATATAATATAGCCAGTTCTTTAATTTATTTTATGGATATCTCGTCTTGTAGATAGATATCTATTAATCCGTTTTTTAGTTACTGTGTTACGCTTGCGTTAATTCGTTTAGTGTTGCCATTTGCGGCAAATTTCGATTTTTACTCAGCGTAAGTTCCAAATAGTAGGTTGAGTAAAAAACTACTGATTCGTTGTCAGTGAAATGAGAATTCAAGCGCAAGTTATTTAAGTCCTCAACAAATGACTTGCGGAGAATCCAATTACTTTTAGAAAACTCCACAAGCTTTTTGTTCGTAAACAAGTGACACAAATTAACCATCAATTCCCAATACAAACTTCTCGTGTTTAAATCTGTAAAAAAAATCGTTTAATTTTTGACCAAGAAGTTAACTAATTTTTATATTTGTTTTCTATTCCAACTAATGCTGATTTAATGTGATATGATCTGTACAGACCTGTATCACAGGTTAAGAATCTTCATGGGTGGTTGCCGTCTTCTGAGGCGGGCGTTCACTTTGGGCCACTTAATTCCTTTAATAGCATTATTTTTCGACGGAATTTTCCAAGAAAAATGGCCTCGCATTCAACTGAATTACGAAGGCCAGACTCAAGGGAGAAAGCGACTTGATAAAGTACTCCGGTGCGTGCGCTTTTCCATGAAAATTATTGAAAGCTTTCATACGCAAACAAAGATGCATTTGTTTCCATAAAACTACATTTATTGCTTCGGAAAATACTTTCCTTTGGTATCCGATATAATAGACACTTTATTTAACATATTGATTATGGAAATGAAAAAGGACGTTACCCATACATAACAAATTTAACAGGAAACACAAAAAACGTTTTTTGATGATTTTGGGCAAAATCAAATTATTTCCACATAGAGAGTTAAAATAGTACCAAATCATTTATATTCAATATTTTTAATATAATAGTGTCGAGTCCTATAGCACAGCAGTTAGCCTTGTTTGCTTCCGTTCCTGATCTTACGGGTTCGAGTCCCAGTACGAACAGCATTTTCTTAACCGATTTATCGATTTCTGTTCGAAGGCATGGATAGTTTGTGATGTCTTCAAATTCCCTTTCACCAATGCTTGGGCTTAACGAGAGAAATTAGTCAATCTCTAGTCCTGTCCTAGCATTATATTTCTATTCCAATTACTTTCCTTGGAAAAGAGAGGTTAAGTGACTGAGTTATCGTTGAAACAACTTCATGTTGAGATACCTCAATTAGGAGACCGTATGCTCCACATTGGGGGATGGACATGGATAATGATTAGAATCGGAAGGGTGGGAAGGAATTTTAAAACATCGCAAACATCCATTTCTTCGAACACAAACCGATAAATCTTGCATTCAAATTGTAATTTTTAATGTTGTAATGAAATAATTCAATGAACGTTGATTTATAAATAAATACCTATCACTTACGTATAACTTAATTTTCAATGACTTTATTAAGAGTTCCGAAAGAAAAACATCGTACTTAGTCGTGAATGAACTTCCAGGAAATTGCAAACCTCGGTCTGTAATTTGGTGGCACATTTTCTTTAGAGTACCGGGAAATGTAAAAAGAAGCGACTTGAAACTTTCGGTAATCAAGGAAAAGAGAACAATAATACCAAGTGCCATAACTTGTCAAGTGATAGTTTTGAAACTTAAAGAATTTTGTGAAAAGAATTATGAATCAAAGGGTGGGAATTTTTTTGATTATACATCACAATGGATATATAATATATTTTAATTGTTACGTGTTTTTTGATTTTTCACCAAGCAGTATTTTACTAATTGGTCCTGGATTAGGGAATCAAACAAGATTCATGTGGATAATAGTAGTAATAAGGTAAAAAATATCAACGTATTTACTTATACAATTTAAATCGTAGAACTAAAAAAATCGAATTTTGAATCTATAGAAACTAAAATATATTTTAATAGTATTGATCACAATTACATTATTGAATTATTATAAATCTGCCAAAAACTGTATCAGTAAAGTTCCAAAATTGACAAGCTTTTCAATGATATATTATTTTATTAAAATCACTTATATGATAATAATTTATTTTATAACGAAATTTTTAAATATTTAATATCATAATACTGTGTATACATAAATACGTGGGTAAATAAATCATTAATGATATCTAAATCTAGTTTTAAAAAATGTATTACGACACACTCTTTTATTCGCTTTTCGTGTGGAGAAAATAATGCACCCTTTTTTAACAGTATGTTATCTGATTAAATCTCTCTACTTAAACATTTTAAAAATTAATTAAGATATATATCAAAGGAATTGATTACACCAATGTCTTTTGATTCACAACCAAAAATCGAATGAAAAACCAAGACATGCATTTTTGCTTGCTCCAATAAAATGAATATTCATTAGCTTCTTCTTCATTTTAGCCAACTAAAAAAAAAATACTTCTACTAAAGTTATGTTAACTATTTCGGCATCACACCATCGTTAAAACTATCACATACAAATTAAAATATGGTAATGGCGATTGTTTGATGTCATTAAAGCAGTGGCGGCCGGTCAATGTGTCATTGAATCAATGCACCCCTTGTATATGCAGGGGCGGTCACATTTCATGAAATAATATTCAAACATAACATTTATACCATTCAATTATTTTAAATTCTTAATGTGTTTATTGTTTTAAATAAAATAAATGTTCTAAAATATTTATTATAGACAATAGAATACGTGAAGAATTTAAAATGAGTGAATGGTATAAACGTTATATTTGAATATAATTTCATGAAATATAACCGCCCCTGCATATACCAGAGATGCATTGATCCAATGCCACTGCATGAAAGCATTAAACACTATGACATAATAAAGCCTTTTTATCTGATTACAAAATTTTACCTTCGGGTATTTGAAACCTTACCCGCGCGGCTAAGTATGACTTAAAATGTAGCGCGATACCACTCGGTTGCGGTGCCGGAAATAACGTAGGAATCGTAATAATATTCAATGAGTACGACCTCTTCACTTTTATACACCTGCAGTGCTGAATTAGCATGTAAAAACTTTGTCCATATTTTTAGGCCTTATTAATCAGAAAAGCGCCTACATCTCTTCAGGCAGGTATATAAATAATTCATGAAGGGTTTCCTTTGTCTTGATTCGCGCAGGGGACAAGCTCGAACCGAAATGCTCGTTATCAGCAAAACTTTTATAGGACACTTCAGAATGAAGATCCTTCGCGTCCGTCGTAGATGCCGCTGACAATAATTTGTTTTCAACGAAAACTTTTCCAGCCTATTGAAATTGAGGACTGTAGTTTGTTACCTGTTTAGAAATGGCCGTAGTTAAGGCACATCGGAAAGGGGTATTTAATATATTTTTTTCACATCACCAAGAATTGACTCGTCTTTTTAGGCATAGTTAAGTTCGTATTGTGTCATATCTGGTCCTTAATCTGAGAAGCTCTCTGATGATCGTCATATAGGATTGTACACGGAAAATACTTATCACGGAAGTCTTATATTCAGGGGTGGGCTGGAGGGGCCTCGAAGGGGCTTTCGCGAGCCCTTTGTTAAATTTTGGCACGGCCAGCGAGCCTCTAGTTAAGATAAGAAACTCGTTCGTCCTAGATCAAATTAGCACATAAATGCAATTTTTTTAGATGGTTAAATTTTATTATGAAACAAGACTTCATCCTTTACCTTTCACCAGTTGTCCGAAACAGCATTTTTTCGATTGATTTATCGATTTTCTCTTCGAAAGCATGGGTGTTTGTGATGTCTGAAAATTTCCTCCCACTCTTCCGATACTTTAATTCAACTGGGCGTTACGTGAGCGATTAGTCAATCACTAGTCCTGTCAGCCTTATCATTCTATTCATACTACTCTTTTTGGAAAAGAGAGGTTGAGCGACTAAGTAACAAACAGTTCTCATAGAAAAAAAACTTTTGTTAAGATACCTTGATTAGCAGGCCATATGCTCGACATTGGGAACGGAGATGTATAATAAAAAAATGATAAGATTTACCGAGCCCTTTTTAAAGTATTGGCAGCCCACCGCTGCTTATATTATGTGCCTAATTTTATGTATGTTATTATTTAAATCCACTTTATAAGCTTAGAGCGTTGTCGAGTTTTCAACGTCGTTGACTTTGATTTCAGTGCTTACAGGAAGGGCCTCCAATATCGGGATCTCGTTCAATTCGGTGATCCTGAAATCTCGGGATTGTGACATTACTAATCCCGGGATTGAGAAAATTAGGAAAATTTGAGCGAGGGGTAAAACAAAAAAAGAAGGTTTCAAATTTTGGTTTGTTTTCCGAATTCCGTAAATTGCTGGGTTTTTCACATTGCAAATCCTGGAAGAGCTAATCGACTTATACACGATTTTATGTTGAATATTCAATCCCAGGATCGCAAAAAGGGTCCGGGATTGGATGCCTTACTTACAGGTACAATGCCTAGTACGGAAAATATCATAAATCAATTCTTCAGCCGATTTACGAATTTCTGTTCGAAAGTATGAATATCTGTGATGTTTGGAAGATTTGGATGTCTATCCGAAATTTCCTCTCAATCTCATTTTAAAAACAGAGGTAGCGAGAAAAGTTGACTAGCCACTAGTTATATCTTAGCTTAATTCTTATGTCCTTACTGTTTACGGAAAATGAGAATGTTTGAGCAACTGAGGAACAGTCAGTTTTCGTAGAAAAACTTTTGTTGAGATTACTTACATTAGACATTCATATGCTACACTTTGGGAGCAGACATGTTTTAAAAAATACTAATAAACGAGATTTATATTGATAAAAAAAAAACAGAAATAACTATAGAGCATAGAAGTTTGAAATAATATTATATTTCATAGTCGATCATTTTTAAATAGACTCGTCTAGGTTATTTTGCATTGTATCAATGTAATTTTATTTATTATTTCATAATTCATTTAGTGTTGCCATTTCAGAAAAAAAAAACATTATTTCACTGTAAAGCGTTACAGTGTTAATTTAATGTAAGTTAAAGAAAAGATTTATTTATTTATTTATTTAATTAACATTGCAAAAGGTTGACAAATTATAAATTTAAAACTTTTACAATGGAGAAAAAAAATAGTACAATTTAATATTAAAATCGGTAGAAAAATAAAATGGCAAAAAAGTCAACTGAGTAAGCTCCGACGAACTCTACTTTAATACATAAAAAATATTATTCGTCGGAACTCACCCACGTCTACGTGGAATATGTCGACATCCGAAGCAATATTGTTGAACACCGTTAAAGCTCTCCCCAGTGGCATCCCCATTGGCAGGCTGGTTTTACACCTTGGGAGAACAAACAATTCATGTCCACGATTTCTCAAAAAATAATCAGGAACATTTAGATTCACATTCTCAAGAATGGTGGAATTCTCATTTTGTCCACGTATAAGTCGAAAGAAATATATGGCCAGATACATTTCTCTTCGAACATTCAAACTATTGAAGTTAAGCATGCCTAAGAGAAAGTCAGTTGGATAAAGCCATGGGTAATATCCATACACCCTCATATAGAGAAGTCTCAAAAATTTCTTCTGAATCTTCTCCACCATAAGGGTATATTTCGAGCATCTTGGGGCCCAAACAATTGACCCACTCTCAAGTCTGCTTCGAACCAAAGCGTTGTACATTAATATTAGAACTTTAACTCCCTAACTAAGATGTTCATTTAGGTACCTGTCAAACTAACTGCAGCAAACAAAGCATTTAATATATTAATAACATTTAATATACGTCCGCTATCACTAAAGTGTAAACAAAATATATACGCATATCGACATTCAGCCCCGCAAAAACGAGATTATATAAATCACTCCAGGATTTACCCTTTTTTCATTGAAGTCTTTTATTTCTATAACATCACTTGACTTGAGGTCACCTTTCACAGGTCAAACTGAGCAGTTCGTCTTATCGCCGTTTCTAGGAAATCGAAAGCGTCTATGAACACACACGTGTGTATAAATATATCGATGCTGGAAAACCAAAATGGCACAAGGTTTATCGTGAAAATGAATAATTTGACCTCAGAGTGTCCTTTTCAGCCAGTCAAACAAGCATTAGCAAAAACATATCATTTAAGTACTTTTTTTATTTACATCACCCTATTTTCATGAAATGGTTTTTTGTTTAATTAATATTTACAAATTTTCCAACTATCAAAATAATACTATTCTAAATAATACCTATTATTTAAATCAGTAATGATTTCCATGTTTTAACCTTTTAACGAATTTAAAAGTTCTGCAAATATTGTATTTGCCTGCGTGATTACTTTCCCAACTAATTAAACGTCTATAAAATCAAACCATTAGTATAAGTCAGGGGCGGCGAACCTTTTCTTCACTAAAGGCCACATTTATTTATCTGATTCAACATAAGGCTGCAGTAAACATTGACAGGGAATCTTTGGCCGGAAAAAATTTCATGCCAATTTCAACGGCCCAGAAATTTGCGGATTTCCCAAAATTACCAGCGTGAGACCATTTTTTTTAACTCTTCCAAAAATTTACGAAAATTAACAGAATTTAGAAAAATTAACAGAATTGGCCGATCAAGTCTAAAGGCCGCAGGTTCCCCACGACTGGTATAAATAATCACTATAGCTATCAGTAGTTTTTATCTTGGTAATAAATAAATGCATTTCTTATATACATATACACTATATGCTTATTTATCAAACGTCAGTTTATGTTCATAAGTGCTATTGAACGCATGAAGATGCCGAAAAGCGAAATCTGGGTCGTAGTGTCATAATGTGTGAAGGTGTACAAAATTTGAACAATTCAAGTTTGTTGTTTTGGGTCAATTAAAAGCAAATTCTTGAAATACCGATAATTACCAGTTCCAAAATGTTACAAGTGGTAATTAGTGGTTATTTAGTAATGTGATTATTATTCTTTAGATCTAAACTACAACAACCACAAAAATCTTGTTAAAACTCGTGTTATAATGTTAGAAAAAATATGTGTTAATATTATAAATTACAATGTGTTTTTTAAATAATTATAGCATTTCATGAAATCGGCAAACAATAGACGTACATTAAATTGGTTTTCCTAAACATTTGTTAAAATTTTCTAAAAAAAGAGGTTGAGTGGTAAATAAATGTTCAGTTAAATTCTGTTATGATTAATTCAAAATACGTATTTATTTATTTCACATATAAGCTTTTATTTAATTTCTTCTAGTGTTACGCATGAAGCTCAATAAATTCATGTTTTAATTTAACATTTATAATTTTGTACATTTTTCAAAACAAGATAGCTTCATTAATTTTAATTAATTTTGTTTTGTTGTATTAACAATCGCAATCCAAATGTAAAAGGATTCCATTTATTATTTGAGTAGGAAGAGCTTTTTTATAAAAGCTTTTTTATTATTATATATTCTCATTGTTGATTTGGTTCTTATTTCCAGGTATTTATTACAACAATTTTCATAAAAGCTTTTCGTTTTATGACCGTTCTATCGCAGCTCAGGTAAAAATACCTAAAAATAGATTCCTCGCAAAAAATATTTTTAGAATATCTCTCCATATAAAGTAAAACTATAATTTATTTATAGTCTTGAAGTTTTAAAATATAATATTATACTTCTCCACTTATTATCCGTTTACAAATAGGTTTAATTGATTTTTCTAAAGAAATGGTTTAATAACTCACTCATACTCACTTCAATGTATGCTAACAATTAGAATAGCTAACAAAGTCGCAACCAGGTAATATAATTCAACCGATCAATAATTAAAAATTAGAGGCATCAAAATATTCTTAAATCAATTGTAATAAATTCCATCGAATTTTGGTTCATTGTAAATCGGAAAGGTTTGAAGCAGTTATTTAATTATATTTTGGTGATTTAATAATAAAAATTCATATCTCTCTTTTACAAATCATCTTTCATTGAAAACTCGAGTGCTCACATTTTTACTACACTTGGCTGTGCCTTAATACCCTGGACCTATTCTTTAATGTATATACAACCCCAGTGTGAAACATATATCCTCCTTATGGAGGTGTCTCAACAGAAGTTGTTTTACAAGAACTGTTCGTTACTCAGTTGCTCAACCCTACCATTTTTCGAAGAGAGTATTAGTGATGGAAGTATAAGGCAGGTCAAGATCATTGCTAAACTTATAGCTCTCGCTACACTTCGTTATTTTTAAAGATTGAAAGGGTGGGGACGAATTGTTTTAGATATCACAAGCACCCATGCTTTTGAATAGAAACCGATAAATCGATTGAAAAAAAAACGCTGTTTGTAATGTAACTGAGACCGTGAGAATTCACGGAGGCCAATGACGTTGACCGCTACGCCACGGACTCGACTTATATAAAGCACGGGTATATATTAAAGAGTAAATAACTTGAAAGTTTCTTAACTTTCATAATTATGACGAGACAATACCTAAGAATCGCTCTATTCATAGAGCAGTTCCACTCGACGATCTCCGATAAATTTGATTTTTCTTTAAAAAATTGATTCAACTGTAAACACGACCCCTATCATAATGCAAATGACTCTCCTTAGTAAAACTTGTTGTGTATTGTGCTTATGTATAAATATGAGTATAGTGAATGCGTAGAGAGTTATATTTAATATAATATCTATATAAATGTATAAGGCACCCACGTAAACTAGTCTCACCGTGAAATACTCACCTCTGAAGCGATGACGCCCTTCTGTTGACGAATGTGAAACTACCAATAACATCAGCGATGAACAAGACTCGAAAAACTTTGACGCTAATGCGCCCTATGAATTAAAGCTTCATTAATCTTATTTCATTAGCTTATCCTGAAAAGGGGGTAAACAAACATACTCACCGGAACAACCTGGCTAAAAACTCATATCACTGCATCATTACTTTAACGATTATAATAAAAGCTCGCTTTATTGCATCTTATTAGTAAACTTTAAGTAAATCTGTTTTTAATATTATCAATTTTATACGTATTATATTTTTTCGTAGAACAACTTAAATCGAAGCTATGGAAATAAATATTATATTATGTTTTTATATTCAATATAAATGTTTGATTAAGTAAGACAATATCGTTTTCATCTCATCTAAGTTTCTTAAGCGTTCAAAAATACAATATTTGTGTTCAATTCATTAAACACTTTTTCTAATAATCCGTACCGCTTTCGATTAATTCTTGCATTTTCAACTGAGCGAAGAATTAATTCAAACAGGACTTCTTATATTATTTATATGTACTATATATATACGTAAATAAAAATCTTTTTAATCATAGTTATAAATCATCGGAGCATACTTTCGTATTTTTAAGTTAAAAACGCAAGTGCAATGTATTTAAAAAAATTCTGCGACAATGAAACTTCATTACAATAAAAGGATATAAGACTTCGAGATGACGGTTATTTACAAATGACATTTTGAATCCAGAAAGGGTCTGTTTGGTGTGCTCGCGCTTCTGTATCACTTTGGTCATACTCATTTGCATAATTACATAAGATCACGTTAATGGCAATTATATTTTATAATAATACTACTCATGCAACATGTCCTTTGATTCCTATGGAGTTTAATCTTTCAATATGTATTGATTCTCGATCTATGTATGAATTTCTATTTGAAGGCATGGGTTATTTTAATGTATCTATTTCGATGACATGCTGACAACTGGCTCGAGGGTTCGTATTGAAACTGTCCACATAGCAGTGAGCTGGTGTAGCCTAGAGATAGAGCTTCAGATGGCGATCAAAAGCTTTCAGATTCAATACCTGGAAAATTCAACGTAAAATTTAATCACTTTTAGGGTGTTCACTGCCAATACTTGGTGTAAAATCATTTTATTCAAAAATATAATACTCATTCAATAATGCTAGTTGATAACACTTGTCATGAACTTAACTGGTCCTGATCATATTAAATAGAAGCGGAATTAATACAAATGAGTATTTTATTTGTTGACAGTGAAATATAATATCTAACATTAACTGTGCGAGTGATTTTAGTGATTGATTCTCATGCCAAATAAATTATTTTTATTTTACTTTTAAAAATTTAAAGAAAGTCTATTATTTCAACCATCTATTAACCATAACTCTTTTAAAATAACATACGTGAACAATATTTTTTTCAAGTCTTATGCATGGCATTTTGCGCGCTTAGTCGTATCAATGGCACCTAATGCAGTGGAAAAGGTGGAGATCTTTTTTCCATTAAAAAATAGGGTACTACAACATTGAAAACAGAAACATGAATTAAGTTGAAAAAGAATACTGTTCTCACGTTTGTGCATATATGTTACCGTTTACAAGTTTTGAGCAGTTTCTCCTGGTATCTCACAGTAACTAAAAAAATATTTCTTTTTAAGCGTTTTTTTACGCGACTAGATATTTGCCTTTCCACAAACTTTGAGTCCTAAAGCAGTAACGTTTGGAGAGGAGTGAGGAAGTCTTTTAAAAACCAAGAACTAAAAAATAAATAAAACGTTCATCATACTAATGGTACATCTTAACAGGTTTTTTAGCGACAACTGCTTATAAGTAGTATTTTTTCTGCCACCACTTACAGGATCGGATAGTGTTTGAGTGAGAGATTAATGAAAATAAAACAGTCAACCAAACTATACAAATTCATAGCACAATCTATAAAAGTATCCATTTGGGAACTCGAACACTTAATAGCACAGCATAGTAAAACAAAAATCCACGTATCACACAGGTAACGACGTAATAATGAATAAACATTTTAAAATTTTAATTTAATTTTTTTTAATATAAAATTGTTTTACTTAAGAAGAATTTTATATTCTCATTGAAACAACAAGAATATGGTTATTTTTTTCGAGTTTTAGATCGTAGTTTCTCTTGTTATTTTACGGAGGTTTACCTTATAAATTATTATGTTTGCAGCATTTTTCTGAAACAGAGCCGAAGTAAAAAATGAGTAAACAATGAAATATAAATAAAACAATTAAAAAAAACGTTTTTTTTTAGATTCGTTCTTAGCGTTAACCTTTTGCGGGGTTCCGCTTCCTTTGTGTTCAATTAATTATGTTAAATTCAATTAAAACTATGTTTTATGGCGCGACCCGCAAGGCGTAACGTCTCACCTGAAATGTGCTAACCCTCGTCTGATTTATACGCCCTCATATAGTTGACCTGTGATTTATTGCATTGGCGCGGTGCGGTGTGGCTTACGACTTTTCCCAGCTCGCCTCCCGACTCTACAATTATTATTTTCCTTTGTCAAGCACTGAATTTCACAGCCGTCGCAGTGGAAATCTTATCGCTGTGGCGGGTCAGTAAGACTGCAATGAACCCAATATTAAGATGCAGGTATTTTTATCATCTACGTTGAATTCTGTTATATGTTACGAGATTGGAATATCATAGTGACAGTTCAAGCATGGAAAATATTAATTTAAATTGACAATGACATCTGTTAAGAAGACAATTATAAATCAACTATCAAGACGCCGAACAAATCTAGCTGATAAAAATTTGTAAAACCTTTCAGCTGATCCAAAAATTCTTTTAATAATTTAATTAAAACATGGTGGCCTAACACTTTTCTTTGTGAATGATTAATAAAGTTTACACAAAACTTCATATTCGTGGCACATAATACAAAACCAATTCTTTTATACATTTTTTTTTAATACAAATATTAGTAAAACTCTAAATTGAATTCATGTTGATACAAGTACAGTAATAATAAAAATCCATCTTTACTATGCTGCAAATTGTATATACAAAAACACCGTTTCTTATTATCGTATATATGAATCACAAAAATATGACATCTGAATAATAAATCGTATCTATTTCCAAAACAGCTTTTAAATACAATATTATATTATTTATTTTTTTGAGTAAAATGCTTATTTTAAGCTTCATTTGTACTGTCTATATGGCACTTTTATTATTTTGATAACTCATAATTATAACACATAATTATTTTGATAACTCTATGTTGTAAAGCTCATTTTCATTTAATAACAATTTTACACTTCTCTGTCGAGCTTTAGTTTGTGGTTAGCTTTATATTTTAGTCCGAGTCACTGACCACAAACATGAGTACAACACTTAATACTATATTTCAGGAGCTTGCAACAAACATAAGCTTTGTATTGTTACAAAACTAAGTAACGGTGCTATAAAATATTTTTTTATTATTATGATCAATTCGAGGAGAAGAGATATCACAACCGCCTGTATCCACGATTTCAAATTAAAACTGAAAACAAATTATATTCCGCCTTGAATAAGAATTGCAAATAAAATTATGAACAAAATAACAGCAAAAAATATCTGTTCCTGGCTACACAGTATGAGAAGAGGTAAGACCGCTATTCATAGTAAATTTAATAAATATGTATCATACAAAATAAAAGTCCATAAACAAACTGAGGTACACTGTCGGGATAAAGTAAATCGTGAAGTATTTAGATTTTCAGTTTGATTTTTCACATGTCATAGTCAATCTCGAAATCCCAGGATTGGTATTTAGACGAATCTAGGATTCCGGGATCGGAAGACCTAATCGAGACTTACGATGATATTGTTATAAAAAATAATAAAACATTTTTATTATGCCATTCCACCAATTATTGACAGTAAACAGCTTAAAAGTGATCGATGATATTGTTATTGTGTTTTTCACTAGTCGATTTTACCATTGTGTATTTGGATGCAATTCAATTTTGATTTTTTTTAATCTTGGATATAACGGATATATTATACAAAGATTGAGAGGGTGGGAGTTGATTTTCAGACATCTTAAACACCCATACTTTTGAACAAAAACTGATTTAAAAAATGATGTTCGTATTGGGACTCGAGCCCCTGAGATCCGTCACGGAAGCCAACGTTGTTGACTGCTGCATCACGGATTTGCCAAAATTATTTAATAATATAATATACATTTATATAATATACTTATAAGATATTGTCAAAAGGTTGGTCAAAGCTCAAAAAGTACCGCCTTCGTTGTATTCAAGTCAATTCATCTATAAATCGGCGCAAATTATTGGCAGATCCTTTCAGAAGCAAGCAATCAACTGTTAGCTATTTAATTGTCCTTCTGCCAAGGCTTTGTTGACGTAACATGACTTTTCCGATTCGTTTCCTGTTTCCTGAAAAACATCACAGATGTCAATGTGGGCCGTGAAACGCCCCAAAGTATTTCCTTTCGGCGGGGATTATTCGGAATTTTCCCAGCCGGCGACACCCCGCTGAGCAAAATCAGGGACGCGCCACTCAAACTGTCAAACTCAAACAATAAGGTTTTGGTTAAAAAATAAAAAAACAAAGAAAGAGTTAAAACGAAAAAGGTTTTCAAATTCTATTCTACATACGCAGGAACGTATTTTTGTTGTTTTTCATTAAGTTGTCTTTTTTATTTTTCTTTGAACCATTTTTGCTCCCAATGTGTAATATTTGGACTCTTAATGAAACATCAACACAGCTTATTAAGTTTGTATGAGAATTTATTTTAAGCCAGGTATTAAGTAATGAAAGAAGAGTAAAGTAAAAATATGCCAATTATTTATTTACGTCGAAAACTTACGCCTCACTTTCAAGATCGTTTAGAGAGTGGATAGGAGGATATGAAAACGTTCATTCATTGTATTTTTTATGATTTTGTGACAACAAACCAAGCATTATTTAAGTAAAATTAAAATTTTGACTATTCTACCAAAAAAAACCTCACGTCCTATGGCAACTTTTATTTAATAACGATACACAATGACAAAAAATATCCCTTAAATTCTTTTTTCAATACGTTTCTAAATTTATTACTTTTTTTTTTTTTTATTTTTTTAATCCATCTCCGCTCCCAATTTGGAGCATATGGCTTCCTAATGGAGGTATCTCAACAGAAGTTTTTCTACGAGTACTCTCAGTCGCTCAACCTCACTTTTTTCAAAGTGAGTAGTAGGGAAAGAAGGATAAGGCTAGAACAGGACTAGTGGTTGGCTAATCGCTATTGCTACGCCCAATTATTAAAGGATCATAAGGATGGGAGGAGAGGAAATTATGTGAATTGACATCACAAACACCCAGTCTTCGATCATAACTGTGAATTGAATAATTCTCAAATTCACTGTGATCTGACCGGGAATCGAACCCAGACCTGCGTGATCGGTAGAGCAAGCTCTCACCAACTGGGCCGCAGTAGGTGACAGAGGATTTAAATATGTATTTACTGATGTTTAAAATAGTATTTCGAGAAACTGTAGAAAAAGTTTATTCGTAAAACAAATATTCCCAAACTGCCATTTCAACAACTCTGATTTGATCATTGTTGAGAAAATTAAATTCAAATTTTATATAAATAAACATTCATCTTAGCTGTAATATTTGCTTCAAATAAAAATAATAAATAGTTTTTTGTTTAATTGGAAACAATTAAATGATGTTCGATTGAATTTTGTTCGAGGAAATTTTAGATCATATTCAAAAACTATCTCGAAAATAGTTGTATTGAAGTTGCCATCTGTTTAACCCCACCCGATTGTAGTGTGTAGAATATGGACTAATGAAACGTATTATTCTCCGAGAACTGCATGCAAGTCAGCTGATCATCCTATTTTTTATGAGATAGTGAGGATTAAAAAACATGGCTAGGATAGAAAAGGGTTTGTTTTTAGGATCGGATGGGATATGATCTCGCTAACGCCGCAAACAAAAACAGTGACTTTGACCACCCGGTTATTTCTGCGATACTATGAATAACAGTGCCGGATCTGTGGTCAACTGGTAAACGCGTTGATTCCGGTTATTATGCTCACAAGCTTGAATTCCAATAGACTTCCAATAGAATAGAATTCCAACGATAGTTTCATAAGTTGATTTTTCAACACATTTATGGATTTCTGTTCTGGATGGATGTGGCTTAAATTTCCTTTCGCTCACCCAATCCTAAATATTCGAAACGATTAGCCAATCATTGGTTTTATCCTAACCCTATGTTTCCATCTCGACTCTTTAAATTTAGAAACAAGCAGTTAGTAAAAAAAGATCTGTTCTGAATCTGATATCTGAAAGGGGTCAGTATGGTCTAGATTCAGAACAGACATCGTTAAAGAAAGAATGAATAAATATATTACTTACCAGATTAGGTTAGATATTGTATTGCGTTTTTTAATTTCTAAAAATCCTGCGAGCCATACTTCGACATGCAACCCAGCAACAGTTACACGAGCGACAAGTCCACGGCCCGCCCCGACCCTGCAAACGTCTAAGACAGGCACGAATTGGAAATCTTCCCACGAATTTCATAATGAAATACCTCCTGTACTTACTAGGTGGGCAATCCTGCCGACAAACAAGCACCATCAGGTTTCCGATAATTAAATTTGTTGAGGAATCAAATTAGCCAGATGGTTCAGCGACTACCCTGACTACAAGGGTACGCGTATCACTACGAGATATCTTTCCTTTGAAACTTTCTTCTCCGCCATGTTTGCGGAATGTCGTTAAATTAATTTTTGATATTTCCGGAATGTAGCTCTTGCAATTGCTTCATACTTTGTCATTGTAACTGGAAGAAAACATTCCGTTTTATTTCCGCGAATAAACTTGCTCTTTACCGCTCTTTCTCTTAGTTAAAATTTTCTTTTCAAATGACGTTTCTTGCATTCTTATTAAAAAAGTTTAATATGAAATTTCCATTTTCAAGCTACGATATTTTACATTCTTCTTTTGATTTTGTTATAACAATTTTATACCACAAACGTACATATTTAATAATTTTGTTATAGCTTAGCACAACTCAAGTGCTCTTTGATTCTAATATTAAACGATCTACCTGTTTGACCAATATATTTGGTCAGGAATCACAGTTGAGTAAATAAATACCGCTTTGGTTCAAAAAGTTTAACATATCTTTGGAATTAACTAAAACACGACTCAAGTTGAGCGTGTTATAAAAGGTTACATTAAATTTATTTCGTAGCATTTTATCACTTTGTCAAAAATTTCCCAAATTTTAATTATGTTTGTAATCACTTTCAATCGCCATTCTAAATTTATTAATCTGAGATGACTTTTTAATTATATGTTAGATGTGTTATACATTTTAATTTTGTGTTATTTTAGAATCACTTTTAATGAAGTTGGTAATTTCTTTTCAATGCCAATTGTTGTTTACAACTTTTCATTTTTATATAAAAATCATTGTTAAATTATATTTTCTTATCAGTTGACAATGCTCGCAATGAGCGAAACCGGTCCTGACCTATTGAATAAAGTGGAATGAAGTACAAAGGACTATTGTGTTTTTATTAATATAATGCCTTTCCACCAAGTTTTGACAGTGAACACCCTTAAAGTGATTTTCTAAGTTAGTACGAATCGAAGAAACAATCTGTTAAAAAATCGTTCTAGCGATGACGTGATGCCGATATATGAGCCCTAGAGAGGTGAAGTGACCCTAGTAGTAAAATGGTAAAACTTTTTCGTGGACTTTTAGAACAATCACATGTTTACTTGATGTTATGGTGGATTGCATATTTTTTATTTTACGAAGATGTGTTTTTGTTTGTATTTTACTATTGCAATGTGTATTAACTGAGGTTACTTCTTTTTTGCGATACTTTAATACGTGTATAATATTACAACGCATATATCTTTTTTCTAAAATACCACTTGGCTCGCTTCACTTCTAATGGGCCTATATTATCTATCAACCATAGTTATACTTTGCCATTTTTTACCTTATTGCAATGGAGTTTAAACAAGCAAATGTCAATATTGCAAGACTTCATATTTTCTAGTATCATTGTTTTGCGTGTATTTAATTATAAAATGATATATAATTGAAAATATTAACTTTTAATAACTATGAACGCCTTGAAAAATATTTGTCATACTTTTCCTAAAGTTTGTAAACAAAAAAATACCCTGAGGCTCCAGATATATTATTTAAAATAGCCATCGATTTGTTACTTACTGGCAGGATGAGAATTTCTTCACCAACTTTAATGAGTTTTTCTTTCATCTTTGAACTTTTACAAGTTTAATATTATTTCCTGAAGATATGCGACGTGCGTATTGGAATTTTTAATACTAAAATAACTTTCGACAAACCATCATCCCCTTACTTCAAAATCGATTGGTTTGGACGAAACTGTATTAATGAAAATAACATGTAAAATTAGGCAAAGTAATAATTGCCTTATTTCAAATATGCCCGCTTGTAAGCATTGGTTAATATGAACTCTGAACCTATAATGTTGACATAATGTTGTTTATACGAGAACTGGCTGTTGTTCATTCAATCAGTCTTTCTTTTTCATAAAGAATAAATATTAAATAATGAGACTGGAGTAACTGGAGTATCGAAATGTACACCACGTCGACCGTATTAAATTGAGGAAATTCTTTTACACTCATACAATTCTAAAACAAGAGTGAATCGAGGACGACTTGTTAGCCACTAGAACTCTCTTAGTGCTATCATTATATTCTTACTTTTTTCCGAGAAATAGTGGTTAAGCTACATATTGTGTAAAATTTTCTTAGAACTACATATCTGTTCAAATACGTTACATTAGTAGTATGTATGCTGCATTTTAAAAACGGACATGGCTACAAAAGAGGTCATAGTAAAAAAAAACACATGGTTTCATGAGAGATAATTAATTTCGCTTGTTGCATATTTAATGGTTTTATAACAAATTAGATTGGCATTTACAATATTAGAACATTTCATTTGGGTATTGGGATTTTACGTTGATAAGTTTCACATAAAATACATGTGTAATCGATTTCTAAAATTTCGTTTCTTCTTTTCCTTTCGTTTAAAAACATACATGAAAAATAAACATATACATAATTTACTTCGGCATTGGAAAAATAAGCATGTTTTCTCAAATCAAAAAAACAAAATTAATTTTCTATATCAATTTTATTGAAGAAAACATGCACATGTTTTCATTGATAATGTTACATAAACACTTTTGTGAGAATCTCAAAAGAAAATAAAATTAATAACGTTATTTTTGGGAAAAGGACGACTTATAATTATATAAAATTTCAATATCTAGAAGCATTTCTTACATCATGAATCGTTCTATTTCATTTAATGAATAATAAATAAAACTTATTTCGGTACTTGTATGTTAGCGAGACCCCGTGCAGTCACGCATATCGATCAGTAGTCAAACTCGCAGTAGAGTCGCGTCACAGATTAGTAATCACTAGGGCTTGTCGGTTTTCAAAAACCGGTTTTTCGGCAAAATTTGTGACATTCGAAAACCGGTTTTTCAACTTCGTAATCGGTTTTGCCGATTTTTCCATAAACGAGTCTATAAACAAAAGGACAGAAAATTAGGATCTTTTATTTGATGGCTTAAAGAGCATATGCCCCACATCATTACCCAGAGAAAGGGTATTTTTAATATCAGGAAATTTTGTTACAAAACGATTAGTGGACGCTTTGTGTTTTCTTAAATCATATTCTCTGAGGTGTAACACCGAATAATTTCTTGTTGTGTTTTATTATGTATATAAGTAGACATTAAAAACAAACTTTTTCTCTCTATTTTAATTGAATTATCCATTTTTTGTAAAACTTCGAAAACTGGATAAAACTGGTTTTTGGACAATATTGACATTCGAAAACCGGTTTTTTCAAAAGTCGGTTTTTGTGTCAGCCTTAGTGATCACGTATAAGGCAATATTTTAATTTCGTGTAGCTTCCAGACTAGCTAACATAAAAGTACCCATTTTTTTCTGCATCATTGACGAAAAATCGTACGACAGTTCTGAGTTGTTTCCTTGATTGACTTGGAATATATTTGGGAAAACTCCATTATAACAGGGTAAAAATAGCAACGTATACATTTCTACAGTTTTATATTTATTAGTTGATAGCTATTTCGGCTTTCGCCATTGTCAACCTATGATTAAACATACATTTTTCTCAGCTATATATACTGGCTCCGAAGAGATACACAATGCATCATGTTATTCACTCAACATTATAATTCAAATTACAATTATAATATTATACTTATTAAATATGAATCTAGTGTTTCGAAGAACGATAAGCAATCTTGAGTTGTTTTCTTTTTGAACTCGTGTAAAGCAGAAACTTGATAACGAATACTATTTTCAATGATATTTAATGAAAATCATTTTTAGCTTTTTATTAGTATTAAGAAAAATCAATAAACAACAAAATATGCTATCAAACTGAAAGATCTATTGAATTCACAAAAATCTTCGTTGAGCTGTGTTTATATAATTCAAAGTTTCTAACTTTTTTATCTAAATACATCAGTTGTGTAAATAAATTAAATTTCTGCCTAGTTTCGAAGTCACCACTACTAACTTTTTTATTAAAACTGTATCTCAAGATTTTTCGATAGTACGGGGTTGGGTATACGTTGCTTGTATTTTTTTAATTTAAAACTCAGCGCTGTAAATTTAAAAAGAAAACTACATTAAAAAATATTTTAGTGTAGCAATCAATTGTCGAGAGGTATTTTAATAAAAAAAACTTTTATTTGTACTATGTATATTCTTATAGCAATGTTTTGGCTAAGGACTTATATATTTTTATATTTCTTTTACAAATTCATACTTTTTATTTGCGATCGATTGAAAAATAAATTTATAAAAACTATCCGTACTTCGATTCGAACCCGTGAGGATTGTAACTGCAGCGAATTACGTCGCCGTTTTTTTTAACATAGTATAAACCAATGGTCTCGCAACTCAATAAGGATGTGAGCTACTTTCGTAAATTGAAATTGTCTGGTGAGCTACCTATACATATTCCTTCTTAATTGTTTTTTTATCATCGGCCCTTAGCGTACCATACATAATATTATTATATTACTTAAAATAAATTAATTCATCCGATTTTCTAATAAATCATGAAATGCGTACTTTAATTATTTATTTACAAACAAAATAATAGTTGACAAATAAGTGTGTGTAAAAATAAATATAAAAATAATTCGTGAAAAGAATGGCATTCACTTTTCTCCACATTTTTTTCAATTCTCAGTGAGTACATTGTCACTCTCATACGAACGCATCAAGATGTACATCTGTGAGTCTGTTTTTATATTTACTCTTAACCACCTTCATAGTGGAAAACATTGATTCACATAAGTAGGTAGAACAAAACAATGCTTTAAGCTTGAGCGCAATTCGACCTAAAATTGGATACTTTTCTTTTTGGACGAAGGGCCATGCAGATTCTATAGTTGAGGGAACACTATTAAGCAACAAATCACATTGAAATTATATCGATTACATTTCTGATGAATGGCCATCTTTCTGAAAATTTTCAACGATACAGCTGAAAAAATAATATTACAACGGCAACCTTTTAAGCATTTCGTTGAAATTTAGCTCAATTTTTTTTTTATTTTCCGAGTTCAATAATATTTTTTTATAGGCAAATTTATAAATATGATAAAATATCTTACGCGAGCTACCGAAAAAGCCTCGGTGAGCTACCGGTAGCTCGCGAGCAACCGTTTAGCGATCACTGGTATACATTGAGGGACAAATGTCTTACAACATGATAATCGTCATCTAAGTTTATTTCCGGGGAACTTTTTTGTATGATTACTTAGTTGTCACAGAAATGTTACCTGTTGAGTTTATGTTGGTCAGTGCTACGTTCTAATGAACGTTATTTGATTTTATCGGATGGAAACAATTCTATTAAAGCATTTTTTTAGAAAAAAAATAACGTTTTTTGTCCTGTAAGCTAGCAATTGTCTAAAAACTATTAAAGGAAAACTTAATATTCATTTTGTGAGTCTTTAAGAGGTGTCGGACCCTTTTACAATGATGCAAACTCTAAAAAATATTTATTGACGTCGTAATAATGAGAACACACTGGTAGGTAGCGTGTGTGGTTAGTAGGTATGCGACACACCGGTGGGTCGTTAGCTCTAGAGTGGTTAAAGCTCTTTACAATAAATAATACACTTATTAAATTATGCACGATGGCAACACGCTCTGTATCAAAATAAATATGACTCAAACATTATACCACTTAATAGATATATACAGCAATGCATATTAAAGAAAAATGACAATTAATAAATAAAATTATAACAACAAATATATGTTTTTAGCATTAGTATGTACATACCGCTGTGATGTTGCGTCAATCCACTTGCTTTCGAAGATTTAACATGCAACATATCTTGGGTCACGTATAAATGCTCCACTATGTTACGTGCAACATTGGGAGAATATTACAGCATCACGTAGACTCTATGTCGCGCGTCATGTTTAGGAAAAGTTTGTTCAATAATGTATTCGACGCTTCATATATACTTACTATAGCAAGTAAATGACAGTGATAATTACCCAAACTTTGTATTACTATAAAAAATATAAATTTAAACATTTTTCGTATTATTTACTAATATTATTTAAGTGTTTTTTTCTCATTTAACTTGGTGGAACGGCGCTCCGGAACTTTTTTTTCTCGACATTTTTTATATTTAAAATCAATGTTCGCAAAATTGTTTTTTTTTTATTTCATTGATTTGACTTGATTTTTTATGCCGAAATACGTTTGATTTTTTTTAAAATTATAATCTCTCGAAAAAAGCAATAGCAGTAAAAAAAAATCTGAATTAAGATTAGATCTACAAGGTATATTTCTGTTCAAAGGCGTTGTATTATATTTGTGATATCTATCTTCCTATCTTTACTCGCTTTAAAAAAAAGAAGTTGAGCAACTGATTAACAATTATTTTTCGTAAAATATACATCCATAAGGAAGCCACATCTTTCACATTGAGAACGGACATGAGTAGGAAAAAAAACTTGACAAGATTTAAATTTTGGCACCTTTTTTTAAAAAAAAAAAGCACTGTGTATACATATGATTTAAAATTGATTGACAAAGTGTTTTAAATTGTATTTTTTATATTAAATGATCAGTTATTTACGTTTTATTTACTATAGCGGTCACTTTTTTAATGTTATATTTATATTTACGTATATTTTCGTACAGAACATAGAATTAATGATGAAACTTTTCGCCCCAGAAGGTTTCCCAAAATGATAAAAGTACGGACACATATTTTTTTTATTTCAAATAAGCCAGACCAAACAAACAAACTTGGATAGAGTTTTAAATTGGGACTCGGCAGGTTTTTGGATTTATTTTATTTTATTTGGCTGTTCCGTCGCAAAGGGACGGTGAATTCTTATTACTTTTGCCTACGCATAGACACAAAAATGTTATATTACATTCACTTCGGGGTCGCGCCATCTCGTTCCGGTATCAATCATTCACTTCTGTCTTTCTGTCATCAAAGAATATCCTGGAAATAGGTCATGAAAAACATGTAAAGGAAGAGAGAGTACCTTCCTAAAACAAAGTAGCAATTGGTTCTGACCGAGCACAACTTTGAATCCAGGGATGTAGTGCCAACAAAAAAAGTCTTGGAGCGCTGATTTATTAAAATATTTGAATGCTTTCTAACCGCGGTGATCCAGTTTACTCACCAACATGTTTCCAAAAAGACATTATTTTAAAACAATATTACAAAAATAATTGCATTATATTTTTATTTTTTTATCCATGTCCGCTACCAACGTGGAGCATTTTTTAACTTAACAGAAGTTTCTTTTCTACGAGAACTGTTGGTTACTCAGTCGCTCAAATTCTCATTTTCAAAGAGAGCAGTAGAGATAGAAGGATAAGGCTAGGACAGGATTAGTGATTAGCTAATCGCTCTCGCTAATTATCAAAGGATCGGAAAAGATGTAAGGAAACTTTTAGACATCCCATGCATTTGAGCAGAAATCGATAAATCGATCGAAAAAATGGTGTTCGTACTTGAACTCGAACCGGTGAGGTACGGCACGGAAGCCAGCAACGTTAACCGCTTCGCCATAGAACCTGACGTTTCGTATTATATTTGCGTAAAGATAAACATATATAGCAAAAAATTTAACTCATCTAGTAAAGTTGTAGGAGCGCCGACCCCACGCGCCCCCGCCCCACTCCTCCACTGCTTGAATCACAAACTCGTCCGCATTAAGCGTAGGTTGTTACTCTGCTATATACATATATGATTTATACATTCTGGCTGTGCTGCATTATAGTTGTGAGCAACGTTCCCTCTAAGCTGCGCGCGTGCGCGGCCGCGCAGCAGTTGCTAAACCCCCGCGCACTCATTGTGGGTTGGCGCGCACTACAATACAGCTGTTCAATTAATATTTGATCGGTCCGCGCAGCCTCCACACAGCCTTTGAAATTTCCGCGCAACTAACCTCTTGCCTTAGAGAAAACATTGGTTGTAAGTCATTTTTTTCTAAATCCATGTCCGCTCTCAATTTGGAGCATATGGCCTATTAATGACGGTTTCTCAACAGAAGTTTTTCTACAAGAACTCCTTATTACTCAACTTTTTCTTTTTCAAAAAAAGCAAGGATATAACAGAAATGGTGGTTTAGTAATCGCTCTATTATCAATTTTAATATTCGAATAGTGGAATGGAAATTTTCGATATAACAGATATTTATTCACTTTCGAAGAAAAACGCACAAATCGTTTTTTATTCAAACATGAATTATATATCAAAAACACACATTTGCCTTCGAACAGAAATTTATAATTAGATTGAAAAAGTGCTGTCCGTACTGGGACTCGAACCCGTGAGATATGTCACGGAAGCCAACGACGTTGACAACCACGCCACCCACCCGATAACTATATAGTAACAAATAAATTATATTTATTGTCCATTGTTTTTTACTGTGACTTCTATTGAACAATTCGGGCCCTTTTACACGATTCATTCGCGAGTTTCATTTACAAATCCAATTAAAAACATAAATTAGAATGCGTTAATATTGTCGCCATATTGATTACGGGAAATACGGACTGGATCGTGACTAACATCACAACGATCCAAATTTAAAAATGGTTACGTGAACCAATTTGGAACCGGGAAAACTTCTCAGACAAACATTAAAACGTCACGTCCATTTTTGAATGTGAAATTTGTATTTTTCAATCGCGATCTAAACAAGAAATGAATTGTTTGACTTATAGTGCAATATACATGCATCCCATTCACGCAATCAAAGACTTCAATGTACATTTTACAACGTTCAAATAACTAAATTCTTTTATACCCTCTATAAATATAATCATAAAACCTTTTCCGACAAACAAATAAATATAATTCTTAAAACCACTCACTACTCAAATCTTTGGGAATTCCCATGGGCTTATCCTTTTCGCCAGCAATGGCTTTAGACTCAGTGATACATTTATTTCTTATATAAACACGAAACATTCATTTACTGAGCGTCAGTTCAAGTTCATCCTTGCACTTGAACGCCTGAAGATGCCGAAAGGCGAAACCCGGGTCGTTAGTGACAAAATCTGTGGGAGTGTACATAATTTGAACGATTCAAATTTAAACCCTTTATTATTTACTAGATGGAGTATTTTAACATTTGTATTAAAATTGTGATCATTTTTTATTTAATAGTCGAAAGGGGGTTAATAAAGCGAAGGAGGCTTAAAAAGACGTAACACGTGTCATGATTTGTAGCACAAGTAGAATAACAAAATTGTCATATTTAATTTTATACTATCTGACCAAATTTCGTTGTATTAATATGATTATTTCACTCTCTTGAAGCTTGAATATAGTTTTTAATCATTTTTTTCACTGAGTTCTGAAGATGCGTGACATACATGGTAATGATTTTTATAGATGGTCGAAATCATACCCGGAATAATATTTTGTTTCCTATAATTTATTCTTCATTTAGGTTATGTTGGTCAGTTCTGTTCGATAGATCCTTATTCAACGATAGTTAGCATGAAGATGTTTTTCACATGTTATAATCTGAAGAGGCGAAACAAATGTTATAATTTAAAACACAATTGGAATGAAAAGTTATCAAATTTAATTATATATTGTTCTTTTCAAATTTAAATTTCCGCTATTCGATATATTCAAATTATTAATCTAAATCTCATAAATAAGTATAGATTGAGAGAGAAACGAAAACCAAAATATATTTCATTAATGGATTTCCGCGGATGATTCGATTTTTAATCTCGTTTCGGAATTTTCCCGCGCAGAATTCGCGTCGAGTGCACAACTTTTAATATCGATGTCACGCGCATTTATAAAATTTGCATTTTGATTGCATTCCCAGCATTTCGATCCGGATGTGCATAGCGCTTTATCCGGTAAAGTAGCGATTTAGCGGGAAAATCTCGCACCTCGTTTACATCACCACCATTGACTCCATGGAATTTGATTCGGTTGATTAACGAGTAGACGAAAATGTGAGGGAACACTTTTTCAAAAATAATACGGTGATTGGGACTCTATACATTGTACTACAATATAGTGTGTATATTTCAATGGTAATGCAGTTAACCTTTGTTTGCCGCAACCCCGTCGATTATTTTCTCGCGATTTGCTTGGATTTAACACGAAAAAGTTCCAGGAATAATCATCGTTAGTAGAAGTTTTTTTACTGTTATAGACTGGCCAAGCAGAGTATTCAATAATCAACATAAACACACTTTTTGCAAAGTTATACTAATGTTATTATGTTTGTTTTGTTATAAATATCGACTATTGTCAGGTGAAACAGGTCATCCATACAAACCAAATTTTACATGAGGGACAAAAAACATTTTTATAACTATTTTGGATCAAAGTCAACGTATTAAATAAACACAACCTTGAAGTGCACAAAGACTTATTAACTGTCTTTTTATTAGCTTAGAGTAGTATGAATTTAGTTAGTTGTTTACTTAAATAATACCATAAAGAATTGAATATTAATAGTCTTTCAAACAACCACAACAGGTTTCATTTGACTTGACTTTGTGGTTTCACAGTTATAGCAAGTTTAGTAAGTCCTTAAAAAAGAATGCAATTCTTCAAAAATAAGCCGGGCACACGGGATAGTTTTATAAATAATTGCGCTTGTAGATTGGATGGTTTTCACTGGAACAAGTGAACTTTATTTTTGATTTTGTTGAAAATATAACGTATTTTTTTAACTCAAAAATAAAATATTGTAGCCAGACAGTGTTCTATGGGGAGCTACACTATAAATGAAAATGATCTAATCGAATGTTCATTTAATTCTGAATCATAGTTTTCCTTGGTTGGGGCGGGGGCCGAAAGTAGTGTAGTAATGCCGGCGCGCTAGTATTTTTTTACCATCTTCGAATAATTATATTATAATTATAATAAAAATAATATAGCGGTATCGTCAAACGGTAACTGTATAACAACTTAACTAAAATTCACACGAAGAACAAAATCACATTATATTTGAAAAACAATCGGTGAATGAAAAAAAAGACGTGGATTTAATTTAACAACAATTTAATCCATAAAATTTTGAGAAGTTTTGTTCATATTTTTTTTATTGCAGAAGAAAATTTAAGTGAATGTAATTTTTACAGTACTTGTACAGTACTTTTCAGAGCATATTCTCTGGAATTGTTCGATTATGTCTGTTGAAAGAGGTATATTGTTTTCGTTATGTAGAAATAACCGTGATGGTCCTATCGGGCATCCAGATCTAGTTTCATCTCCAGAAAATTTCGCTCACTTCAAGAAATTTGCTACTTCTTTTGGAGAAAAAGTTTACCTTCCCTGCCCCTCACCATTCAATCCTTAATCATATTATATCTGTTTCAAAATTAAAAGTTGTCTCATTAGTGCCATTAACTATCATTCTTGCTTATTATTATTTAATTTTTTTTTTCCGTGTTTATTATTTAATTTATTATTTAATTATTTAATTAACCTTTATTAGTATCTCTTTATATTTCTAATTATTATTATTGTTACCTATAAAATTGCCTTTATCTTAACATGTATCTTAACTGTATCATTGAGGAGACATCGTCTTCGGAGTGATGCAGAAAGGAAAAAAGTTTATCGAATAAAAAAAAAAAAAAAAAAGTACTTGCAAAAGTTAGTTGGTAACGAATTGATGCTTCTGAGTAAATAGCAAACGGTTTTTTAGACTCTTAAGATTAAATCTCTAGCTTTGATATTGTTTGTTATATCGATTATTGTATTAACAAAAAAATTATGCATTTATGCCGATCTGATACAAATTAAGTAACGAGCCTATTGCTTGTTTTTAAGTGAGGAACAAACATTCAAAAAGTGATTTGTCACAAAAATTGCTTGGGAAATGATGATTTGAGTGTTGGGTAAATCACGGTTTGCTTGAAAGTGTAAACTGTATGATTTCATTTTTACATATATGAAAAAACCTTTTTTGAACATTAATTGTGATTTTATGATAATTGTGATGGACTATCAGAACTGATATTAAACTGCATTTTTCAAAATTTGTAATAGATCACATTATGAATGTTTGCTCCTCAAATATTCTTCATCTTTTTAGAGCTACACTCCGGGGTAAACCTCAATAAATTTCCTCCACTCCACTCGATATTCTGCCTTTTTGTGCCTGTCGCCAATTATAATCATTAATTGATTTTAAAAATTCTATGTTTGTCAAAATGGTATAATAAATGGATATCTAAAAATCTCACTGTGTACTTATTTAATTTTTAACAATTTTGTTACTTTATAACTTCTTTCAGTAAAGTGACGATATAATAAACAGCGCTTTGCCACTTTTTATTTAGCATTAAACAATGACGTATATTTTTTGCAAACAGTAAACAATGCCAAAAAATATAATATATTGATGAAACGGGTGCATCTTTTGGTATAATCTAATTAAAACTTAACCGTAAACACATTTCCTGAAATTTAGTTAAGTCGGTTATATTAATCAAAATCTCATTTGCAGTGAGATGCCATTGTTGGCATACTTATCGTGAACGAGTTGTCAGACTTAATTAAAAGCCCACCTTAATTTGATGAAAGAACTTAAGGCACCCTGCCAAACTTTACTCTACTCGATAAGTTTAAATTTCATTATCTTCAATTATTCCTGTTCAGCACCAAGCATAGCTCATCTGTCGGGAATTCAGTCGACAAGTTACACAAATAAAGTAGCCAGCCATCCAGGTAAAATTTAATAAAATATTTTCAATGTAATCGTCTACACAGAATTTTCCGTAAACAATTTTACATGGTGTATATTTAAGAACCTGTCAATTTTTATACAACTCTAAGAAGATATTTATATTTATAGCGAACATTCAAACCTCAATTTCGGTTAATTTTCAATACCTAAATACCGGTAATATTGCTTTTTCACAACCGGTATTTCGGTATAGAAAAGACGCTATTAAAACTTATATCTCGGTTTCGATAATACCAGTATTGCATTCCCTAATAGAAGACATGTGAATTCAATTATTTTCTCTACTAGCTTTTGACTGACAAAATATACTAAAATAATATCAGACTGACCAATTTCATAGAGCTTCTTTATTTCGGGCATACCTCTACTGAATTAATTTCAAACCGAGCACTTGATATTATTTAATGATATAAAGGAAATATGTACATTTAATTTCTACATTAAGTGCGGACATGAATTAATATATTATATAATAATTGAATTTGAATGATCTTTTTAATATCTCAGAACTTGTGATTTGCTAATCTCTCCTGTTACGCTCCCTTATTTTATAATTAAAACGGCGGGGGGGGGTATTTTTAAACATTACAAACATCCATGTCTTCGAATAAATTGATTGAAAAATGGTGTTCGTCCTAGGATTTTAGCCCGTGGGTCCCGCTTGGAAGCCAACGACATTTACCACTGTGCCAAGCACCTGACACATTTAAATGTTATTGAAATATCAAACCATAATTCTATTTTACCAAAGCGTCCGAAATCGTCCGAATATCTTTAATTCGTTTTACCAATGTCCCCTGATTCGTCTAAACCCTCTGAAATAATAATTATAATTGTGCTACCCTTTCCACCACTGCCAAGAACCGCTTGTTCACTTGAAGTAATGCCATTTATTAGATATAAATCATCGTACAAGTCCCGGGCAGCGAGACAAAATTTAATTGCTTAACTTTGACTGGGTCATCCACAGAACCGACTCCAATGTTTGCCGCTTGCGGCCACTCCGATAAAACATTAATAATAACTCCACCTCTACGACATTTATTACTCAGTCAGTATTGAATTAAATTTTCGAACATTTTAACAAATATAGACAATACACCCATCATTAAAGAAATCGATATTACTTTAAGCACGACACATAGGGTTCCCGGTAAATTGCTCGAATGGAAATTGCTCGAATAACAAGATAATCAATTTGTTTCCGTTTGTTCTGTCCGTTTGTTCTGTCTTAGCCCTAGTCTTCTATGTGTTCTGGAAATATATAGAAACAGTTTGAGTAACTAATTAATAAGCAGTTCTCGTAGAAACACTTATGTTGAGATAAACTCCATTAAAAGATTATATGTTCCGCATTTGGAGCGAACTCGGTTAAAATAAATACTTACGAAAATTATTTTTATATTTCACTCTCTAAACAAGTGTCGCACAAGATAAAAATGAAATTCGTAGAAAAAGTCGTGAAAAATCTTTTAAATAACCAAGCAATTCGAATAATTTGTAATTCGAGCAATTTCCATTCGAGCAATTTACCGGCTACCGACACATAGCATCATGAAATAACTCTCCTCAGTTTGATTAAGTATTGTACACATCGAGCTGTGATAGGCAGAAAAGCGTAAACAACAATTTTACAAGAGGTTTTTTTTTTAAATTAAACCAAATGAATTCCTTAAGTGCGGTTACTAAAAGTAATATACGGTCAATGTCTATCCTGGTATTATATTTTTTAAAAAATGACTTCTTTCAGTTCTTTAGATCAGCGTTTCTAAGCCGGGGTCCGCATGAAACAAACGATAACAAGTCGAAACAGAGGTAACGCTTAAAAAAAAATCACTGACGCTTTAGGCAATATTGAACAATTGTTGGTTAAAAACGCAATTTACTGAATTGTGTTCGTTCAATTTAACAACACTCGCCAAACGTCTGTTCACACACGCCGAAAAAGTGAGCGAGGACTACTGCAGCTGGTGGAGGTATCTTCTCAACCGAGGAAATAGAAACAGTTTATATTCACTAGCTCACTTGAATCACTCGTGGGATCGCTCGGCCAAGTTTTGTGCGTCGCTTTTAGATTGTTCTGTATTCGGCCGAGCTCACTCTCTCGGCTATGTTTCGGTTTTGTCTAAATGAGACATATATTTCACGACGTACTCGACCAAATCTTAAGTAAATTTACTAATTCGAAAGAGCTATATATAAACAACAGATATATGAAATATTCTAAGCTCCTAATTTACGTTTTCCCTCTTTAACAAAATTTCGGACTACACATTGCCTTTTTTCCAATTTTACATGAGTAAAAACAACAAATAGTTAATCTTAGTAAAAACACAATATTCCTTTGTACTTCATTCCACTTTATTTAATATGTCAGGACCGGTTTCGCTCATTACGAGCATCGTCCAGTTGACGATGCTCGAAATGAGCGAAACCGGTCCTGACATATTAAATAAAGTGGAATGAAGTAAAAAGGAATATTGTGTTTTTACTAATATAATGCTTTTCTACCAAGTATTGACAGTGAACACCCTAAAAGTGAAATAGTTAATCGTCCAATTTTCTGGTGTTTTTTTCTTAATTTTCTATGGATCATGAGAATTGGATATCCTAAAAACCATAATTTTTGTATGAATCTCTTACTTCATTTTACGCAGATTCTTTGAGACCCTATCAACCACGTAAAAACGGGTTTGAGTGTATTTCGTCGGCTTACCGTCAGAATTCATTAACAAAACGTTGATCCGAAGATAATCGACATTAAAATTTCAACTACCTTTTATCAGCTATAACCAAAGTTAATTAACAACAAAGCTGTTTTTCTTCGTTGGTTCTTTCAAAAACGTAAAAAGTGACTTCACCATACATTTTTTTTTTGTACGACGATGAGATATTGTGTTAAGGGCTTGTATTTAAAATTGTATGGGATAATGAGCTTTTGTGTTTGAACAACTCATTTCTTAAATTCATGAGCTTTTATTTGATTTTTTACGACTTGTTTTATGACTAATGTTTGACCCTTGCTGCCCACTTATCTCGTTGATGAGAATCCACTTCATAGCAGTGCTTTTATACTACGAATGTACAGCCAGAAACAATAAAACACAAACAAATGGTCGTCTAAGTTTTATGGCATTCTACAAACTTATTACTATATCTTTATTTGGTGACTTAAATGCACCCAATTAATTTATAAATTTAAAAAAAAAACAAAAATATTTTTGAGTAATAAGTAATTAATTATTAATAATGTTATACCTATTTTGTTTGCCGGGTCCGTGGTACAGTGGTCAACGTCGTTAGTAACGTTGGTTTCCGTGACGGATCTCACGGGTTCAAGTCCTAGTGTTATGTGTACACAACATTAAACTCTGTGCTTTGTTAATTCTCTATGACATAACTTGTAACAATAAACCTTTCAACGGACTGAATCAATATTCAATTTCCTTCTCTTCAGCTTAAATTGAGAGTTCAAATCGAAAAGCCGAACAGCTTAGTAGAAACTCTTCAATACTCACATCGATATTATTTTGATTTAATAAGATTAAGTGATTTATTGTAAAGTGTATAAACTATGTTATAGAATAAAGTTGAAACAACATTGAATTAAAAATAAATGTTTTAGTAAAAACATATCCATAACACTAGTATGAACCTCATTTTTCCATACAAGCTTACCATTACTTCTTTCCTGTCCCAGTTCTTCTATCTCAGTTTAACAATTTGGTAACAAGCAGTTCTAATAAAGAACGTTGTTGATTTACCTCCATTAGGATACCATATGCTCCACATTCCAAGCAGACATGGATTGAAAATAATTTTTATGCTAGTTTTATTTTTGCAAACTTTTCACTATTTCTGGCCACGTATGGCTCAAATATTAAAAATATGACTTCCAAATGGATAATGTAATAGAAACTGGTCGTGATTGAGACAAAGACTTTACGAAAAGGTTAAGCATTACAGTATAAAACTAGTATTGGTTCCGTTTTTTAGACCACCTATGTTTTCGGATTTCAATTAAAAATCATTCGAAAACTCGAATTTGCGACCCCACGACTAAGTGGTAAAAATCCATGCAGCGTTTATCACTCGACAACATGTCTGATATAATATTTAAATAATTTTAATCTTTTAATTGGTACAGAAGTTTTTCCCTCGCAACTTAAATGATCATATTTTTTCAATTAAAGAATGGCCCATTTAGCAGTCACAATAATTTATCTTGAAATGTATAATAAATTTCACTTTTACGGTGTTTACTGTCAATACTTAGTCGAAAAGCATAGAGCTTGCATAACCGGTAAATCTTCAAAAATGCAACATCGATAATTACCGGTAAATTGGAAAAATTACCGGCAACATTAAAACGCAGATTTGAATAAATTACCGGTAAAATATTGAGTAAACATTCTCGTATGCGTATATTCCACATTGAAATCGGATAATTACGGGAAATCCGACAGCGAGATGTAAATAATTGTAGGCTTATTATAATTTGTCATTTGCTTAGATGTCATAATATAAAACAAGTATTGATCAACAAACAGTGTTCGAAATACAAATTTAAAATTTCGATCGTTTCAGTGTTGACACACCACTAAAATTAATTTCCCACTGACCAAATAATTTAGTGTGCAATATGATTTGATATATTCCGTTAATTAAGTATTACAAATTAATCAAAATACAAACACAATTGAAACGTTATACCTATTGACGGTTTGGCCTAATTCGGTGCAGCGTGAGAGGCTTTAAATCTGGTTTAATTAAATATGTCAATATACAAATGAATTTTTAGTATTCATTTTCAGACTAGTTGATTTCCACACAATATTATATTGCATTAAAATAGTAAAGAGTATTTTGCATCATATTATTATATATAATCTGTTATGTTGCATGTTTTTATTTCTATTTGAGTTTTTTTAAATCTTTATTTATCATAAATTGAGACAATGAACTGTCAAAAAAATCGAGCTCGTATCTGGTCTTAGGGTGGCAATACCGGATAAATATATCAATATCGGTATTTCGGTGATTCATATTAAATACCGATATTGAAAATTGCAATGCAATACCGGTATTACAACAAAAAAATAAGTCCGATATGGATCGCAATACCGGACGAGTAAATCAAATGGTATTTTGATATTTCATATAAAATATTGTCATTTAAAAATATATTACAATCAAATATTATTGATTTTCATAGATAACTGTTTTATGTTTTTTATTTTAGTTTCAGTGTTTTTTTTATATTATTAATTTTAAATAAAAAAAAATTAAAAAAATAGTTATTTTTGGTTGAAATGCGATTTTTTATTGAAAATAAATAGAAAGTCACTGCTTAAGTACTCCACTGGCTCCCTGTTCATTTTTACAGTTTTTTTATTGGAATATAATAACAAAGAATATAATAATGCGGTTCCTATGGCGAAGCAGTTAGCGTTGTTGTCTTGCGGATTTCATAGGTTCGAGTCCCAGTACGAACTGAATTTTATCGATTTCTGTTTGAAGGCATGGGTGTTTGTGATGTCTTAATTATTTCCCTCTCACCGTTCGGGTATCCTTCAATAAGTGGGCATTGTGAGAGCGATTATTTAACCACTAGTCCTGTCCTATCCTTATCCTTCTATCCCTACTACTCTCTTTGGAAAACGAGAGATTGAGCGACTAAGTAAAAAACAGTTCTCGTAAAAAAAATCCGTTGAGATACCTCCATTAGGAGGCCATATGTAAAACATTGAAAGCGGATACCTTAACCACAGCTTTTCGACTGATCTTTAAATATTACGAAACAAACTATTTTATCAGGCGAGTAACATTCGTCTGATGTGGTAAATAAAATCAGTATTCAGATGGACAGGACATCGTGTTAGTTGTGAAGTATCTACTGCACCCCATAAAGTAAAATACGGTACTACTGAAGGCATTTAAATATTCAGCAACCTCCGGAGGAAACGGAAATCAACATTCAGAGGGATGCAGAGCGGTTGGAGACTACAGCAATTTTTCATGGATTTTAACATTATCCTGTTCCGAAATACGTTCAGTATTGACCCAGTGCCGCGCGGTGGTGGGTAGAATATTAAACACTCCACGAAAATAATATTTTTTGGCGTGTTGTTGTTTTATAAGCTATACCAATTTCCATTATTCTAAGTACGATGGCAAGTAGATAAAACCGAAGTGTTTAAAAGTGGATTGTAAAAGGCGAGCAGTGGAAAGTTTCACCTATAAATTACCAAACTTTCAATTCACAAACTTCTTCTTGGTGGAGGTTTTTGTGCGTTTTATTGAATTTAGTTGGCGCTCTCAAAAATGGCTAAGGTGAAGGGGGTGAGGTTAGGGGGTGAACAGGTATCCGAGCTACCACCGACCAACGTAAAATGGGAAAAGTTTCACCTTTGTTGGCTACAAGGCTTATCTTTTATAATATTATACATGCTTAATTTTCGTTAAGCTAAAACCTCCTCGTCTTCTTAGTCTTACTTATACACCGTATCGCGTATTAGATATTAAAAGAAATAGACATAAACTAACCTACGCTAAATAGACTAAATATAAATATTTTGTTATGGTTTTAATAATTTGACAATTGATGATTTTTAGACATATTTGTTTATGGAGTTATTTTATTAAAACAATATTGTTACATTCCCTAAGCGGCAGTCCAACATGTTTTGTTTAATTTTACCAATATTATTGTTTAGTCATATCCGATCTTAATGTGAAACATTACATTGCGTTTCTCGCCATCTTTTTTTTCAGCTTCAGAGTGCTGATGAGTGAAGATTTGTCAAATTTAAATACTACTTGCTCGCATAACCCTTAAATGAATAAAATATTTTCATGTACAACGGGTGGGTGTGATTGGAGGAAAAATATTTTTTTTAAAAAATCGGTAGTTTTTTATATATTTTTATCCAAAAACGCCAAGGACTCTTATAAAGCATCTAGGTATTAGAGGCATAACATGATTGTCATACAGTATATAAAAATGCAACAATTAGAATACACAATCAACTATAAAATATACAATTATACTACTCAATGCTATTATGATGAACCGTGTTTTTCTTATTGTGAAAATTGTATTAATAAACGGTAGAAAATCAATGACCGCAATAGTCCAGCTTGCTCTGTTTGAATGAAGATTATAATGGTTTAACGCGTGTATACAAGACATCTATTGAAACAATACGATGAGTAAGTATGTATTTTACCATTGGGTATAAGAGTAAAAGATAAAATCGTTTCCTGTTTTGCGAAAAAGCTAAAATAAAAGTTTTTACCTAAAAATTATGTTTGATGTTTAATATCGGAAAGGGTGGGTGGGTGAGAAGGGATAAAAACATTACAGACATCAGAAATTTCGTACACAAATATTTTTTTTTCTACTCGAACTAAAAATCAATGTATCGAATATGATGCATTAAGTTAGTGTTAATTTTAGGAGGTAATTTTAAATAATGCTTATTCTTTTCAATTTTAAATAAATTCAACATCTACACATTCAAAAAAATATTTTTCACGTTCATACATAGTAGTCAACGCGACACATTCTCCACGTTTTCTCTTTTAAGGGTACATTTCCTTTAATAAAGCATTTTTATTTGGTGTGCAGCGGTACAAGTCTCATTCACCAGTGTGCCGTGAAGTAACAAAGATTGGCAGACACTGCATTAAGTAAACACTTTGGGATTCAAGCCTTTGGCTGCACAACCTAACAAAACAAGTAATTTCCAGTCAGTCAAAAAATAGTAGCATTTATTACACAAAACAAAACGTTCACATGTATCTCACATCGTCAGAACTAGTTTTTGTATTGTTTTCGAATGAAAATTATCACATTGAAAAAATACTCAATTATGTAATGACACGATAATGTCTGCAATATGATTCAAGCTAAGTACCGTCAGTACCAAATGTACGATCTCTTTTTCTTGGCCAAGATACCCGATGCAACTTTTCATTTTAAAAAAATCGTTTCCAACGTACATTGAAAATATAAAAGAACGTTATTTTTTATCCTACCCTTACGAAAGTTATTTATAAGTAGAAAATCTTGTGAAAAAGCTTTCTCGATACTTAGTGTTGCCTGCCATAGTGCTGAAAGTGCATAAGTTAAGTGGGAAGTAATTTAAGAGGAGTTGACTTCTCCCGCCAAACTAACTTATTACATAATGTTGATCTTCTAAATCTGTGTTTTTCTTCAGAGGAAACTTTTTAGCGAAACTTTAAACAAATAATAACGAAGAACTTTTACTTGTTCAGAACTCTTTGTAATATATTTAAATATTTACACAAGCAGGTGAATAATAATTTCCTTTGGAGATGTCAAGCATACGGTCCTTTAATAAGTCAGATTTTTTAACGTTAACTGGTCGTAAGTCGGTCAAACACATAAATCGATAAAAAAATATTGTGTGAGTTGCTAATCGTGTTTTCAAAAACATAAAACTACGAACGGCGTTTTAAGAGTATTTTAATTTCAATATTATGTTTGTTTTAGAGACACTGCTTGAAGATAATAAAGATATTGGGGTACTCAATTTAAGACGCAACTTTTTGTCAATATGGTACTTTAAATGAACGTATATGAAATACGTTCTTCTAGGAGCGAATTGATAAAAGCAAGTATGTGATAACATATTTAAAAAATATCCGAAAAACCGCTGATTTTAATAAATACTCGATAAGTTATCGATTATTTTTAGAAATATTCTACTGTGGGTATTTTTTTATTTTTAAATGCACCACTGGGTCTAATACACAGGTTATAATCACATTTGAATGCATAATGGATTGGAGCAGTTTTATGACATCGTCGAGACTTATAGGTAAAATCACATGAACCATTCAGAAAACAGTATTTTGTTTAGTATATTGTTTTTTTTACGATTTTTACTCATTGCGTACATTACTGTTAAATTTTTTGTTTAATTGTTTCAGAGCCAATGAAAAAATCTAAAAATATGACGCATTCGGGTAACCATAAATACAAATAAAATGTTTATGGTGTGTACATGCCGCAAAGAAAAAATCATATCGACTGTAAAAAAAGCAAACAGAAGTAACCCTCAGTTGTTTCAAAATAGCTTTATTTTATTAACCACAATGTATACAACAGTTCTATCGAAAGGACGTAAGCTGCAAATGCCGAATTACTTTCTTACTTAAACTTTTTAAGTTTGAATAAAGAAAAGCCTGTGTAATCAGCTACCAAGAAATAACATTTACACAAAAGGTTTTCTTAAACGTTATTACCATTTAAAAAAACGTCTTTTATGCCTCCTGTAAATTTTTTGACGTATATTTGCTATAACATGAGATTGGGGCGAAAAGAATAGTTCATATTTCTGCACCGATCTTGGAATTATTCTTCTTGCATTCTAAGCTAGGTAAGTAAAAGGTTATCCAGGTTATCCCGGAGCCTTTTTCCAATCCCGGGATTTCGGGATTGATTAATTTTCAATCCTGGGATTGGGATTGGCTCACCGAGGAATTTTAAATCCTTAATTTGCTATACTTTTTCCCCGGATTGTCTCAGAAACTCGTTTTTTTTTTTAGCTCACCGAGGAATTTTAAATCTTGGATTCGCTATACTATTCTACCAGATTTTTTTAGCTCTTGCAATTCCAAAATCGTATCAATTTTCGGGATTTGCTAAAAATTTCTCAATCCCGAAATCCCGGGATTGCGACCGTGTCAATCCCGGGATTTCGGAATCAGAAAATCGAACGGGATCCCGGGATTGGATGCCCTAGTAAGTACGTATTGCAGTTATTGATATTAATATTTTAAGTAACAATCGATTTAATAATTATGCCATATAATTAATTGTAAACGAATAATAAAAAAAAATCCGCCCTTTAACCAGAACATCGAGAATAGTTCTGAAAATATTAACAACCCAGCACGGCATACAATTGAAATTCACCAAGATAATCCAAATTTTATCATTACGCGCTGCAGCTATTGAAAGGTTTTTTTTTATTTCGGAAATGGTTATTAATACACATTTGATGAAAGTAACGATATTAAAATATGATTCATTAATAAAGTTATATTATTATACTAAGCTTATCGCTCTCAATATTTCTCTTTTTAGAATCGGTCAGTGAAAATAAATGAAAACATTACTAACATTGATGCCTTTTTATACAATTCCATAAATTATTTTGTGAAATATAATAATATAATATATTTGTGGTTTGAACCCGTGATTCCGCAACCGATTTTGACTAAATCCAAAGATTTTTTACAACTTGACTACGGAACTGCTGTGAAATAAATCAATAATCTTATATTTATGTGCGAGTGATCGAGCTTCGAGCATTTATTTTTTCTACTCTTGAAAGTTTTTCGAGTGTAAAAACAAATCTGTAACAAAAGCTATTTTTTTCTCGAATCTCCATCATCCAAGTCCATTTCAATTGTCTTACTTTTCTGCTTGTCAAAAATGTGAAGCTGTTTGTACAAAAAAGGGGTAAGTCATTATTCCGATGTCTTTTGCACGTAACAAAGACAGCTTTCGAACAAGGAAAAAACAAACTAAACTGACTTCTTTAGATATCTCGAACAAAAACTTTTGAACTTTCTTATGATTTTTATACTATTGGATTGTATGCGAGATATTTTATTCAAATCACAAAAGGATTATTAACATTTTGAAAAAAAAAAATTATACAAAAATGCGATTTGATTTACCCGAAAAGAATGATATCGATGATCTGTTTTTTAATTGTGAATCAAAATAAATTTCCGCCTTGTCAAAATACTCTTCAATATAGTACACCAGCGGCGTAGTCACCTCATAGCAGAGTCATGCAAACAATGCATAAGAGTCCAGCAAACAGAGGGGCCCGAATTTCTACATACACTCAACTCTGTTTCACATGGTTTTGAAATAGCACAGTCCACTAAAAAGAACTGATATTACATTTTCACACGAATTATTTGCTCTAATACGATTCCCAGAAAATTAAAAACGGAAGTTGATAACAGATTTCCTAATAACAAGAAATTCAATTATACAACAAAGTACAGTGGGCTACTGACGAATAAGATATTTAGCGAGAACTGGTTTTAATACTGGCACGCCACTGCATTTTTAAAAAAATGCACCGAGATAGCTCAGCAATACAGCAAATTAAAATAAATATTTTCAGGGGACACCCGGGTTTGAACCGGGGACCTCTCGATCTGCAGTCGAATGCTCTACCACTGAGCTATATCCCCTCGCAACAATGGTAAGAAGAATATTTTTTAAGTAATAAAAAATATTAATAATGATTAGGTAGGCAGTAAATACGTATTTATTATTATGCTGACATCTATATCAAACGTTGGCAGTAATCAAAGGTAAAAAAATGTGATAAACGTTTTGGCTTACCACATAAACGAAGTTTTATAATTATGTTGAAGATAATGTCTTAAGGGGAAATTACATAATTAAATATAATGGCCCCTCTTCACGATAGGACATCGGGTGGAGTTGTTTTCATAGTGGATGCAGGTGACTCCATTGTATCCACAGTACTCGTGCTACGGTTCTCTTTTGGTCCCAGCTCAAATCATCTAAAACTAGCACGTGTGCCAGGATTTTTTTTGAAGAATTTCATTTTTTCTTAAGGGCTTTCTAAAAATGATATAACTTTTAAACCACTTAGTCAAATCAAATGAAACTATTTGTGATCGTTACTATTACTATCATTACTATTACTAAGACTATAAATATATATATTTTTGTAATATTATTGTCAGTATTTCGTGTTATGGTGAGCCGTATTGTAATGTGTGTACATATACCGAGCAATTAAAGTAAAAACTGTATGTAATTATTTCCGTATTTGATTTTGTTATAGTTAAATAAATTTTTCAAAAATAAATAGTGCGTTTTGGTTGAGATGCAATTTTTTATTGAAAAAAAGTCTCTGCTTAAGCACACCAATGACTCCCTGTTCATTTTTTACAGATACATTTTATTACATACTAACAATAAGGAATGCTTAATTCAACTGGGATGATTTGAAAATCTTAGATAGATTATATCAATTAAACAAATGTTTGTAAATAGGCCATTTAATAATTTGTCTTGATTATAGCTGTCGCTGTAGACCGTGAAACTCACCCTGAAGCAATTCGTGGTATTTATTTTTAAAATAAAAATAAAAACATTTTAGATATTATACAACGACACCTTAGCTTATTTTGTTTTAAATCAATAATAATTGTAAATGTTCACGTTATACAAAAAACAATGAACAATAATGCGACGACAGAATAGTCGTGAGGCATTCAAAAGATTTTTTTATTAAATTAGCAGTTGATCTTTCAAATCGTCATTGATTTACGAGTAGAAGCGTTGCGGTCAAAGAGATAGATATCGAGAAGTGATTTTGCTATGTAAGATATTGTATTCCCTCGGGATACAGTAACAGATTCAGGGAGAAAAAATAGTCTACCACATAAAAAGCTACGATAAATCTCTCAAGTGAAACCGTTTCTCTTATCTGACAAGGTATTTGACCGCATTAAGAAAAAAAATACACATACATGGTCGTATTTCATTTTTCTTCTCGACGTGTAGAAAGCCACTTTTTAGTTACGCTATTTTTACTTTCTAGGTTTATTGGTTTATAATAACGGTGGCCATATTATTTTGGAGAAAATAAATTACACATTACGAAATAAAAGTCTTTGTCTCAGTATAACCAGTGGGTTAATACAGTTTTTTTTAACACTTCCCCTACGGTGCTAAAAAATTCCTCCGATATGAAAAAATATGTTTTAACACTTACCGCCCTTTGATGGACGGTAAAAACCCAGGACAGAATTTTCCGTACGTTTTTTTTATTGATAATCAAGATTCGACATTGAGACTGTAAATACTATTTAAACATACGGAAAATAGACATAACACTTAATCTTTTGCTTGTTGACCTTGAGTTTTAGTTGAAGTTTTTTTTTACGGAGAATTCATGTTCAGAAAATCTTGTACGGAATAGTCCTTTCACCAAATAAATGACGTATATAGCGCTTAGTTTCAAAACTCGCTAAAACTATTTTTGGTAGTTCTGAGTAAAATGGGATTTTAAAATATTTACTTTTTGGACATATAATAACAGTACATCACTAACACTTACCATATAAATACACGATGGGCCATTTCTGCCATCATTTATTGAAAAACGTTTCAAAAAAGAAAATTACTGCCACGTTAGCGTAGCCCTGCTAGCAACAAATTTGATCACAACAAAAAAGCTTTTTTAAAATCGATGTATTATAGATTACAAAACAATATCTTTAAAATTTAAGTATCGCACTATGATTCCAAGAGATGTCACTATATGCATGATATTTTTAAGTTATTAAATACTTTTCTTGTAGCCTTTAAACCACGTCTCAAGTACTGCGTATTAACACGCACATTTTGTATGGCCGGCCCTACGAGCATGCAATTGTATGGCGTGTTAACACGTCCGTGGCAGAGAACCGGTTAAGTTAACTCTGATTTATTTATTATGATTTGATTTGTACATTTTAACAGGTATGTAAGCAACACATACCAGAATACGTATCACTTTTCCGCAAATTCGTGCACTGATTGACCAATTCGTATTAAGACCAATTTAAATTCACACGTCAATTATTTAAAAGAACTTCAAAACGAACATTAATAATTGACAATAATATTTTTTGAATCTGTTGTAAACTTAAACATTAGCCACTATATTAAATCATCGGGATTTGAACGTAGCGTTTCGTGTGGTCACCGTATGTACATATAGTCCACGGCGTAAAAACAAGGGGGTTACCAAATTTTCCGAAAAATATTCTGAAGCTAACTTCTTTTCGCCGGTGCCACACAGTTTGTAGCAATAATCTTGCCCTAGCACTTTTCCCCTATATCATTACTCTTTGGTTGAACGACAGAATAAAAATCTTTTCTCGTAAAACATGTTCTGTTAAATAAGCTCCACTTTGAATCAATATGACTTACATGTATTTGGCTGTTTTATAAACATTTACCTATTTTACATACGCATATTTTATTTATTTACGATTTTAACAGCTTGTTAGATGGTATTTTTTTAATCATGGATTACTTAGCAACACAATATAATTGGGCCCCTGAAGATTGAAGTGAGCCAAATAGTATTTTAGAAAAAAAATAGTTAGATGCGTTATAATACTCTACATGTCTTAAAGTATTGTAAAAGTGAAATGAGTTCCTTAAATAGACACTGCAAAGTTTTATCCCTAAAATTAAAATACGCAATCAGCCAAAACAACAAGTAAAGACGTGATTGTACTTAAAAGTCCAAGAAAAAAATGTACTACTTGGCTCACTTCACTATTCCAGGCCTCATATGTACTTTTCGTGTTTAATTAATTTTTAATCTGGTTTCATCAGTGAATAAATGCATATTTTAAACACCTTTTTTTACATAAGTATACAGTTAATTCCCATTAAAACTTTTTACCTGGAGCGGAAAAATTGAAAAAATGGCGTGTCCCAACCCTCTGGTTTGCAAATGCAAAAAAAAAATAGTTTGACATTTTTCAGTCAAAAAAAAATCTTAAATACTTGCGATGGTTTGGAGCTGCACTATTCAAATGATGTCGAAGGTATTGATTTCTCAAAGTTTGTCTGGATACAGAATCCAACTGTTAATAATATGATGAATTTGAGCTGACAACCATTGAAAAAGAAAAATTGTTAGAATTAACATGCTTTTCGGCACTGGCTGCAATGACAACCAAATATCGAGCCAGGTTCATTGGCGGATCCAAGGGGGGGGCCATGGGTGCCATGGCCCCCTCCTTGGGAGAATTTATTTTCCATTTTTATAATTTATTAAAAGTTTATTTTTGAATGGGCTCTTTAATTGTATAGTTTACTATGTTTTATAGAATACATACTTACTTAATTATGTATTGACTATTTTTATATACACCCAATCTTTTTTACACAATACATTGGAGGAAGGTGGCGCGTAAAAAAACCTCACTTTCATATGATTTGATAAATCGGTTCCAAAAATCAAAATATCGCGTAAAAAAGTATCAAAAATGTATGAAAAAAAAATTGTTCCTCAAATTAATGCAAAAAATATTTTTTTACGGTGCCGTCCAAAAAAATCGCGTAATTTCAAAATCGCGCAAAAAAAAAACGCATAAAAAAGACTTTCATCTATTTTTTAATGCATTATTTATGTATCGTGCTTATTTTCAAATTGAATGGCCCCCTCCTGGGACAATTTCTAGATCCGCCACTGGCCAGGTTAGTGGTAGAAAAAGAGCCACAAGTGACATTCTCCGCATTGCTCCCAAGGTTTGATTACCATTTTCTAATTAATAAACAACCAGAGCCAGCGTCACCATACAGGCAAAATAAGTAATCGCCTAGGAACCAAACAATTAGGGGGCGCATAAATTGAGTATTCAAAATATTTTTTATAATCTATAATAATTTATAATCTAACAAATAATAGTACGTTTCTTTTTGATGATTGTATCTGTTCGTTGTAATTATATATACTTAGAAAAGTAGAGGTTGAGCGAATGAATAACAGACAGTTTAAAAAACTTGAGATACTTCCATTAGGAGGCCATATGATCCACATTGGGAGTAGACATGCATATATCAGTATATTTTTTAATTTTACATTATTTTTTTTTTGTAAAAAAGGGGGCGCACTAAAAGCAGTTGCCAAGGGCGCCAAATAACCACGCGCCGGTACTATAAGCAACCACATTATCTTAAGAACAAATTAATGTACTATCCGCTTCGCAAGAATGACAGAAGTCAAAAAATCAGAATGACAGAAATGAACTAGACTAAAATTCTTATGAAGAATAAATACTTTTTATTGTATTTTTTAAAACAAAATTATACTTTTAAGAAAATATAGTTTTTTTTATATATACGTAGATAGTAGAATTTTCAAATTCGGCACATTTTAAGCACATATGAAATTATTTTTATCAGCTATATATTAGCATTATTTAAAATGGTGAAAAAAATATATATTTGTTACTACGGTCGGTAGCTTTTTAGTGTTTCAATATAGCGCCAATAAACGCCAGTTTGTAATCAATAACTTTAAATATAAAACTTGACAGCCACCACATTTTTTTTTATCCAGAATGTCACTAGAAACGATTTTCAAAACAAAAAATCTTTTTTTTATTTTTATTTATTCGTTCATCTGCGGGTTAGGTCATTCAGCTATTCTTTGACTATGAATGTGTTCCTTTTCAAGATCTATTTCATATATATCGTCGGCAATTTTCTACAACCTCGTATCTCAAAAAATACAAGCGTTCAGGAGTCACATAAATGTACTTTATTCTGTCGCTATCGCCATAAAACATCAGTAGGATGGTTTCGTCCTCAATATCTTTGAGGAATTTAATAATGAAGGAAGCAAAAATGTGTCCCTCCATGCCACATAGCACATGACCATATTTTATTTTATTTTTATCCATGTCCGCTCCCAATGTGGATCATGTGACCTCCTAATGGAGATATCTCAACAGAAGATTTTCTACGAGAACTGTTTGTTACTCAGTCGATCAACTTATAATTGTCAAAGAGAGTAGTAGGGAAAGAAGGATAAGGCCAGGTAACAGGCCCAGTTATTAAAGGATTGGAAAGGGTGAGAGGGAATTTTCAGACAAACACCCATGCTTTCAAACAGAAATCGATAAATCAAGCTGTTCGTACTGGGACTCGAACCCGTGAGATCCGGCACGGAGGCCCATAACATTAACCACTACGCCATAGGACCCAGCGTATTATTGACCCGACAGGACCATATTATTGGCCAAATTATTTTTTTGCCAACGCTTTTTATTAAGTTAAATAAACCAAATAAATAAAACTCAAAATTTATGAAAGTGTTTGTAGAAAATTTGCAACGATATGTGCCTGAAGGGTTAAGGAAGCAAAATGGATCAAAATAAATGATTAGAAAAAAGCAGGGTTCAAGTGAAAAAATTGAATATTTTTTAATTTCATTATTTATTCGCTAATAACAAACTATACATAATTTAAATGGTTTTTTTTTGGGGTCATTTAGCTGGAATAGCTTCTTAAATCTAAAAATACTTAAAACTAGTAAATAAAAAAAATGGAATATTTTTTAATTTCATTATTTATTACTAGCTTTATTGTTTCACTAACAAACTATGAATAATAAAACTATTTTCCTTCATTTCATTTAGCTGGACTAGCTTCTTAAATCTAAAAATATTTAAAATAACCTCAAATTAAATTCTTAAAATATAAATATTTCTTGCGAGTTTATTACATGATAGCATATTATAATTAAGGATTCATTGAAAACCACCGTATGCCCAAAGTAAGCAGTTATTGACATTATTGTTATAAGTTATATTGTACTGCCTTAATGGCATGAAAGAACAATAGCAAAATAAACACATTTTTAATTGCAGATTAATTACAGTCAATGACTACAACTAGGATTTATAAAAATACTCGTCCAAAGTAAGGAGCCACTTTTATAATATTTTTCTGTTAAAAATGATCCATAAATGTTGTAAATCGATAATATAATGCACTTTAATAATAACCTAGACTATTTTATATTTGATTACCTTTACTATACTGATAGCATAACATGATAAAATATTCAACCTTAAAGAGTAATGACAATGTAATATTTACTTATTAGGTTTCGCCAATTATCACCACATGTGGATATAAATAAATTCACATTTTTTTACCAAACAAATCCCAATTGAATCAATACTTTTTACAATTTAATTTAATTGATGGCTATTACTATTTTCAAATCAAGAGATAGCTCCGTCAGTCTTATAAAAAATGTTTTTGACATATCGACATTATATTTTAAAACTCAATATTAAGAACAGTCAACCCCCTTATAGCACAGTGGCATAGCTGGAAATTTGGGGCCATCATGCAAACGTCACGCAACGTATCCCCCCCACATTTCATTTTTTAAAGTATTTGGCATTGTCACTAATGTGGCAAATATTACTCGGTGAGAATTTTTTGTAAGTCACTCGATATCAAATCTAGAAATATTGACACCACAAACACCCACGTTTAGGTATCAAATTAAAATTTAAAAAATTTGAATTTGACATTGACCTTCCCAGGAATCAAGCCCAGACCCGCCTGATCGATAGAGCAAGCTCTAACCAACTAGACCACAGCGGACGACGAAATTAGTTATACTGAGTACATAGAAATTTGGGCCCCCTTTTTTGTTGGGCCTTTATGCATTGCATGAGTCTGTTATGAAGTGGCTATGCCCCTACTATAGAGTAGAGATTTGGACTACGCTATAGCAATACTACGTTATAGGGGACTAGGCAACCATACAAAATTTGAGGTTAGGTTTTTTCAATTGTATTTTGCTAATTGAACAAAATCAAACATTTTTCCTATTTTTATATATATTTCATAGAATACGTCTAGCGAATTCAAGGGACAAACACTTAAAAAATATGTTTTCAATGCATGTATATAAAACATGTATTTGTAATATGTATATTTTGTGAAAAATCTAATTTGACCTTGAAAATTTAGCATTTCACACTATATGGGGGACCGCTATACGTACGACTGCCGCATACGCTATAGGAAACTTTTATATAGGGGGGTTTACTGTATTTCAATACGTTTCGATTAAATTACTAAAATTTTTAATTTAAAACAGATTGTAGAAAATTTATGTGGAACATTAAAATTATTTCATAGGTAAATTAATTCTTCTTTTGGGATTTTTTTATCATTTCACTATGACTAAAGATAACTATTTTTTTTATATTTATTGCATAATACATATAAATATATTATTATTCAGTAAGGACAATTGTTTTCATCTTGGCATCATTTGTATATGATTTTTAAGACCGAAGTCCAGGCGCACAGAGAAGTGTTCACCAGATACTTGTACTAAAAAATGTTCTATAGCATTTGAAAGCTGACATACGTACATGGAAATGGACAGTACGCAGAGTACGATAGAACATTTAAAAAATATATGGATTTTTTTGCTTCAGGACCAGCTGAACATCAAATTAGCCGTGGGGGACAAAAATACAAATAAAATGATATGTTGGATCTAAAAGAATAGACAAAATCTGTGATAAAATAAAAAAAATCTAGACCATACCTCAGTAAAAGTCAACTGGCTAAGAGCTTAATGTTTTGGACATAATTTTAGTTGACTGTAGTCTTAGTTTTGTTGTTCAAATCCAAAATCGAAAAAAGTTGGCAACCCCCAGAAAACCCATCTCGACCCCCTTGGGGGTCGCGACCCATTGGTTGGGAACCCGTGGTCTAAGGCGTCAGTGACAAAAATTTTAGAGCTTTATCTCATCTGCTTGATATTTTTTAGGACCTGTGCATTTTAGTGTTTTGACTTGTTATCGTTTGTTCCACATGGACCGCCGGTTGAGAAACGCTGATCTAGTCAACTGAAAGCAGTCAGACAATTTTATTGTTATATCAGAATAGGCATTAACCATACATTACTATTTACTAACCGCAATTAACGAATTCCTTTTTTGAACTTACTTAAAAAAAGCCTTCTGTAAAATTTATAAATTGTCGGTTACGATTTTCTGCCTATTACGGGTTGATACGCTTTAGTTTCAAAATCGTACTACAAGTGTATGAAAATCAACTTTAACCCTTTGAACTCATATGTCGAGGTAACATCGACATTGGTTTTTTACCGGCAACTCCCGCGTCGAGGCTACATCGACATTTTTTACGCTCGCCGTTATTCCGGCGAATTGTTGGCGCTGGGTCGCCGCAGGAACCGGTTTGAGAGAGGAAACATACATTTCTCATTTTATGACTAATGCAATTTATTTGCAACTCAGAATTACGTAATAAAACACTTGCCAAGGGTCACATGTTTGGTGGGTGCAGGTATAAAACACCGCTGGATACAATAGTTTGCGTTTCGCATTGTTCCGGTCAACATTGCGTGTGTTTTATCAATTTTTAAGAAACTTATATGGTACTGGCCATTTAATATATAATAATCCCAACAAGCATAAAGACTGCACGGTATGTTCTAACCGTAAAATTCCCGGAGGAATGCATGAAACCACTTACTTTTGTGATACGTGCGAAAGAAAACCTGGCCTTCACCCGGGAGATTGTTTCAAAAAATACCATACTTTATCAAAATTTAAAGATTAATTTGTAGCCTAAATATATAATAAACATAAACAAATTCTTAAACCCATTTTTTATTTAATTATTATATGTATATTTTTAGCTATAACACATTTAATAAAAAAAAATCGCTAAAAAGGCTTGGAGTTGCTGGAACACTTTTGAAAAAAATTAGTGAGTTCAAAGGGTTAAATAATGATTTTACTATCAAAAAGGGCCAAGTAAAAAGAATCTTATCACATCAGCCAAGTCATTGGAGTCAATCAGATCACGGATTTGAACCAGCTGAGTGAATTTCATTCAGTAATTTGTATGGGATATTAATACTTAACGTTTAATAAGTTGACGTCTAAACGTTACACTAATGTCTGGGTTTTACTAAACAAAATGAAGCTGACTTAGGCGTGTTTGATACTATACGTCTAAATGTATATATTTGATAATCGCAGAGGTACAAGAAGTATTCTGCCTAGAATTCAAAATCTGTCTAATGGCTGTTCTTCACATCTGTATATTCCCCATGAAATAAAAATAATATATAATTCCCTCAAAGCTTCACCCCTGGTATCACAGTTTTTCCAGCTCTTAACCTTTAGACGCCCAGCGCTTTCATATGAGACCAGCAATCACGGCATTCTTTCTTTACACTGGTTTATAATAATATTATGAAAAATATGAATACTAGCTCACATGAATGAGGAATAATGAAGCATTCAGAGCATTGGCCAATAAAAAATAAAAACAATCTTAGTCGTTTTGTCGCGTGTGTTTCAAAAATGGTAAAATTGTTAGATCAATTTATAGTTATGAGAAATGCAAAGTTGGTTTGCGTCTTGAAATTTTTTTTTAAATTTGGCATATGCACAAAAATTTCTGATCTTTATTTTTAGGAATGTTTTTAACTGTTGTATTTTATATTCTTTTATTTGTTTGTAATATATAAAATATGTAAAAAAATCTTAATAAAAGTGTTGCAAGTTTAGAATCAATGGATCAAACCAATGGATGTGTATTAGGTTTTCGTACATATTTTGTGACAATAGATCATAATTTGTATTTGTTTGGTAGAATTTAATTTTAAGCGATTGAATTGTTAAATGGTAAAATGTGCACTTATATTAAAACAACATGATTTTTACAACTAAAACATTTCCAATTGTATATTTCACCATATATTTATTTTCATAAATATAATTTATGATAAATAATTAATTGCTTTTATACAAATAAAACTTATTTTTTCATAATTAAAATTCCATTCGATCCAAAACTGTTTTGGAAAAACACGATAAGCACTACCAGTTCACTAAAACTCTTAAAAATGATATGTTAATTTTACAAAAAGGACTCATTGTTACTTGAATCATTCCTTCCTAAATCCTAAATAATCAATAAATGCTAGAAACTAGTTATTCTAATTGATCGTGGTTTACTGTATTAAGCAGTAATTCAAACTCAAAATTGATTGTCCTAAAACAGTAGTTTTTTTACTTTTCGTCTGGTGACGATATTGTCGGCATACTGGCAGAAGTTGGTAAGTAAAAATGAGTTATGTACACAATGACATTCTTGGGTATTAATTCTTCATTTGGAATAGGCTCAGTTATTATTATTAATGCTGTTTTTGAGGCAGGCAATTGTCTCTGCTTTTTAATTTCTAACTTTATTGTGTGACATAACATAAATATGTATATATTTTAATATTGTAATTACATTATCCATGTAAAATTAAATTAAAAAATAAGACACCACTGTACTTATTCCACATTTATTTATGAAGGAAAATCAGGACCAGTGTATTTCATGACAAGTATTTTATGACAGTAATCTGAGGGCTTAAAGTTGAACAACGTTATCTACAAAAACGTGTTTTATTTTTTGTCAATAATGTTACTTTTCATTTTCAGCTACACGATAGTTAAACAACACTATTTTTATCTTTTCTGGTTTCTTCTTAAATCACCAGTTAATTTTAACGTTAATTACATAAAATTGTGTCGCTCAAAAAAAACGTTAAATTTATCGACTGATAACATTTTCAAATCAAATCAAATACGATAAAAAATAATCACAACTCAAATTTGAATCTATTTTTTATAGTAATCAAGTCGTTTGAAGGAAATCGGTTGACTGCTAATCTTATAAATGGAAGATAAAACAGGGCATCCGTCCCTGGGTATGGTTTTTGATCCGCGTGCACTTCAAAAGAGCTTGAAGTGTTAAGCCTTCGAATCAGTCTTGATCTTTATAAATAAATGTGGAATTAGTACAAAAGAGTGTTTTATTTTATAATATAATGCCAATCCATCAAGTATTGACATTGTGAACACAATAAAATATCAATGCTATAGGCTTTATCCTAACAGCTGAAATTTTTCATATGCTGAACTATCAGTTATCAGTTATCAGTTATCAATACTGTGGGTATAGTGTCGATAACCACAAAATAATATATTATGAGGATAACGTAAGAAAAATGAATATGTATACTCCCAACATAGCTTAAATCAACGGAGTGGAGTGTTTAAGGATTGAGTAGAATTTATGGTACAGATTCTGAGTAACTGTTTAAAAGGAAGATGGTTTAGAAAAAGACTAGTAAGTGGTTAGTCAGTCACTTTCTCTTCACCTCGGTTTTAGAAAATTGGAACTACAAAAAAAGTTATTGGATAGATGAAAAATAAAGGTCTATGCTTCTTTGACTATTTAAATCACTTAACACTTCTTAGTCGGGCGTTTCAAAAATAGACTCAAGCCTGTAGCGGGCGTTTTTTAGTGATTAGCGCACAAATATATTACATTCTTAAAATCAACACAACTTCTAAACCAAACGATATTTTCGATTGAAATTTTAAAAAAAATCATACGTGACATTTAATCATTAAAAATAAAATTAGGACATTTCGATAACATCATAATTTCACTATGTTTCTAAGCTGAATATAAAACTTGTTATCAATTTAGTAGATAGCACACCGCATGTTATAAATATTAAATATTCAAAACATTCTATATAATAAAATAGCATATTTATCAATATTTTATAATTATAATATATAATCGCCATTTCTACAACTTTACACCACTGGAAGTGTAAAATCTAATGCCGTAAAAATTACAGCGTAAATATTCGAAACACATGTGTCACCCTTTCTAGCAAAGAATTAGGACTAATGTTATTTAGTTGCGGCATTTTATTTAATGCCGACAAACAAACCCGCGATATTAAGTGTCCCGCAAAAAAGCGACGATATAAAAAAACGTATTATGCCGTGATCTGCATTCTACCGACAATACGCTAAAAACGACTTTTGTTGTTTCCCGCGACTTTTGTTGTTTAAGTGTTAAGATATATAATAATAATATGATAAAATATTAAGAATTTTTACTAATTACTCAAAATCGACTTGAGGAGAGGATGCATATCCGTGCCATTTTATACAAAGAGAGTAAATCCGTAGAGAAGTGAATATATTGACAACTCGACATAGCAGATTTTTGCAAATAGTTCCACCGTGGATTATATTCGAATGTTCTACAAATAATTATACATATAAAAATATTTTTCCAGCATTTCCAGTGTGAACATTCGAACAACTCTAGATTTTGTAGAAAACAATAAATTATTTATCTTGACTTATCAATATATTCACCCCGTGTACGGTTACATAAGTGCACTTTTGTCTTTACAGTTTAAGCTGATACACTGTAACATACTTAGTATTCCGCTTTTGTGTATCTATTCCATGTTTGTCAGTCATTGGTATTGACATCTAATAACATATGTATAATATTTCACTGTTGAAAACTTAAATTTTAGTTATAATTTCAGAAATTAATTACAAAAAACAGACAAAAATTTCGCATGGCATTTCAATATATATAATACAAATAGAATTGGTAGATTTTTTAATTCACATATCACCTTCGTGTTTAAACGAAATATTTATCAGACCCATTTTACTTCAACAATATTTACGGCTCTAGTTAAGCTTGGTTTAGTTTACATTACCTACACTACTAATTGATTGTATGACATCTTGATTGCCTAATCCAGGGTTTCCCAAACTATGTTCCACGGAACACTGGTGTTCCACGTAACCTAAATATGTGTTCCGCAAACATTTTTTTTTTGTTTTTGCACTATTATGAATTTACCTAAAAAATAAACCAAACGTTCCATTAAAATTTCCAGATTTGCAAAGTGTTCCATTGCAGAAAAAGTTTTGGAATCCCTGGCCTAATCTACAAACATGATGAATAGATTGCAATTGAATATTCCACTGTTTTTTGATATTCATATATTTGAATATTTGATAGATTATTAATTCATATTATTCACATAATTATATTATTAAACTGCTAAATTAAGAACAAAAAAATGTCATTCCTATATTCTATAAGGTTTTGGTTTTAACAATCCAACACCTTAAAGTCAAGCAACGTTATCTACAAATAAGTGTTTTCCTTGTTGATTTTTTTATTTTTCATTCTCGGCTACACAATAGTCAAATAGCATTATGTCAATAATCTTTTCTAGTTTCTTCTTAAATCATCAATGAATTTTAACGTTAACTATGTAAAGTTGTTTTTTTTTAATATTTTTTAAGATAAGAATTTTAGCATCACCATAAGCAATATCAACATACAGTTCACAATTAATTATAAATTAGGAACATTAGGTTTTTAATTGAGATTTGCTTTGTAAAGTTACCAGTAAGTGTTATTGGCTCTTTTGGTTTTGGCTCTTGTTTGACTTAAAAAATTCTTTACTAACAGTATAAGGATTTAATTAAGTAACAATGATCTTTGCAAATCAGGCTCCACAAAAATCTTAATATGATATATTTGTTTCATTTTGATCACGTATAAGCTTACAAATTGGATTACACTAAAAGGCTACAGATATTTGAGAATCGTTACCCAATGTGGGAAAATTGCATACACTAAAACTATAAATGGTTCCGACAATAAAATGTCGATATTTAAAGATGTACAGTAGTGCAAAGCCAGAAAAAATAGTGATATTCGTAAGGTGTCGTAAGGTAAAAACTGTACAAACAAAATAACTTTTCATCCTGCAATCATGTCCATTCTACATAATTGTGTCTTACAAATGATTTTATCGGAACTAAAAGATAGCGTAATTTAAAAATAAACCTGAAATTACAATATATATATGTTTGTCGGTTTTTTCTCACATATTTTATACAAATATCAAGTTGCAAGCATGCAATGCAACACTATGGACTATTGTGGTTTGAATACACATCATTAAATATTGTTTTTTTTAAATGTTTCGAGCCGCTCATTTTTTACGACTCCGACTCTGGCCAAAACACCGCGACTCCACGACTCGAACTCTGACTCCACAGCCCTGATTAGTACCATCGCAATAGCTGGGATTTCGGGATCACAGAATTGAACGGGATTCCGGGATTGGATACCCTAGTTAACCCAACGATCTCTGATCTCCACAACTATGACGAGACACTGCCTGAGAATCGTTTTAGACCCAGAGCAGTCCTGCTCGACGACCCTCCATAGATATTATGTCGTATAAAATTGTCAATTTTAGAACGAACTTAGCATCACGAAAATGACTCTCTTTGTTTAAAAACAATTTGTATACTGTATGTGTGTATGTATGTATGCGCATGTGTGTGTACATGTACGGATATAGTATGGAGGAAGCATATGGAATGTGATTTGCAAAATAATGCATATGGAGTTCCCGTGAACTTCTTATCTCTGTAGTGATCGCGCCCTTCCGTCTGCAAACGACTTGAAGCTCCATAAATTTGATATCCAAAAGAAAAAAAACTCTCCAGAAGTGAGACTTTTTTTCAATTTTGAAAAATTGTCATGTTTTGAGTCATATTGAATTCAGAGATAACTTATATTTCTAGAAAAATAATATTAAAAAACATAAAGCTGTTGTATAGAAAAACCCAGTGACCGTACGGTCACGCTCGTCCTTATAGGCCCTGTGTAAGGCAAGTGATTAGGACAAGCGTAACCTTATGGTCACACAAACATTCCAGGATAAAACGTGGAATATTAAAAAATATTTACAATTTGACCTCTTTAGTTCAACATAGTTTCAGTTCAAATATATTAGTAAAAGTAGTGTAAATAATTTAAAGCTTTAATGAAATAAAAACTAACAATTCAAAAGAGTCGATATTTAACCCTGTGACTGCGACAGTCACAGCATCTGTGATGCGAAGTTTCAGCTGACGATAAAGTAGGAAGTCTTTTGCATACAGGACTGATTGTTTTATTAAATTATAGCCTGATTAGTCATGCTGCTGCTACCTCTTCACAGTCGCCAAAAAAATTACATCTAAATATTATAAACATCGATTTTTCAAACCCTTTCGATCTATCGTGTTCACCGTTTAATTATTTACCAGTTTGAAAGATGATGCACACATCTAGCGACTACGCAGTTGCCTCCTTATAGCCATTCAAGAATGACTGTACGCGGTATCATATTTAAGCTTAAGTTTTTATTCTGTTTATTATTTTAGAGTGAGATTAAAATTAAAAACAAACAAAAAATGTTTTTTTCTTTAATATAGTTGTGTTGGCAGCAATCATTCATACTGTTATTGATAAATTTCTAGACAGTTTTGTAATGGTCTTTAGTTAAAACAGTCATAAAATTTCTAGATATTAAATAATGTGTAAAAGCAAGTGATTAATGATATGCAATTTGAAGTAACAATATGGGATAGGTAACCGAAATATCGAAAATATGGTTTTTTTTTGTTTTTTAGTATGTTGGCATGTGCTTATGCACTTGGCTTCAATATAAACCAAAGCAATTTTTTAAAAGTATTCTATTTATTACGGTACAATAGAAGGAATCATTTCTAAAAATGTTGCCGTGTTCTATTATTATAAATTTAAAAATCGCATGTGCTTTTGGTAGTTGTGTCTGCCCTGCGGCTGATGAATAGTTGAAGTCAGTATCCTTTTTAACCGAAATAGACTGAAGGCAACGATATTCAGGGAGAAAAATGATGAATTGTGGTATCAATAGATAACAGTGTTTACTGTGATCATATGATCACACTCGTCCTTGGAGGGTTAACCTGCTAAGTAGTCTGGTTGTATTTTTCGGGTAAACTATTATCACCAGCAATCAGTATTTTATTCCACTTTAACTATCATAAAAGAATCGGTATGGTTAGGACATGTTAATGTTTAGTATGAGATCAATATAGTAGAACAGGAATCCCATAAGGATTAAATTTTTACACATTTTCACAACCATTACTGTAACAAAACAATTTTGTACAAATTATTGGCTAATATACAACACTTTTTCTACCGAATTTATGTTATATATTATATGTTAAGGCCGGCCTTTAAAAATAATGTGAAATAAGAAGTGTTTTTTTTTTTTTTAATTTAATGCCTTTCCACCAAGAATCGACTCAATTGATCCAATCTTAAAAGTGACGGGATAATATATTGCGAGTGCATTTGAATAGATGTGTATTCCATCAAGGTAGTTAAGATAATATACAAAGGGAATATTTCTGGAAGCCTCAAGTTTACAGTCAATAAAAAATATTTCACGCACAATCAATATGTCATATATTAAATTCTCCTACATAGATCTAGCTGCCTCCATAAAAACTGCAATTAAAATAAATTTCATATGAAATCACACATTAAAATACGAGACATCGATGTAGCATGTGTTGGATTAAATGTTTGTTTTTCAAATGTATATAATATATAAAAAATTTTAGGTAATTTAATATTAATGAGACAACATTTAAATCTAACTAAGAGGCTAAATCAATCATCCAGGTCATTAGTCAAACATCTCCAAATAACATTGGAAAATCAATATTCAAACAGTCACCATAAATCAAGTATCATTTATCTGTACTCGAGATTTGTACATTTTATCAACAGGTCTTTACGGATTAGGTACTCAGGTCCGGTTCAGTAGTAGAACATAATGCAATATTCTTGTAACGACCCAGACAATCCCAACATTTTTTTTTTTTTGTAAATTTACCAGCATTAGTATTTTTTTGGTCACTTTTTAATTATCTGAAAAGTGGACTCGATAGAGCACAAAAATTTATACATAATTCTAATGTTTATTTTTAGGAGTTGTCTGATTAATTAACTGGCGGTGGATATTGTCAAAAAAAAGTATTATAGTGAATCATGTGAAATCGTAAATTATTGCCCAAATCTAATTTCTCATTAAATAGTTACACTTCTTCGCTCTCTTGTAAAAATTACAATTTGTTAAAAACACTCTTAACTGACATATAAATAAATATATACTACATATATTTAGCTTTATTTGGCATACTTAACTCAAAAATCTACTAAGCAACTCATATATGATGCTATTTTTTTGCAAACCCAACTTGTTACAAAATGGTTGAAAATTCAAAGTTGAACTTAATTTTGTAAAGCAATATACATTTTAAAAGTATTTTTAGTTTTACTTTACTTTGGAATGATATTTTGTACGTTATCAAGCCAGCTTTGAGAATGATTTACAAAAAAACTTTCAAAATCTATTTTTATATACTAAATTATATTCATGGTTTGTGTTTCGCCAACTTTGGAACGAGCCGGGATTGCAAGTAATAGCCTCATATATTATGTAATACTAGCCGGTACCCGGCAAGCGTTACAATGCCACTCGAAGAAAGAAAGTGCATACTTTCTTTTTCAGTCCATTTGACGTTTGCTGTCGATTGTGTATGGTACAACACACGCTCCACCGACTGTAATTTAATTGTAATACGCCTATAATCTTCGCGCAAATTGCATGAATATTTATGGCACACATACAAACATTGATTTTTATATAAAATACCTACTGTAAGATAATTTTAATATGCCTATAACCTTTGCTCAAGTGTGAGCAAAAAGTTTCTAAAAGTTTTATTGCAATCGAATGAACGGTGTGGCAACGCATAAAATACAAACAAACAATCACACCCAATGCACGAAACACATTTAAATGTAATGTCAAAATTTGATTTGACAGATTTGAAATATTTCATTTTTAATACAAACATTCGAACGTCAAATTTGAATTGTCTGAATGCTGTTGGATTGTCAATATATCATAACAAAATGGCCTCCGTTCAAAAATTCGAACGACAGTCATTTTTGTTTTGATATATTCGGCAGATTGAACGGTAAAAAACATTGAAATCTACAAATATTTTAGTTTTTTAACACTGTAAGTTAATTTTAATATGCCTATAACCTTCCCGAAAGTGCAAGCTAAAAGGTTGTCGAAGTTTTATTGCAATCGGATCAGCAGTTTTTAAATGTATAAATGCCAAAAATTAAGCAAACAAACAAACAAACAATGATTTTTATATATATAGATATTAACCCTATCAACATGCTGTGCATGTAAACGTGCACAGAATTTATGCAAGTCACAATATTAGCTTATGATTCTGCAGCACGTTGAATAGTCTTACCAAAATGAAAACTCTGCCAGAATTTGATACATTACCAAACAGTGGCCACACAAATAAAAAAAATACATTGATCTCATTGAATTGAGTGCTGAATAAAATTTTGAAAGTACAAATCACTGCAGAGCATTCAGTATACAGCGAATGCCTACAGGAGAGGTGGGTCAGAGGTCTACATTGTTGAGATTGGATCCGGAGTGCTCGGGTAGATGTTCCCTTACGAGCAGAGTGCCTATGGGAGCGATGGCCTTGTCTTTGTGAGCGAGTTTGCTCATTTCGCTTCTCAGTTTCTCAAGAATCGCGTAATTGGGTTGGTTGACGGCCGCACGGGACTGCAGCAAGGTTATCTCTTGCTCCTCTTGCTTCTTTTCTTTGAAACTCTTCACAGATCGGTTGCCGTACAGTCGGAGTAGAGACCCCCATGACGTGATATTTGGATGCAGAGCCTGAAAATGTTGTGAGATCACAATTGGTAATGGTGATATTTTAATTAGGTTAAATGTTAATATAAGGTAAATTTGATCATTCTGTTATTCCATAGGTTGTGTAACAAATTGTGACATGTGTACTGCCTCTTTGAGAAGCATGTTCAAACAAAATATCATAATAGTATTTACGGAGAAACTTAAACTTGATTCTTAGCTGGATCGCTACCACAGACGATATCTCGTCAAATTTTTCGTGCTCAACATGACAGACGAGTTACCTCGTCAATAACAATTTTTTTTTTTACTATGTCTGCTCCCAATATGGAGCATATGAGCTCAACCTCTCTTTTTCCAAAGAAAGTAAGTAGGAATAAAAGGATAGAGCTAGAACAGGACTAGTGGTTAGCTAATCGCTCTCGAAACGCCCCGTTCATAGGATAGGATGGGTGGGAGGGGGGAGTTCATCACATACATCCATGCCTTCCAACAGAAATTCATAAATCGATTGAAAAATCAATTTATAAAACTGTCCGTACTGGGATTCAAACCCGTGACTTCCGTAATTGAAGCCAACGACGTTGACCACTCGACCACACAGGCAGCAGGCGGCATTAAATTAATAATTGCAAATTATAGCCGGTGTGCTAGGTAAAAACATACTTTTTTCTATGTCAGCCAAAAGGTTAACATGTAAACGGGGGGCTGTGGAGTCAGAAGTCGTGGGTTTTATCTTAACCTTATGGAGGCCCTGAGCGCAAATGTGCGTGAGCTGCTGGGAGCCCGCCAGTGCCATAAACGCGCCGGTGCGTTCGCTCCTTCGGTTGTGCTGTTGGTTTTAAAATTCTTATTTTCGGCTGATGTTATAGCTCGAGTCTATAACGACATCTATCCTCTACCCACGAAATTAAGAATGGTTAAAATCGGACAACATTTAATGATTCAAATCTTCAAATATTCACAAGTCGTTGCATAGATGCATTCAGGGTCACAACACAATAGAACTCAGGTATAAACGTCATAACATCTGGTGTCGATATTTCTGTTGGTTATTCAAAATTCTAAGAAAAATGTATAATTACATGTGGAATAAAGGATTTTAGGGACCGGGTAAAAATATTTATTCTCAGCACACTATCCAACAGTTAGTGTCTTTGTGACATTCGTGGTATACTCGTGGTGTTTGTTTCTCTTTGCGTGAATTCTTCGCAATAATTCTGGTGATATTTTTATTACGATTACACGTGATTATATTTTCAACCCCATTACAATGAAATCTCAAGATGATGCAACATATACGTTCCATCGACATCAAATATTGATAATTTGTTATCAACTTTCGAATCAGATGATGAAGATTTCGATGATGAATTAGACAGAGCCGCTAAAGATTTTTTTGATGAAATTGATCCCGATCCATTGGAAGAAGGATGCAACGAGAATGATATTTTGATACCGGATTACGTATTTGAGTGGAAAGTGGATGAATTTGTGCCTCAAATACATCAATTTGACGCATCCAATTCAGGAGTCAAATTTGATGCCAATGACGAAATGAAAGAAATGGACTATTTCAAGAAATGAAAATATAATTATTACAAGTGTTAATATATGTGAAATGATTAAAATTATAATATTAATATAAAACTTAAAAAAATAATATATGTGTGATGTCCCAACCCTGGGGATATGTATGGAAATATACGTGCCCAATTCAACCTATCTGTTGCCGGAAGTGAACGAAATCAAAACAATACCCAAATATAAGTGAGTACTATTAAGTTTAGCCTTAAATATAAAAGAATTCTATGATTTTCAAAATGAAAAAATATTGTGCCACTGGTGTGGATTTTTATTTTTAACTAATTGGCATCTATAAGGTTAAAGAAAATCTTACAACCCAGACCCATTTTAAAAAAATATATTTAATGATGTGTATTCAAACCACAATAGTTCATAATGTTGCCACTGCATGCTAGGTCAGCGATGTTCAACACGCGGCTCAGTTACAGAATTTCTGCGGCCCTATTGAAGTTTACAGCCTTCTACAAATATATGTTGCATTTTGTTATTCATTCATATCAAACAAAACAGTGACGTGAATTTTCCAAATTTATATCAGCATTTTGTGTATGACATCCAATTGTTTTCATGACAGTTGGGTCACAAATGGAGTTAATAGACCTCCAATCAAGCATCAAGCTAAAATGCATGTTTGAAGAAATTAAACGTGAGTTTTATCAGAAATATATCCTCAAGGATAAATTTCCAAAATTAAAAAAGCTGGCAATGTGTATTACAGCTGCATTTGGGACCACATATCGCTACGAGTCGTTTTTTTTATAAATTGGAAATAGTAAAAACAAAATATCGCAACAGACTGGCCGATGAAAACTTACCCAATAAACTGCGATGTGCATCGAATAAATTACTAGTTGATATATAAAAAAATCAAATATGAAAAAAAAAGTGTCACATTAATTATTAAGAAAATACAATGTTTTGATAATTGTTTGGCTGTTTTTAAAATAAAATAAAGTATCATGGTAATTATTAATTAATAAATTGTTTTTTATGCGGCCCACCATACACCGGAAATATTTTATTTGGCCCATCAAACGATTTCTGTTGGACAACGCTGTGCTAGGCTGATTAAAGATGATCTGATTGTATACATATAAGATAAATGAACAATTTCTTTGCAGTGAGTTGTTTTTTTCATTTGAAAACTGGAGTCAGAGTCGATTTTTTTTTACACGACTCCACATCCCTGCTTATAAATTACAAAATGGAGGTAAGGATATCTTTCGACAGGATGTAGGGAGAGAGTTACATGAAAACACCAATTGTACTTATTACAAATTAATTACTTGCATGAGATAGGTAAATCCTAAAATAAATTTAATGATGGTCAGCAGCCTGTTCTATTTAAAAAGTTATTTACTAACGATTCAAACTGGCCATCGGTATTGTAAATATTATCACATACACAATATTATACCTGTAAAATACCCTGAGAGGCACGCTGCTTTCCCTCCCTCTTATTCTTGCACACCACTGTTATGGAATGTTTGCCGACTGTCATTGTAAACTCATTACGCTGATGTTTTAACGTGTCCATCTGCAATCACAATCAAAATGACGTCATAATCATTGTTAGCGGTGTATTACATGTTTGACAAAGGTAATTAATAAGACGAAGTTTGTTTGTGATCGAAAAATAAGATCATTGGATATTATCCAACAACATCTTGTTTCAATGACACGGCTTTCTTGCATGAGAAGGCACTTCAATTACTAAAAGAAATTTTAAGAAGAAAATATCGAAATTTTCGACACCTTGGCTATTTATTATTAACTGTAAACCCAAATATTCTTTTCTATACACTAATTAATGAAACAATAAAATGAGCCCATTAGAGGTGAAGCGAGCCAAGTGGTATTTTTGAAAAAAAATATGTTTAATTTTAATTTAATTTTTTTTTTATGTTTTTAAAAAAATAATTGACATTACAGCTTACGCCAATGCGTCAAATATTTTGAAGTTGAAAGATCATAAGAGATGTACTCGATGAGAATTTTTGAAAGTCACATGAGATTAACTCAAGGAGAATTAACTTCACAAACACCCATGTCTTAGATCTCAAATTAAAATTGAAAAAATCCAATTTGACATTGACCTTACTGGGAATCTGGGAAGACCCACCTGATCATTAGAGCAAATTCTAACCAACTTAACCACAGCGGGCTACATGTGAATATTCTACACGCATTAAAGTATCATAAAAGTGAAGTAACCTCAGTTTCTACACATAGCAACATTTTCCATTAAATAAAGATATGCAATCCACTAAAACACCAAGTAAAGACGTGATTGTACTTAAGAGTCCAAGAAAAAGTTTTACCATTTTACTATTTGGCTCACTTCACTTCTTGAGGGCTCAAATGATGTTTTATTTATAATCTAATAATTCAATAAAATTATTACTATGATTTTATTCTTCAACCATCATTTTACTTTCTCTAATCTATAATATGGTAAAAATTAAATACAAGAATATACACGAGGTCTATAAAAACAAATCCAGCAAACTCATACTGGTATGTTTTTCAGAAGTCACAAAATAAAGTGCAACTAGTGTAAAATTTTCTGCATATGTTATTTACATGATTTAAAAAAGTTTTACATGCCAAATCATTTGATTTATGTACCACAGACAACATCTACAATGTTACGTAAACTTTGAAATATACTGTAGTTTGTTGCATAATTATTACATGTTATAAATCCGTGAATGGCCTGAATATATTGCATATTATATATAAGGCAAGATACAGAATTAAATAATTTTATTCATTATCTTGTACAAAGTCTATAGTTGTTGAAATAATTGTATAGGAAACGCTGGAAAAGTGTTGGATGTTGATTTATTATAATTAATTATTTGTACGGTGAATAATGAAGATAAACTGCAGTACATGCTATTTGCAAGCATGGTGTGCTATGTTGAGTTGTTGATATAATCACACCATCACGGAAATAAGATGGTGAATATCAGTTGAACCAGTGGTTCCCATATTGGAGGCCACGAAATTTCTCCGAGGGCCGCCGCAGAACATGTTTTGTATTGAGGGCGGCGGATTATTTTTTTCAGATTTAGGGGGCCGTGGTATGAAAAAGGTTGGGAAGCACTGAGTTAAACGATAGAAGTTAAGCAATAGTGAACGCGAATAAATAAATTGACATGAAATTTACAGCAAACCAAATATGATCAATCACTTACACACGTAATAAAAACCGTAGATAGTATGCAGAAATTTCTTTCAAAGACATTAAAATTACAGATTAATATTTTACGTATTCAAAAATACCTGATATTTGATTTCCCTGTCTCCGATGCCGAAATTCCTAGCAAGGCAGGTTTGAAGAACGGTGTGCGGAGAAGGTTCCATGGTTTTCGCGCAGAAATCGTAAACTCTCGGATCCTCGATTTTGATATCATCAAAGAACTAAACAAATCAAAACAACGACATTGGAATTCAGTCAGTTGAAATTCATTATAATAAGGATGAACTTTTTTTATTGCCTTCCGAAACATACAAGGGTTCTCGAGGTATAATGGGTCAAACTATATTTGTATTGAATCATTAAAATCTACTTTATACAAATTTCAGTCTCATGCCTCATGTAATTTTATTAAAATATCCCTGGAACCGAGACTGCCAAAAAGCGTTGGTTTCATGAGAATTTAATCTCGGGTTGTCTCGACACAGACTCCTTAGTCACAGCTAATACCAATTTTATCCATTATTCAAAAATATTTTCACCCATCACAGACATATTACATTTTTCTGTCATTCCACATTTCTTATAAAAATTTTAATTGATGCTTGTTTCATTGTTTTTACTCTCATTGTTCTTAAATTTCTCCTCAAAGCACTTAGCACATTAATACTTTTGGGTGGTTTAAGCGATCGAGTTTTAATAATATTTTTGATGATATTTTTGCTCGGTATGGCCGAGAAGTAGCTCGTTATAAAAGTTAATAAATATATGGAGAAAACCATAAACTAAAATGACAACAAATGTTTCCTCATTACATCCGAGATCTCGCTATTTCCGAGATAGTAATATCGATTGTATATACATAAGCTGAAAATAATTAAAACCTGCGTATAAATTGATTGATCACAGAAAGAGTTTGTTAAATTCAAACATAACAGGGTGCTGTCTGGTCCTTTCGTTAATCTACGAGTTCTTCCAAAATCCAACTACCTCACCACCAATATCCATCACACGCATCTATTTTCAAAGCTCACTATATATTTTTATTCTAGTTTTTGTAAGGTGCCATGATTGGCTCCCTCAAGCAGCATTGTTATAATGCAAGCGGTGAAGAAATGACATTTGATTTGAACCATATACAGCTGCATATCCCAGACAGTCCACAATGAGACAAATGTGGCTCCAACTATTCCTAGACAAATAGCAAGCTCATTTTTTGTTACTGACCTCTAAATCTTGATCAGTATTCCTACTGGCAGTTCCATTCAATTCATTATCCTGCTTAATTTTGTCTCTCATCTCAGGAATAAGGATTTCTATGGTAGCCTTGGCTGCAGCAGACTTGGCCTGACGCTTGGATGTTCCGTAACCGACACCGTATTTCATGCTGTTTATGGAGACAGTCGCTGAATACGGGGTGGCGCCATTTTCTGCAAAAATTCAAGACATTTAAATAATAAACATTTAAGAACGATTAGCTTACCACTTGTCCTATCTTAACCTGATCCTTCTATCCCCTACACTCTTTGCAACGGAGTAACACGCAGTTTTCAGAGAAAAACTTCTGTCAAGATAAGCTCCAATTGGAGTCCATATGCTCGTAATTGGGAGCAGACATGATTATAAAAACAAATATTATGTAAAAGTATAGCTGATATTTATCTCGATTTGTAATCAGCCTTCATTCGGACACATTTTGATTAAAGCACCACTAAAATTTCTTAAACATTCTGGTGTCCTTGTCGAATTAACATACCAAATTCTTTATATTCATATGTAGGTTGCTTCTTAAGAGCCCTTTGAACATATTCGTGCAGTATGCAGACATAGCTCTTCCCATTTGGATTCATGAGACACTCCTTCGGTGCAGTTTTGTTGAATGTGGTATAAGCGCCTGTAGAAATGGACAAAAAATATATGAAATTGTGTCTGGCTAGGAAAATTAAAAATACAAAACGTAGAAGAAGAATCAATAAATTATAAAATATTACCACTCTTTTGAGTTCCATCTGGATTATTGGTTACATCGGCCTGAATGGGAAACGTAATTAGTTTAGTACCGTCTGGAAGAGTGGGTCTTTGCAGTGCCTGCCTCGTTTTTGTAAACTTTCTACGCTCCGACCATGACCTTAAAAAAACACAAGAAATATATATTTAATTCTAAAAATAAGATAGGCAATCGCCGAGCCGCGCACAGCGGATCTTCAATTATATTGATCACTTAAATAAAAAAAATATTCAATCCAAAGACATGGATTTCTGTGATTTTTTTATGACTTAACACCCACCACCTGAAATAAGATAACCCAACCAACTACTCTCACGTCTTTCAAATTTGTTAAAAAATTTAAATAAAACACTCCATTGAGAATTCATATGCTACAATTTGCTGGTGCAAGACATGAGCATGGAACAAAGCAAATACAAACCATCAATCAGCCAAAAATGTTATTTTTTTTAAATATAGTTTAAATACTTACTTGAACCTCATGATTTTGATGTATTTAAATTTGAAGAGTTTTTTGCAATAATCCGTAACCTCTTCGTGCCGGAGATGTTGACTTTTCCAATTCTCTTGAGCTGTCTCCACTTTTGCAGTGGGCATCAGCGCCACTAAGGCATTGCGTTCCTCCTCCACGTTCTCAGTATTAACCAACTTTTTCAAAAGTTCCGTATTGACGAAGGCTTTTTCTGTATTCCCGATCACGTCTTTGTTAATTACATTAACCGGGTTTACAGGAATATCTCCATTTTGACATTCCGTTTTAGCATTCGGAGCAGTAGAAGGCTCGTCAGACTTCTCGAGAATGTCATGAACACCTTTATCCCGAGGACACTGTGAAGCAGTTGTAGTATTTTCCTTACAGCTATCATCTAAATTATTTATTGGGAGTGATTCTACTTTAGCTTTCTTAATATTTTTCATGTCAAAATTTTCTACAAAATCCGTTTCATTTTTCATGACATCAAACGGACGTTTAAAAGCTTTTTTAGTTTCTGAATTCACATCAGACGGATCATTTTTATTTAATTCAAGCACTGCTGAAACATTACATTTTGAAGACAATGTTTCGCCATTCGCAAGTCTCTCCTCCTCATCCAATGCCTGCCTGTAGTTATAGCACGGAATTGCAGTAACCGGAATCTCATGTTTCTAAAATACAAAACATCAAACATGTACATTCATTATTAATACAAAAAAAAAATAGAAAACACATTTTACAGTTAACCTTTAAAATGCCCATGCGCCGTATGCAATTAGAGTACAGTCAATCCTCTTTATATATGCTGTAGTTGCGTTCCACGAAATATCGCATAAAAAAAGGCTCGACTTCCATACAAAAAGTGGAGATGCGTTCCATGAATTTTAAAATCTGCATAACTTTGAAACATCGAGTAAAAATATACCCAGAATCAAATAAAAAAATAATTTACTTCCATAGAAAAGGTGGGGATACGTACCATAAATTTTTAAATCCGCATAACTTTGAAGCAGCGAGTTAAAATATACCCAGAAGTTACAAACAATAACAGCACATACAATACTTACAATAATAACAATAATGGGAGGGGAAATTCCATTGAAATATAAAATAAAAAATTTGCAAATCATCTGATCGGAACGAACCATGCATTGGTTAAAAATAAAATTGAAGATATACTTTATCGAGTGAATAATAAAGGTTTAAAATTATAACTACAAAATTAATAAAAGCCAAAATCAATCACTAAAAATTATAATTAAAAAGTATTTTAAAGAAGACTCGACTCCCTGTTACAATATGTATTGTTTCCCATGTTCCTGTAGTGATTATAAATATTATTGTCTCATTGATCTCTTACCCTGGCACTCCCCGGCCCCAAGAAGTAAGGCCTGGCCAACGTACAGACCCGAGATATTTTGTGAAGATAAAGTGGTAAGCCACTGTTGTGGTTCACAATTAACCATCCCAGGGGGAGGACCTCAAAGTGATTGATTCCCTTATCTGTGTAAAAAAAGAATCATCAGTACAAAAACATTTAATGCGATTGGGAGAAATAAATCAGTATATATGTAAGTGTTATTCCATGGATTCCTAACAGCGTCAAATTTAGGTAACCGTGAAATATTTCACTAATCCAAGAAGAACCACAGATGAGTTTATTTGCAGAGAAGTTTTTCATGTGTACTCCTTCCAACAACCTCGATATGTGCGGACAAAAACATGTGCTAACTCCACAATATTTTTTTATTAACTCGATGGCTGCCACAGACGAGATATCTCGTAAAATTTTTCATGCTCAACACCCCAAAGACGAGATATCTCGTCAATAACTAATTAAATTAATAGTTGCAAATTATAGCCGGCATGCTATTAATTATCGGCTCGTATTTAAACGGTCAGAATTTTAATTCAGTATCGGTCAGAATTTTTAATACATTGGTCAGAATTTATATTAAATGGTCATAATGTATCGGTCAGAATTACAGAGGGCAGAATAAATAATTTATAGTCAGAATTTATATTAAGTGGTCAGAATTTATATTAAAGTGGTCAGAATTTATAATAAATGGTCAGAATCTAAATGACATCGGTCATATTTATTTTGACAAGTGGTCTGAATTTTTTTGATGATAATGATGTCATCGTATTGCGATGCTATTGGTGGAAAACTGCAAAGTGAAGTTGTTTACGGCAAATCGTCCAATAGGCGAGCGACCCTACCAGCACCACGGCCATTGAATAAATCACTAGTATTGCGAAGGATGAATTGACAGTTCCCATCAGAGACAATATTATACTAGTTCCCATCTTTTGGCAACGGTTAACGGATCTTCTTTACGGCGGGGAAAGGATTACTGTCGCTGTAATACTGTAAAAAGAAGAGGGCGGCAATGTGATACTGAACTATATATTTTATACTGCATTGATAAACCTGATGTTATTGTATTTAAAACAGAATAACATTAACATGAAACATTAGCAAATTACACGATGAAATTAAATGATGACATTAAAAATAAGATACAGGCAATTTTTAATTTAAAAGTTAAGCCTAAGAGGATGATGGAAATTTAGCCACGGAATCGGTTCAGATATTTTTTTTTAAAATTTCAAATTCCTGCTGTGAATTTCGGGAATAAATTCAATGTGCTCAAATATGCAGTACTTATTCGAAATTAAAAAAAATATTCTGTGATATTTTCAAATAATTACTGCATATTCGATATTTAAAAAAATGTCGAATAAGTCTTGCATATTTGGGCACATTGTATTTATTCCTGAAATAAACAGCAGGAATTCAAAATTTAAAAAAAAAAATTGAATGTCGAATGTGCAGTAATTTTTTCGCACATAAAGTGTTGAAAAATTGACGCCTCGCAATCGAAGGATTAATAATTTCTTTATTTTTTTTTATTCTGATCAAAACGTTTATGAAAATCTGACTGTATAATAGATTTTATTCTGACCGTATAATAATTTTATTCTGACCGTTAATATTTTTATTCTGACCAGAAATTGAATTTTATTATGACCGATAGATGATTTAAATTCTGACCATTTATTTTGTTGCCTTAATTAGATAATTAATAAGCCGTAGATACGGCAGTTAAAAGGTTAAGATACCAGTTTCGCTCAATGAATATTGTATTTAGATTCTCATTATTGGATATATTTACACTTCAAATTTTTCTATATTATTTTTGTATTCTAATGTAAAAATGTTTTTTTTTCAATGCTCCTAATTGCCGATAATCACATACAAAAAAACTCTCGTGTGCAAAGGGTTAAAAGTGTTTGCATAACTGTTTTCAATTTCCTCTTAATATTTGTACTGAATTCAAAAAAAATAAAGCACTTGTTTTATATGTTGTAGTATTATGATTTGTAACCTATACATACTGTGGTGTAGAAAGGGTCCTGCCGCCCAAAGGGGGTCCTTGAATTTGCTGCCCCCAAAATTTCCTCTAGTTTTGTTTTCAAATTACTTTTATTTTTTATCTATGAACTAGGAGTTTTTAATACAAATGGCTTATTTTTTATTTATTAATAAAATTTCTCGCAAAATATTGTATATATATATGAAAATGCCGCCCCTACCGCACCCCCCTTTCTATGCCACCTGTATACATATATCCAGGTGCTTTGGTATAGTTCTACCACTGTTTATTAGTCTTTTGATGTAATCAGACTTCCTTTCATCCGTGTAAGTGTCCATATCTTTCGTTAGTATCATTATGTATGATTTTTGACACGCATGCACCAATATATTCAACATCACAATTCACCTCTAAAATTTACCTTCCATAATAATTTTCTGTATTTGATCATAAGGGCATTCTTTCTTTTTTGGGGCACCTCTATAGCCTTCAGGCAGACCCTCGTCCAGCATGGCTTCCACTTCCTCATCGGGAACATCATCAGAGTCTTCTATGTAAACAAATTCAATATAAAATGATAAATATTGTTGCAGTTAAAAAATCTGATGATTCTTGAAACTCGCCATTCTCATATTTTGTATTGAATTATTCCTATTTCTTTAGTTATGGACACTACACAAATCTATCAGTGATTTTTGGCTGTTAGATTATTTTTATCATTGGTTGCAAATGAACACAAGACTTTTAAAAAGAATAATATTTTTTAAGCAAATCGGAAGCCATATAATATTGAGCGTAAAATTCCATTTTCGGTGGATTCCTTTCCTGGAATCGACGTCAGTAGAGCTCACACATGAAAGCAAAAAATATCTAGACCCGAATTTGAAGTAATAGCTTCTGGAAAATTATTTAAAATCAATAAAGAATTAGTTTATTTTACACTTTTCGCTAAGAATTTTTTAATAACAAAAAACATGTTTATGTCTTGAAATAATAATTAATGTTCTTCCTAGTTTGACCCACGTTCAAAAAATAGGTTTTTTTTTATTTTTATGTTTAGCAATAGTACAAATAATCAAAGTATATGAAAAAACCTAATTTAGTAAAAGAAATAACTCACTTCTCAAATGTTTAACTAGAATAAGTAAGAATCTAATATTAAAAACGAGTAATAGGAATAGAAAAAATTCAATAAATAAAAAAAATATGATATTTTTACATATTTATTACATTTTTACATAATTGAATAAAGCAACAAGTCCCACAGACTCGGACAGCCACAGGGTCAACCCACAGTAATATTGAATAATACTAAATTTGATTCTTTCATACCTTCATCACTGTCAGAATTTTCATTGACATCCTTATCGCTGTCTGGGTTAAATTCATCAAGAACTAAAAACTCCTTCAGCCTGCTGACGTCATTTTCTAAATTATCCAGTCCGGTGGCTTGTTCTTCCATTGTTTCGTAAGATGCGGCCGCGGATAGGCCATTGGCCACTTCAACGAATGTCTCTTCACATTTTGGCACAGGTCTATTTACAACATTACCCTCTGTTTTCATCTTGGCAAACCACCGTTGATTTCCTCGTTCACGGAATATTTACAAAACCTAATTTGTCAGAAAACAATAAAGACATAGGAAATTTCAATTACTATACTAAGTATTTTTTAATTAGCCACACCTGAACCATTCAGACAACAAATTCAACACAGTTGGCATTTTCGTCAATCTTGTTCGTCTTGTAAGCCAATACAATGATATATCAGAGGAAATCAACAAGAGAATCGTAGCAATGAAGAAGTGCCTCCTTAGTTTACTACAATCTCTCCTACCTCGTCACATTAAAAGATATTTTCTCATGTAACTTGAAAATTGTTTTCAATTTTAAAGTATTTTTCTCTTCTTCTACGCTCTGAGCTTACAATCCAAAAATTCTCAAGACTTTAATCAAAACTCGATTTTTATCTATACGACCGAAACCTTTTTTCAAAAAAGAAGAATATTTTATTTGACATTGGTCACATAAGACGCCAGTTGCAAAGTCTATTCAACAATGACCAATGAACTGTCTAAATAGGTGGAAAAATTCAGCAACTAATTTTCTGTATTCTTTTAATTGTTTCTGTTATGTGGACGTTTAAGTAATTATTATTAACACTTGAGTACCGATACATCAATAATAGGACGAGGAGCAACTAGTTACAAAGTGACCCCAGACAAATTTGCGTAATATTTGCATTGCATTTATTGAGGTATCATTGAAGATCACAATAAATATCAGCTAGATATTATTTTCATTCAGCAAATGGTTGAAATAAGAAGAATTCTGCAATGCGAATGACCCCACTCCGAACTCAACGGTTAAGAATTCTTCTACATTGTTTTTTTGTCATGTAATGTTTTCCTTTAAATTGGTCAAATACATGGCGCATTAGTGTTAGCTGTAATGTCAAATATTGCCCTTTTCTTTTTACAGCAAATAAATAAAAGTGCACTTTACAAAAGCGTCATGTCCTTAACAATACAGCAAAACCTAGATATGAACTCTAAGAAATTAATAATTATGAATATCTTCAAACTAAAAATTCTCTGACGTATTTTTAATGCAGAGAAGATACAATGCCATTCTCAACGGTGTTAATAAAAATTGCAGCGCATTTAATTAAGATTTCTAATTTACGCTAGCTAGGTACACTACACTATATAAATGATATTGAGTCAGCAAAAAATGATTGCAGTAATCCAACAGAGTGCAACAAAAGAGGCAGGCTGAAAATCACTCGCTGGATGGCGCTGTGAATGGCTATTATTTGCAAGGGTAGTCTACCTGGAAGATGACCAATTCAATCAAAAAGAGGAGGAGTGAATTGTAAGAGAAATATCTCTCAAAATTTTAATATCTTTAAGCTCGGAAAGTAGCACTAAATAAATATATATTTTTTGATACATTACTTTACCATCTTATCTTATATATATATAAAAATGATTTTTTGTATATATGTTGAATCTTTGGCGTCTATGGCTTCGGAAGCCACAGGTCCGATTGCGATAAAACTTCGACAATAATTTAGCTTGCTCTTCCGGGAAGAACATAGGCATATTAAAATTAACAAACAGTGTCGAAAAACTAAAATATTCGTAGATTTCAATGTTTTTTACCGGTGAAACTCCCGAGTATTCCATTCGAATTTGAACGACGGCCATTTTATTTTGATTTAACAATTCAAATTTGATGTCTGATTGTTTCGATTTCAGATCTGTAAAATCGTATGGTCTACATGTGTGATTGTACTCTTTTCACTTCAATTAATACTATACTATTTATATATAGAACGTCAAAAAAAATTTCGTGATATTTGACAGCAAAAGTACATTGTGAATTATATTACATAACGTTAGTAAGCCATTATTTTATGGTTATTTTTAAATGCATGTGAATAAAGATATCATGAGTAAACTGCTACGTACATAATTCCTGTGTCTACTGTCAATACTTGATGGAAAAGCATTCTATATTTATATTAAACGGTTTTTCTCTTATTAAATGTTCTTATATAATCTTGAATGTAAAATTATTAGCAAAGAGAGTTTTAAGTGATTATTTTCATGATGTTCAACGAATATTGTACAATTTGAGATTTCGACTGAAGGTGCTTGGTGGAATTTCAATATTAAATTTGAATCGTTCAAATTATGTACATTCTCACAGATTTCGTCACTAAAGACCCGGGTTTCGATTTTCGACGTCTTCAGGCGTTCAAGTGCATGGATGTTCTTGAACTGACGCTTAATAAATGAATGATCAGAGAATGGAACAAATCGTGGAAAGTTATGGAAATGAATGTTTGTTTGTTCGTACTTTATGCGTTGCCACACCGCTCATCCGATTGCAATAAAACTTTGGCAAACTTTTTGCTTGCACTTCTTGGAAGGTTATAGGTCTTATATATAAAAATCAGTGTTTGTATGACTGCCATACAGTTCATTTCGACAATGTATACTTGCACTTGCGCAAAGGTTATAGTACAATTAAATGACAGTAGGTGGCGCGTGTGTTGTATAATAGACAATCGGCAGCAAACGTCAAACAGACAAAAAGAAAGCATGCACTTCAATAAACATAATTAAAACGCAAACTCTTTCTTCGAGTGGCATTGCAACACTTGCCGGGTACCGGCTAGTACTTTATATTAATTGATATCAGAGCCATGTTAGTTTCACGTCACTTATAAAAATATTAGTATGCATAAATAAAATGTAATGATCAGCATGACTAAGTGGTAACGGTTAAGGATTTTTTTATCAGTAATTGAGAACCGAAATAAGAAAATTCGTAAATTGATTTTTTAGTTAATTTATGAACATGTGGCTGTAACCATACATGTCTGTGATGTTTACTACCATTCCTAACATACCCAATCCAGAATAATAGGTTATAGAAGGTGATTAGCTAACAACTATATCTCTCATAACCTAATCTTCCAGTCTTAGGGAAGGTTGAGAAACTGGCTTTTGACAAATCTTCAAATGCTTCATCAGAACATCAGCATTAAACATGGTTAAATTTTATTGTTAATGGAATGAAACTTTTGTAACACTATTTTGTAAATGAATTTTAAGTGAAAGTATTAATAATATCGTAACTTAAGCTAAACAAAATTTCAGAGACAAGTAGCAGAATTCGACTGTCTACAATATCCAATGGTGTAAAAATCCATCACAAAATACTATCACAGATTGGATTTCCCATCAGAAACAGTAGATAGATCATTATTGATAAATTCAAGCAGCAGATGTTGGCACACATTAAACTCCCTCGAAAAAGTCGAGTAGTGATGATTTTAGCCACTTAACCACATTGCTACAGTGAAGAACTGGACAAACAACACAGATCTGCAGTGTAACAATGCCGAAATACTTAAAGATAGCACCATTGTTTGGCTTGGTTAAGTATGGAAGCCATAGTGAATTACGAAATGAAAGAATTATTTTTAAAAATAACAAATAGTTTCGCGCAGTATGTATCAAATAAACAATGAGTAAAATCGAATAAGCTAACGTACCAGAAAATAATTTCAAACTCAATACACCGGAATAAATAATATAAAACAAATTACTAAATTAGACACTGAAAAACGTATTGGGACATGTCCAGAGATAACTAGACATGTCAAATTTCCTTAAATTTAATCATAGACTAAATTACTATTAGAATACTAGTCTATGACACCAGTGGCGGTTCCTGACCTAAAATCTTGGGTGGGCTAGAGAAAAGCTTATTTCCACTTCACCTTATACATTAATCTACAAGCAAATGAACAAATACTACGACACTACTGCAGTGCATAAATTATTATATAATAAAATCAATGCTAATGTAACTAAGAAATAATAAAATACGGAATCCTTAAATTCGTCTCTTTCAAAGTGAAATAAAAAGTACCTACTAAAAGCAATACAGAACTGTCACACTGAAAGTCAATACACAGGTATCGACTTTCAGTGTGACTTTCATACAATACAACGATATAGGTTTTGTGTTTCAATGCATAATTATGCGTAATGGGCAGATTCTGTTTAGCCCCCAACGATCAACAGAAGCTTGATAGATTGAAACACAATCGTTTGTGTTTGATGACGTTTCCGTAAATCCAAATACAAAAAAAATCTAATCGTGCTTGATTGCGCCCCAGTGTAAAGAAATATTGTCTGTGGTTACGGGCTTAACATCTGTAGCCCCTGAGTGGTGTTGCCAGCCTGACGTGACGTTGCCTGTTCCCTGTGAAGTATTTATAGGGTTGTTGTTTTTTTTATGCCGGCTCAGTTTAAAATTGTAATACAAAACACAATCGAGAATATGATTGTAGGTAGACGTAACATTGTCTTATATTGACAGAGGAAAATCAAAACAAAGATATTATATTCATTTGGGTAAGGTTAGTTACGCTTATAAATGTATTTATTTTGTTCAGCGGCCGAATTGTTATTCATTTTTATTCAGCCATCTAAAGTTTTGGGTGAAAAATGCAAGTCGGGCTTAGCCCATCTAGCCCAGTACCTAGAACCGCCACTGTATGATACTATTATAGCTAAAATATTGTACTTATAAAATATACTATTGTGGAGTTTAGAATTAAATTTGTACTTCTATTTGTGCTCATTATTAGATTCATTTTATTGTACCTAATAGAAAATGAAATACCATGTCTTTATTCAATTCCTTTAGAATCGGTAATAGATATAAGAAAATTAACAATGCCTCTTTTCAATGGCGAATTAAGCACTAGAGAGCCCCGAGGCGCAATAAAATTTGGAGGCCCTGTTTTTTGGATTACATAAAAACGCTAAAAAATTCATGTAAAATAATAAAAATCTGAACAAAAAGTATAGTTGCTTTATAATATAAGCCATTTTTGAGGCCCTTAAGATTCGGAGGCCCCAAGCGCGCGTTTCATTCGCTTATAGGATAATCCGCCACTCCCTCTTTTAGAATAACCAAGTACGTCGTCCAGTGTCCTCGACTAATTTATTATTTGGTCGAGCAGTAATATACACTTAGTCAGGCATGGAGAACCTAGGTACGCGTACCCGAGGTGGCACGTTCGAGAATTTGGATGGCACGCAAACGATTGCCATGTTCAAAACAAAAAGTTTAAAAAATTCAATTTTTTTACATAGTAATTCAAATAACTCACAAATCTTATTTGTGTATAAATTTGGGACTAAATTTGGAAAGAATGGATGCAAGGACTATATTTCATACTTTTATTGGAATGAAAGAAAAAGAAACAATTTCATTGCTTTTGAATGTTGTATTCGTTTTAGTTAAACTTTTTTAGTTGCTATCAAAGAGCAATAATTTAATCAGTCGTACGATAACGTGCACTTTTGATCCTGTTATCATTTTATTTGTGAGGGATTATTCAAAGGCAATCGGTTAAGAAAGTGAAAAAGATTTCGGCACTATTTTTTTAATATTTGGAAGCATAATATGTATATTATTGTATTCTGTATTTTTCTAATTTTAAAGAGAAATTGGTACAACCCTATTAAAATGAACAAAAGATTTTTTTGTCAAAAAATATCAAAAGGGATAAAAGTAAAGCAAGATCTAGCAAAAATTTTATCTGCAGCGGTGCGAGGACTTCAAAAATATTTACAATTCCCATGTCATTGATTTTAAATAAATAAATACCAATATGTTTAAATAATGTCTTTTATTGAATATAAACTTATAGGTTGGCTATTTTTATCACATCTCAAAACAAAAATTTGGTGCTGCCACAAGTTATTTTCATAGGCTTAATGAAAAAAAATCATCAGTCGGCGGGTGCCATGGCGCCCGCGAGCACGGGGTTGGTAACCCCTTTTCCACACTTTTACCAGGACCGGTGATAGGCGGGCTCTTATATTATTAAATTATATATATTTTTTTATTATTATAGAGCAGAGATGGTAAACAAGAGACCCGCGCGAGATATTATCTAACCCGCTTGAACTTTTAGAAATGGTTGTTTTTATTTAAAGTCTTAAATATTCAATCTATGTGACCCGTGACATGAATTATTTTTAATCAAATTTTTAAATTATTTTCAATCAAATTTGACCAACTTGCGAAAAAGGTTCGCCATCACTGTTATAAAGTAAACAATCATATTTTGGAAGGCTCCACAAAATTCACATCGTCCCTGTTCTTCACAGGTCGGCAGCCTACAATGTTTCTGGCCTACAAGACTGTACTGGTAGAAATTAAATTAGGATTGACAATATCGACTTTAGGTAGTCGACTGGGTACCTACTTGTCTATGATAAGTAAATTAAATAAACTTCATTGTCTATCGTCTAAACGTCAAAAACTGACTGACAGCCCACTAAAAAATCTGTAAATATGGCTTCTTATTTATCTGGTGGAAGATTAAACATAGCTTTACTCCAAGAATCGTCCAGAAATGAACTGGTTAATCATATACAGAACTGTGAAGGTCCTAAGGTTGTTATAATTATAAATATATTTAAAAAAAAATCAATAGAAAAATACTGTTAACATTAATTGATAATAATCCCCATATAATTCAACACTTTGAAGTAAACATCGAAGCTACGTCATCTGCTTTGGGAGATTTATTCTAAAAAATATTTAGGTAATTGTAGAGTATAGCTCGTCATGGATTCACAAACTAAGCTAAAAACAACGCCACGATTTAAAATTATTTTTTGAGGGCTTGATAATCGCGTTAAAATCACACATTAATATGAAGAACACTGACAAATAAATTATACAAAATCGTTAATATTAATTAAATCGTAATAATCCATGACGAGCTATACTCTACAATTACCAATATTTAAAACAATGGGAAATATGCTTTACTACATAGTACTCTTTTTATCCATTATTTTTTACTTCCTCGAAGGTCATTATCTGGGACAATTGGCTCGCTGGACCAGTTGGTCTGGTTGCTCAGTACGCCGTCCTCCGAGAGCATGACGTGGTGAATATGTTTCCACTTAAGCAGGGAGTGATTCCTCCACCGCACGTCAAGCACGTCATCTTTATTACCCGGCCGAAAATTCACCTCATCGACATCGTAGCGGACAATATCTTCAGCATCAGTAAACTAAAATCTGGAGCCAAGAAAGACTTTTATTTACTGTTTTTCCCTCGCCGAAGTGAACTTTGCGAGAAGCATTTGGAGAACAGAAAAGTCTTGGGTAGCTTTACTACTATTGACGAGTTTAAATGTGACATTTACCCATTTGATAGCGACCTGCTATCATTGGAATTGGAAAATGACTATAGGTAAAAACTCTTTAATAAATCCAAGCTTAGCAGTTGGCATTGCATTTGCAGGGCTATTCTTATATGCTTAAGGATCTAAACACTTATTTTACCATCATGGCGAACGTGATGAATTTGAATTAGCTTGTGACGGTTAGTGTAACACAGTGTATATGTTCACAGTTATCATATTTTATCTGTTATACAAAAAACACATACAATGTCAGGGGAATGTGGTTATTCACTGCTTAGGCATTAAATTTTTTAAATGATAAAACAAAATTCTGTTTTTCTACTCGAATGCTGTAGACCAGCGGTCAGCAAACTTCTTGGGCTCACGGACCACTAAATTCACAATTTTAATCCAGCGGACCACTAACTGGATTGTTGTGTTAAATATTAAATATTGAAATAAAAGTGATTTCTGCAGACTGCTGTCGTAGTCTACATCCGCTGCTGTAGACTACGACATTTTATGCGTTTGACACAATAACTAAGTATGTTACTCTATGACAACAACAGTGAACATAGCCGCGATTAATACATTTATGTTCTACAAACTATCAAAAGCTAATACGTTGTGGCGTTTTCAGACAGTCTAAAATAAGTGTTTTGATCCTTGGGCACATGAGAATAATCTTGCTGGGAACTAAGTTTTGCATCAATTCCCTAATCATTTCTACCGATATAAGAAAATTTCTGTTATCATTCTTACTTGTCAAAAAGCTTAAAATTTTGTTAATTTTTCACCACTTTGAAATCAATAAAACGAAAAGGTGAATCTGACTTATCAAAAATGTCTGTCCCACTGCGGTAAAGGGTGAATATTCTCCCTTCACGGTCAACAACAAACACAACACATATTACTCATGTAAATAAATAATACACCGGAAAGAAACATTGATGCTTTACGGTGTATTCTTTTTTAGAGACTATCATCTTGACGGAGATCCAACGTGCCTGTATCAATCGGCTTTGGCTGTCAGAAAAATTCAACAAGTTTACGGGACCATACCGAAGGTTGTAGGAAAAGGACAGTGCGCAAAACAAGTCTGGGATCTCATCTGCCGATTAACTAAAGAAGAGCAGGCAACTGGCCCTAAGGGTCCGTCGCAGGGTAGTGTTGATATGCTTCTACTGCTCGATAGATCTGTCGACTTGGCCAGCGTTTTTGCCACGCAGTTGACCTATGAAGGACTTATTGGTAAATAATCTGATAACAATTAAATCTTTGAGTCGTATGGCCGCCCAGTCGCTGCCAAGTTTTGTATGAATTTTTTTACTTTTTGATTTGTATTACTTTTTTTTCAATTTTCAACAATGTATACACTAAGGCAGGGGTACACACAGTTTGTCAAAATTGAATCATTTTTTTATTGTTTGTCTTATGATTTTAAAAAACATAAAATATTTACAAAAAAAGAGTGCCAAATATTTTTGATTTTAAAACTGTCCCTTTGATGGAAAAGTTTGTGAACTTCTGCTTTGAGGAATAAGTATTATTCATCTCAAATTGACTTCGAACATTGCAATGAGTTTATAAAATATTGTGTCCTTCTCTTGCTACCTTTTATTCATCCCAACCATCACCTTTTTCTTCTCTTCTTTGACCATATTCGCTCCCTATGTGGAGCATACGGCTACCACGCGGCACCTCCATGTTTCCCTGTCTCCCGCCAATTGCCTTGCTTCCTCCCATGATATAACAGCATCCCTCAGTTCCGCCAAGTACATCTTATGGATAGTACCTGACAGTCGTCCAGGACGCCGGTATTTCACTGGTCGAAAGAAGAGGCAGGCAGGATTAAGGCATTCTGGAGGCATCCGCAGCACATGACCCAGCCAGTTTCAATGTATCTACATAACCACTGCAGTGATAAGGTGCTGTCTTGTACGTTCCCTAATCTCCGTATTGCTCACAAAATCAAACCACCTCTCCCTATTATCCGACGCAAGCATCTATTCTCGAAGCTCAATATATGGTTTTCCTGAGTCTTCGTCAGGTGCCATGATTTGCAACCGTAAAGCAGTACTGGTAAAATGCAATTGTTGAACAAATGACATTTGGTTTTAATCATGTACAACTGTGTCCCAGACATTTAGCATGCGAAAACAGCATCACAAATTTCCAAGCTGGAAAAAAAATATCTCAGGTTATTTCAACTCTCTTTTCATCTGTGCGACATTATTTATTTTCAGACGAGCTGTTTGGTGTAAAAAATAACACTGTGAAATTTCCGGGAAAGAAGTTCTTGAATCAAGAAGAGCAAAGCGTAGAGAATACAACAGTAGAAGAAAAAGTGATCATTCTTAATTCTGGCGAGGAGTTATTTGCAGAATTACGTGATAAAAATTTTACTGCTGTAAGTCTAATGAACAAGTTCAAGTTAATCTTTTAACAGCAATAAGTATATTCTGCACGCTAGCAAATTTTAAACACAAAAGAAGTGCAAAATAATAATTTTAAAATGTTGTAAATAATAAAAATTCTTACTAAAACACATAGCTTCTAAACTACTTTTATGAATCCTTAATAAAGGTTGTCACGAACAATTCATTTATTGATTTACTTATATAGGTATTTGGTATGTTCAAAATTAATGTCGTTTTTTTGCGGTTAAGTTTAACAGTCAGTGCGTTTTGACTGTTGCTACATCTGTTAATATTATACATATTTGGACTACACATTTCGATATTAAACAGAGAAAATTAACAGTGGAAGAATTTTTACCTAGTGAACAATTCATACAAAATTACATGTTCTACAATTTTCTTTCTTAAAAACCGATCCAAACAGCTACAAATATATTTGTGAAGTGGTAGATGATTCATTAGATGTCCCGAAATGCCAAAAGTAATTCAAAAATTTCGATCTCGAGATTACGATACCATGAACAATCACGGGTGTGGGAGATGATCAAAGATAGACAAAGATATCCTTGTGGCAGAAATGGAAGCAAGTCCTACTCAAACTGTTCAGAAATTCAACCAGGCTTATTCGACAGTAAATACATATTAAGATTGGGAAGGTCTGGAGACAATGTGTATGGGTGCTACACGAATTGAGCGAATAAACAAGTCAGCGTGTATCCGAGTATGGTGAGAGCTTCTAGATCTTCAGGTTGGCTGGAAAGTTTTATCTCATCCACCTTACACTCCAGACATTGCCCATTCCTACTGATATTTATTTCGATCGATGGAACCCTTTTTTATGAAAATGGAATTAATGGTGGAAGGTTACATATTTAAAAGGATTATTATATTTTGAATGATTAAAATAAAATTAGATTTTTAAAAGTGATTTTTTTCATTAAAAAAACGACATTAATTTTGGGAATACCCAGTGCTTTTTTTTGAAAAAAAAAGGTGCCGGAACGCACTTTTCCGAGTATTTTCTAAGAAGGTATATTATTTATTATATATTCGAATATCATTTTGATAGAATTAATGACGGCTTTTCATATAATTCATAGAAAATAAAACAAAATATACATATTTTAAAATAGAAAAAATAAAATTAAACGTTTATTAAAATTTCAAAAAAAAAAGGTGCCGGAACGCCGTTCCGCCGCGTTACAGGGTAAAAAAAGCCCTGGGAATACCTAATATATAATATGTACTTAACAAGAATTTTAAAATATCAGTTTATTTGCTTTTGCAATGTGAAAACAAAAGACATTGGGGAAAAAGAAATATTAAAGAAATAAAAATTGAAAACATTTAAAACTGGCAAGGAAGTTTTTCAAAATTAATTTTACGCTTACTTATTCTTTGATAATACAAAATGAAATTGTAATTATAAGTTTTCTGTTTGCCTATTACAGGTCGGTCCTGCCTTATCCCGCAAAGCTCGTCTTATTCATGAACAGCTTGGAGAGAGACACACTAATAAATCTGTTCAAGAAATTAAACAGTTTGTTTCGAGACTGCCATATATGCTTGCAAATAAGCAATCTTTAGCTACTCATACTGCCATTGCTGAATACATTAAAGAGGTAATGTTTTTATAATAACAAATTCAAGTGCACAACAATTGACTTGTTAATTACAAAACTGAACGCCAAAATAAAATAGTAGAACGTTTTAATGTTGGTATTGTCTGAGTCTTATAGTCGAGTTCATATATTGACTCAGAGTTGTTGTTGCATCTGCCTATGAAATATCGTCTTCTGTGTCATCGTAATGCAGTATTACTACAGAATTTTCTTCCAGGTAGTTGAACCACTTCTTGTCACATTTAATTTCTGTATATCGTCACAATTCCTCTTTTTTTGACTGCAATACTATCAGTCATCTGACACAGACGCAAGAAACAGAAAAAAAACCCTGCAAGTTGAGGAAATGCATAAAATTAAAATTTATAAATTAAAGTTAAATTTATTTTAAGTGTTAACTGTCAATTCTTGGTGGAAAGGCATTATATTTATAAAAAATGAAACACAATTTATTTATACTTGTTCCACTTTTCAGTTTTCAATTGAAAATGGTCACAATCCGTACATACGATTATTACTTATTCAAAACTAACTGAAATTATTTATGCAAAATAAAATCCAGACAGTGTGTTGACATTTCAGAACCAAAATGTCAAAAATAGAATCGACGGGGTATAAAATGACCCAAGGCAAATTTGCATAATATTTGTTGAGGTAGGTATCTTTGAAGATTACAATAAATATCAGCAAGATATTATTGTTATCTAGCAAATGGTTAAAATAAGAGAAATTGTTCTATGTGAATGCACCCTGCTAGGAATAAGTTAATAAGTGCATTTTTCTGTTAGATTACGGATGCGTTTGAATTCCATGACGTACTTCAGTGCGAAGAAGACTTCCTCAACTGTGTCGATACGGAAAAACCCTGTACTTTCATCGAGGATTTGATCGCTCAGAAGGCTCCGTTGACCAAAGTGCTCAGGTTAATCTGCCTACAGTGTGTGACTGGATCGGGGCTGAAGCCGAAAGTTTTGGAATATTACAAGAAAGAATTAGTGCACGTCTACGGGCTCAACACCTGGCTTGGACTATGCAATCTCGAAAAAACTGGAATACTAAAACCGCAGACTGGAAGCAGGCAGTACACAGTGCTGCGAAAGGTGTGTAACGTATTTTATACATTGTTTTCATTATGCACATTATCACATGGTTTAAATAATTCAAACAACTCCTTAATTCTTGTGTTTTAAATGGTTGATGAAAGATGATGCTAAGACAGGAGTGGTGGTTAGGTAATCACTCTTGCTACGCCCTGGATCAAATGGTCTTTGACCAAATATTCTTATAAAAATTGAAAAAACAATTTATGAAATTGTTACCACACAATGACATGCCCAGCTGGGTATTTATTCTGCTAACAAAAATATTTTGATATACTTTTTGTTTTATATTTTCCAGACTTTACGATTGACTGTTGATGAAACAACCGAATCTGAAATAAAGGAGAAGAGTTACCTGAATAGCATTTATACTCCACTAACTGTCAGATTAGCAGAGCATTTAAGCAAAAATCGGGGATGGTTCGGTAAATTTAATTATATTTTCTTATGAATAAACCAAGGCTGTGGAGTCATGTAAAAAAAGACGACTCCGACTCCAGCTTTAAAATAAAAAAAGCGACTGAAAAAATATTTCAATCATTTCATTTTAACTTGTATATATGAACCCTCGAGAGATGAAGTGAGCCAACTAGTAAAATGGTTAAACTATTTTCTTGGACATTTAAGTACAATCACGTCTTTACTTGTTGTTTTGTGGATTTCATATTTTTATTTTACAGAGATAACACTATTCTTGTGTATTAACTGAGGTTATTTCACTTTTACGATACTTTTAGACGTGTAGAATATTACAACGCATCTAACATAATTTTTTCCTAAATACTCATTTCACCTCTAACGGACTCATATATGTATTCCATTAGATCATCTTTGGTCAGCCAAGCATGAAATGTCATCACAATGGACTATTGTGGTTTGAAAATATTTAATAATGTGTCATCATTAAATTTTTTTTTTTTTAAATGGGTCTAAGTCGCTTTTTCATGACTCCACAGCCTTGCAATAAAACAATGGCTGTTCATGTAATTTGATTTGTTCCATCCTTAAAATAATTTTACACACTTTATTTATGAGATAACTTATACTGGAATAATGCAGCAACGCCACTCTAACGGTTAATTATATTTTCAGGTTTGCAAGACGTTCTCGGTCTTCTGCCGGGTCCTACATTTGAAGAATTTGGAACAATACCACATGGTCAGAACAGAAGGAACTCTATTTCAAGCGACAACTCATCCATCGCAGAGTCCACCAAAGTGATTTTAGTGTTTTTCATTGGCGGTTGCACGTACAATGAAATATCAGCTCTAAGAACTCTGTCCCAACAAGAGGATTCTAACGTTGATTTCGTCATTATGACCACAAAATTAATCAATGGCAACACATTCATTGAATCGATACTTGAGTCATTACCGAAATAAACATTAATGTAAACATAAAATATTTTACTTTAATATTGGGCATTATAACTAATAATTGCCTAAAAATTTCCATTTATCGTGTATTCAATGATTACAGACACTTCAAGCAATGTTACAGACACTTTTGTCCTGCATATCAACATATGGGAAACCAATATATAAAATTTCATATTTCCCTTCAAATTAGTTTGTCTGAAATGGATTTTGAATAGTGACTCATTCATATCCAACGAATAGCAGAATAAAAATATAAGTTTATTTTTTGTTATGAAAAACATTTCTGATGACATTCTGGGCAAATAATTTTGTCACCAGGGGTTGTCAAGTTATATTTTAAAGACCGATCAATGCTTTATCGGCAATAAAAAGGTATGACCAGAGTATCGACGATGTTTCATTTTCTCCGTTTTTAATAACACTTGGAAATATAGCCTCATAAAAAAAAAAAATTATGGCCTTGGAATGTGTCAAATTTGATAACAATATCATTCATCAGATTTATTAATTTGAATGAGTTATTATTTTGAATCAATATTTCTAGTGGATTCTCTGTTTACGTCTACCATAAATTTTTATAGCACCATAAAATATTCTAGGTCCAATATTTTATTCATGACTGATTTTAAAAATTATAGATATTCCATTTTTAAAAAATATTTGTCTGTTGATTGAATTGACATTTACTTGTTAAAACTGCATTGTATTTAGCTATCAACCATAATATGGTTATAAAAAAAAAATATTGTAGAACTAAAATACTTGTTATTTTTTCACCTTAACACTTTACTAACCGCACGAATTTTGCAATATTGTACGCAAAATACCAGCAATATTTCCAAAATATCAGCAAATTTCAATTTTTCAATTAAAATTTCCGTAATTTTTGAGTGCATTACTGTATTTTAACAATTTTTTATGCCATATTGAAAATACATACCAGTCTCGAAATCTTTTTTTATAGACGGGTAACCATAAACCTTATCACCTTTTATTGAAATAATGTCAAGATATCCTGATAAAAATGTACATCTACATCAATGGTTCACTACCACTGTAATGTGTCATAAATATCAAACTTATGAGTGCATTGACACATATGTAACCTATTGTGTGTTAGAATATTGCCCTATAAAAATCAAAGCCTACAAAATATTGAGAGCAAAAAGAATCCTAAAAAATATTTACATCAACCATAAAACAGCAATTTTTTCAAATGGCTGACATCTGTTAAAAATAAGAAACTAATATATTTTTTACCATTACTTCATAGTCTGAATCTTTGCTTAAACATTCCTTGACAAATATTCGAAGCTAATATTGAACATCGAATGTATTTTTGGCCGCAAAGTCGTATGTTAAAGAGACGCCAATGCTATGCATGCGGTGAGTAACGCTTGGATAATCTAGGACGCCAATGCTATGTACGCAGTGAGTAAGGTGTTAATATTTGTGTGCTTTTTAACACTTTGTGAATTGATTTTTAAGTTCCTCTCCTAATAAGTTTGCAAAAAGAATTCTTTAAAATGCGGTTAGTAATATTTGGTCAATTATAATTTCTTTTGCGAATGAGGAATTAAAAAAAAAACCTGTAAAATTTATGAATGGCTCGTATTTAAACGGTCAGAATTTATATTACACTGGTCAGAATTTATATTAAATGGTCATAATGTATCGGTCAGAATTACAGAGGGCAGAATAAATAATTTATGGTCAACATTCATATTAAGTGGTCAGAATATATATTAAATGGTCAGAATTTAAATGGAATCGGTCATATTTATTTTGACAGATAGTCTGAATTTTTTCGATGATAATGATGTCATCGTATTGCGTTGCTATTGGTGCAAAGTGAAGTTGCTTACGGCAAATCGTCCAATGGGCGAGCGTTGCTACTAGCGCCACGGTCATTGAATAAATCACTATTGTTGCGCGCCCAAAGGACGAATTGACAGTTCTCATCATAGACTAGGTCCCCACATCCAGGCGGCTGTGACTGCCGTATATTCAAATGGGATTGCATTTGTATGTTTCGTGTCAAAAAAAGAGTTTTTATTAAAAAAAATGTTCACTTCATTTCCGCCTAATCGATATTCTTTTGGTTATTAAATATTTTTAAATAATCTAAAAGTTGCAACTATTTTTTATTATTTGTACAATTCGATACATTGTGATCTGCTCTGAAGACAGTAAAGGAAAGGATAATATTTTTGGAAAGAACATTTAAATATAGAATTGCTAGTATACATTTTATAGCGACTGTGGAAAGAAAAAAGGACGCAACCCTCAATTTTCCAAAACAGCTTTTTTTCGATAATCACAATTTATACAACTTGACACACATTCTATCAAAAGGATGGAAGCTGAAAATGCCGAATTAGTATATAAATTTAACTTTTAAGTTTGAAAAAGATGACCTTGTAAAAAATTAAAACGAAGAAAAGACTAAAATAAAGGTTTTTCCTAGATAATTTCTTAATTAATATTATATTATGTCAATTAAACACCAGTTTAGAAGTCTCCGTGCACTTCAAGGTTGTGTATAATTATTAATTTGCATATGGCCCAAAATCGTCAAAACACGTTTTTTGCGCCCTTTGTAAAATTTGATATGTGTGGGTTATGTCCTTTTTCCTTTCCAAAGTCGATATAATACACTTATTGTAAGGAAACACTACTTTTTTAAAAATTGAAAGAGGTGAGTATTTTTTATTTGAATGTAAAAAAGTGAAAACTAACAACATTCATCATAAAGCCTTGGTTCCTCTTGGAATCCTACGTCCACTGCACTCCGGTGGATCCCTACCTTTATATAAACAAACCGAGTGGTATGTAATCAGATGATGTGTTATTTGTAATAATAATGACTCATTATAAGAGTTCGCTTTTCCGCACATAACATGAATGTTGAAAAAAAAGAATTATTAATTTCATTTTTTTTTTATTCTGACCGAAATATTTATAAAATCTGACCATACAATAGATTTTATTCTGACCGTATATTAATTTTATTCTGACCGTTAATTAATTTTATTCTGACCGTTAGTATTTTTATTCTGACCGTTAACATTTTTATTCTGACCAAAAATTGAATTTTATTATGACCAAAAGTTGATTTAAATTCTGACCAGAAATTGATTTGAATTCTGACCATTTATTTTGTTGTCTTTATGAATTGTCACTTAACGCTTTTCTGCCGATTATGGATCGATATGTTTATTGTAAATACATAATGTGAATATAAAATAAAATAACTTATATAATAAATTTTATTTTTTCTTATCCTTAACTATTTTTGGGTTTCTAATATACCCTCTAACATATTAATTTCTTATTATTTAATAAATATAATACAAGTAAGACTCAGAGTTTACAGGGCTATTTGTTTTTATCATATAAATTTATGGTTTCATTTAATTAGTATATAATATCCATTTTTCTTGAAAAGTGGAAAATTTATAGTACATGTTGGCAAAGCTGATACGTTCTTTTAAAGATATTCGCTTGAATATTTTGTAACATTACTAGTTGCTTTTTTTGCACTTCCTTTTGTATTGATGCCATATTTATTGGCCAATGTTAATAGCTTTTCATTATCATAGCCTACTTCTTCATTATATTTCCTTAACATAACAGGTAAAAGAGTGTCTAGAATGAATTTAAAATTCTTTTGTGCATAACTGGAGTCGTTACCAATCGACAGCATCAATCGGCCGTTGAAAATAGCATGGATACTCTCATCCAGAGCACCCATCATGTCTTCGGTCACCATGTGCAAACCCTGAGATTGTAAAGTGAGAATGGATTTCGCGAACCATAATGTACTGCTAGAGAGATCGATCCAGGTCTCATTGATGACATATTTTGCCAAAATCAAACCGAGCTCTTGCATCTCTTCCAGAAAAGTGCTCACCCCTACTTTTGTTTTTAAATTCACAGGGGTCCATTTATCTTCGACAACCTTTCCTTTGATGGAATCTAATATTGACTGCTTGTAATCTTTCAAAGATTTTATTATTGAATTACGAAGTGAGCCGTCTAATTGAAAGCAAAGATCTAGTCCGAACTCTCTCATTTTAAGGCACTGCTCTCTTAGACTGACGACACATTCCGCCACGGATTGCAGTAGAGCTTGGGGAGTAAATATCTGCTTGACCATCTGATTCATGAGAATTCGCAACTCCGCACTGGCCCACACAACCAGGGCACTTATTTTATCATCCGGAAAGGCTAATGTGAACTCTTCGATGACCTCCGCTACGGTGCAAAAAAATACTTCACCGACTTGTTTGACATACATAACAGTTGTTCCCTCGAGTTGGACACCCTTAACGTGAACTTTCATTGTTTGACTGCAGATAGCTAAGAATAGATCGCACGCTTGAGTAGTCATTTTTAATTTATTCAGCAATTGAACGGAACTTCTTGCCGATCTTAACCCTCCTCTTGGAGTCCAATACGGAGTCACTTCCAATTCTTTGATTAAGACATCGGTTAAAGTTTTATGTCTTGAAGACATTTTGGTCAATATTTCAGATGTCAAAGGTATTGGAGAATATTCTTCAGACTTTAAACTTTTTTCTGCAGATTGCATCAAGTTGAATGCCTTTTCAAAGAATCTCTCTCCAATTAAAATATCCAATTCTTCGTTTACATCTAGTAAATGATCAGGCAAAACTATCGTTTCCGATTGACTGCTATAGTCTTCGAAGGGATTGGTCGGCGACTCTGAAGAATCAGGCCTGACAGCCGGCTTTTCATGGTGAACACTTTCTCTCTTCAAGACTTCTTTTTGTTCTTCTTTCGATAAATAGGCTTTTTTGGCTATTTCAAACTTTTCTAGCCAATCTTTTTTGCTGGTTAAATTGTTACATTGAAACACTCGAGTATCGGGAAAAGCTAACAGTTTAAAGGCTTGCTTCACGTTTCCGAGATCTCTCACATTTACGACCGCCATGCTGCTGATGAGGTAGACGGCTTGGAATCTATATCTCATAGGTCCTCTCCTGTTAGGTATCCATGACGTCAGCATTAAACAATCGCTGAATAGATACCCGTGCATGCGTTGCATGGGAGTGTGTTCCTCGGCATCCAATTCCAAAATGTCACCTTCATGCAATAAAATACGATCAGGCACGTCAAGCAGACTCATGCAACTCTCAACTTTTTCAAATATAGAATTCAACTTCAACTTCCGCTGATCTTCTATTTTATCTGTTTCCGTGTCCACTTTTTCCGGACTCACCGTGTGAGGAACGGCGCTTTCGCCTCCCAGAATCGACGTGCTGGCCAGCGATTGCAGAAGACTCCTCTGATCGGTTAGCAGGTGAGACAACTGATACATTTCAGCTTCCAGATGAGAAATTTCTTTTGCAGTCTCGATGAATTGCATGTAGTTTTCGTAAACATTCTTTTTCAGAGAGTTGGCAGTCTCCTCGCTGAGGTTCTGTATTTTTTGTCGCTGCTGTTGCAGTTCTTGCCCCCCGACGCAGCTTCGAGCAAGCTCCTTAACATATTTGTCGGGGTTGAAATCCGGGGACCCAATTTTTTTCAAAATCGACTCAGACATCGTTCAACGTCGATTTCACCCTGAATATTTTATAAGTCGACACCAGTCAACACCCTATCTGAAATGTTGTGACAACTGACAGATAGTATTCCGGGGCTGCCAGTGTAATTTATATACCCATTATATGAGATACATACATATAATAATAATTATAATAGTGTGAAAGCGTTAAAGAATAAAGTGAATCGACTAGATCTTTAAATATGAATATATTTTAAATAAGCAAATTATGATTAAGGAATTTTTATGTTTTTGAAAGGAAATAGTCGGATTTGTAAAAAAAATACTTGGGTTTTCGTAGTTATCTATTCGCTAAAAGCTGCTTATGTCAAACATAACGACCTTATTACTTCTACAACTATCAGTACATTATATATACTATAGTGAAATTACAGTAAAGTAAGAAAATTAAATTGCTTGAAAATTAAAATAAAAATTGCCAGTAAAAAGCGACATTATCCCTATTGCAGTTCCAACTTTGCAGTTGTGTCACTAGAGGCCGGTTTTCTTTAATCGGGAAGTCTGATAGATCGCGAAAGCAAAGCTAAAAAAGCTTTAATTTTGTCAGTTTTATCCTAATTCTGCTTAAAGTTAAGCACCAAGCTATATTCTGCCGAGTGCTTCAGTGTACGTTTTCTGAAAATGTGAGAGTTGAGCCAGTGTACCGTGAAAACAGAAAATCCTCAACATTGCGCACGATCTACGATCGCCATTTTGAGGCGAAATCTCAATGGTAAGTGCCAGCTATTTTGTCATTATTCGATTCGAACGCCCGTACAATTGAATCTCAGACCATATTTCGATCTATCAATTCAGTCCGAGGAACCGGCCGACCGCCGAGCCTCAACGAAAAATGTTTTTCAATAAGTCGATTTGTCGTATTGGTTAGGATAGACAGGATGCATTGAGGTGGGTCTTAATTTCGCAGCTAGTGCGAGTTAAATTAATTGAATTGACTATCTGCCGTCTGAGGGTGAAATATATCCGTGATATCGTTTTACCTGCGTGTATTTGTGCAAATGTAAATCGATTTCGATGTAATAACTGCAAAAATGTCTTTGTCTGGGGAGGGGCTAACAGCGTTATATTGACATTTCTTAATGGGGCATGTGGCCACTATTATGTGTTTGTTATCATTATTCACGGCTTCCGTTTGTTGCAGATACGGTGCCGTAAATAATGGCAAAAGATCGCCGTCAAGTGACATTCTGTTGACACAGGACAAGTTCCAGGACACAGGGTCTCTTCACCAGGTAAAATACATTTTGACATCTCTAAAAATTCTCATCAGTCATAAACAAACGGAACGATATTACGCTATTTGTTGAATACAAAAAAATATTTTACCTCGACAACAATTAAAATTCCCCATTACTATGTACATATGTCAACTTATTCTTTTATAAATTAATCTGTCCCTTGAATCTGTCATAATGTTCTAATTTTCTAATAGACTATTAAAATTATTTAACTTAAGTGTTATTATTTTATTAAAAGCTTAACATTATATGTAATATAGTTATTATTTTTCCTAAAACTGTTGCAAATGTAGTGGATATTGATTCCCAATGTATCGTGTCTAAATTTAAATTACATCAGCCATTGACAGTGAATATCTTATATTATGTATTTAACCAGAACAAGTTCCATCCACAACCTCCTTCCAAAAACGATAAAACGTTGAATGTATCAAAAATGGACTAGTAGTAACTCTCTCTCTCTAAGTAATCTCTGTATGCCAAGTTTTTTCAAATTCAATATGAAGGATGGACTTTCCTTTAGCTACAGTTCCTTGTGTGAACTGTAGCTAAAGGTGAACTGTAAAATGATTCTTAAATTATTTATTTCATAGAAATCCATAAACAATTCTTATTTTGGTTATACAATGTTCATATATGAGACTATTAGTTGCACATCCGGCTCGTTCCGAAATTGTTAAACCTTAACTATGAACGTAATTTAGTAAATAAAAATGCATTTTAAAAGTATTTTTAGAAAGCAGTCTCAAAGCTGGCTTGATGGCATACAAAAAAACATTCCAAAATAATATAAAACATACAGTGGAACCCCCAATTACACTACCCCCAATTACGCGCTGTCTTGAAATATTCGCCGCAAATCCCCCAATTGCACGGTCGCATTCCATTGTTGTTACTAAGAGACGGTCGTCTGTGCCGCGCATACAGTCAAATGTTGGCTAGCGTTTGTGTATTCAACACGTGCCAGGCTATACACGCATAGCTGGGCGTCTGTCTCTGTGCGGGATATTTACTACTGCAAAAACTCAATATTTCGTCCATATTTTTTTTTTTGTAAAAACTAAGGGAAATCTTATTTTTGTGTTTTCCGCGGAAAAAAACCAAATCCCTAATTTTGTATGGGATTCACACCACCAATTACACTACCCCCAATTACATGGTCCCGACTATAGTGTAAATGGGGGTTTTACTTTACTTTTAAAATGTATATTATTTGAAATGAAATTCAGTTTCATTTTTTAACTGTTTTGGAACGAGCCGAGTTGGCAAATACTTGCCTCATATGTACATTACTTCCAAGAACTTCTTGCAGATAATTGCTATTGAAATTCTTTATCTTGACAGTGTATTGGTTAGTATTTTAAGTTAACAATCGATGATAGCTGATTTCTGTAAAAAATTATCCGAGTGCCTCATATCTTATTCCATCATTTGACAGACAATCAACTGTCACAATGAGTATTGTTTAATATTAATCTGTTGCATTGACAATGAAAAGAAACAATATTTACTTCATACATAGGGTTGCCAGACGTCCCGATTAACCGGGACTGTCACCAGTTTTGAGTCTCGTGTCCCGAACAAACCTCGCCCAAAAATTCCGGTTTACGACCAACGCTGATTATTTGGGGAAATTGGTAAATCTTGGGATATTAGATTCGAAAGTCTCAGAAGAGCTAAAAAAAACGAGTCATGCTGGTATTTTGGGCAAATTCCTGGGTTTTTGGATTCGAAAGTCAGCAAATTGGACTAATGTCCCGGTTTGACTCGCAAGAAATCTTGCAACCCTATTCATACACAATACTAGTCCTGGTGTTTACCATTAAAACTTACTATCAAACTTGTTCAAAGGGTTATGAAGAATATCCTGAAAATAGCACTCATTGCCTATGATTATATATTTAATATAAAATAAAATAACTTTGATTATTCCACGTATTGTGTTACAAAATGTGACACGTGTTTCGCCTCTTTCAGAGGCATCCTCAGACAACTACTTTTGCAAATGTTTGCTTAAGTACGAATTCGTATGCCTCTTCGGATACCTCTGAAAGAGGCGAAACACGTGTCACATTTTGTAACACAATACGTGGAATAATCAAAGTTATTTTATTTCATATTAAAATGAACTTCCACAAAGTTACCGCCGAATCCATCGAAAGGATTATATATTTGTTTGAATCATCTAGTATGTTTTTATTCATTTTTAAATGTGTGACTTGATAAAAGATTGACAAGAAACCCATCAAGGGGCTAAATGTTTTCATAAATTATTGCATTTTAACGGCGTTAACCCAGTAGGAATTTAAGACAATGTTCACTCTGGTACAAGTCACAGTAAAAAAAGTCCATTACAAGTAGACTGTATGAGTTCTAGACAACATTTCAGAGAAATACTTTTCTTATCATCTCTGCTCCATATATAAAGCATATGACCACAGAATGGTGTGACAAGAAATGTTTACTATTCATTTTGTTTTTAGAACAATATAATATCAAATTTTACTATAAATGAAAACCTGATTGAATACATAGGCTCACATGGTAAATGGCACGCATATGGTTAAGAAACACCAGTTAAATGATTTCGATAATTTTCTACAACCTCGTATCTCAAAAGGTTCAAGTTTTCAGAAGACACATAAATGTACTTTATTCTACTGCTATAAAACACCACTGGAATGGTTTTGTCCTCAATATCTTTGAGAAAGTTAATAAGCAAGTAACCAAAGACATTTCCATCCATGCCATTTTCTCCTTCATGCTGCACATTAAACATGACCATATTATTTGCCAATTTTTGGTTACTGGTTAAAGGAATATGTGGTTGTATTGAAATTCTAAATTCATTTCAACAAAAAACTCATAATTGACAAAAGTCGAGATAACATGCTTGTAGAAAATTAATGACGATATGTATATTCAAATCCCATGCATTGTACAGTGGAACCCCCAATTACACTACCCCGAATTACATGCTGGCTTGAAATATTTGCCGCAAATCCTCCAATTGCGCTGTTGCATTCCATAGTTGTTGCTACAAGATGGTCGTCTGTGCGACAAATTTTGGCTTCATTCAAATGTTGGCTAGCGTCTGTGTATTCAACACGTGCCAGGCTATACACGTATAGCCGGGCAACTGTCTATGTGCTGGATTTTGATGCACTTTGCATTTTATCACTTAGTAACTAAATGTTTCATCCATATTTTTTTTTGCAAAACTAAGGGAAATCTTGGTTTTGCATTTTTTTTGCGGAAAAAACCAAATCCCTAATTTTGTCTGAGATTCACTCCCCCAATTACCCTACCCTGAATTACACTGTCCTGACATAAGTGTAAATGGGGGTTTTACTGTATATGCAATCATGGCCAATACTTATTTATCACTTTTAGGGTGTTCACTGTCAATACTTGGTGGAAAGGCATTATATTAGTAAAAACACAATAATCCTTTGTACTTCATTCCACTTTATTTAATATGTCAGGACCGGTTTCGCTCATTACGAGCATCGTCAACTGGACAGTGAACACCCTAAAAGTGATCAATGAAGCTAGTACGGCTAAACTTACTGTCCTTTATAAGAAATATAAATTAAAACAGTGTTTAGCGTGTATAAATAGCACTGTTAAATTATATTTCTTATCAGTTGACGATGCTCGTAATGAGCGAAACCGGTCCTGACATATTAAATAAAGTGGAATGAAGTACAAAGGATTATTGTGTTTTTACTAATATAATGCCTTTCCACCAAGTATTGACAGTGAACACCCTAAAAGTGATCAATGAAGCTAGTACGGCTAAACTTACTGTCCTTTATATCAGTTGACGATGCTCGTAATGAGCGAAACCGGTCCTGACATATTAAATAAAGTGGAATGAAGTACAAAGGATTATTGTGTTTTTACTAATACTTATTTACTCTAATAGATAGGTGTATTTTTATAATCGCACAAATGATGCCATTATTATGGCCAGAGGTAGTCATGTTTATTTACACCATTTCGAGAAACATAATTACAGTGCAAAGTTTGATTATGTAATTCGGACATGCCCCGATGTTCAGTCTATTAATAATACCCACGTTGCATTTTCGAGTGTGGAGCAAAGATGTGTATTAAAAAAAGAAGAGAAAAAAATATCAAGGAAATTCCTGTATCGTACTACTACCAGGCCATGCAATTTTTGGCACGGTGAATCATCGGTATACTTAGTGACAGTTTGCATGTTTTTAACACACACTTCATTTTCTCAGTCTCATTTTAAATATTATTTCTTGTAATACTCCGATTGCAAAGAATGAAAGGTTTGACAAAATTTTTAATATATATTTTATTGAATAAATAAAAATATATTTGGCATTACAATTCACGATTGCCAAGTGCCAGATATTTTTAAATCGCATGAAGTTACTTAAGATCAATTTTAGGAATTTAAATCTGAAAATCAGCGCCTCCCAATTTAGGAAGCGCTTTTATACACGCAATCCTTTTTTTTGCGTGATACATTGGTTCCAGAAATTGTCGTTTATAAAAACAATAGCATAAAAAAATGTTAATTTCATATAATTCAATAAATTGATTCCAAAAGTCAGAATATTGCGTAAATAGTATCAAAAATGTATGAAAAATCAAAACATGCTCTTCAAATTCGCATAAAGATTTTTTTTTTCTAACATGTTAACCATTATTTCTTTTTTTATTTAATATAAGAATACAACGAGTGTATACATGCATAATTGTGTTCACTTCTTAATATAAGAGTTATTTGCTGCTGTCACTGCTCGTTGTGAAATATAATTGATGGCGATTTTTTATGGAAAGTATTGAATTTTCGAATGAGTAAATAGCGTAAAAAAAGAAATAGTGTCCAAAAATATCGCGTATAAAGAGGACTGGTTGTGTGTATACAGTGCTTTTTTTTTGTTGAAAAAAAATGACGCCGGAACTTACTTACTTCAAGCTTTTTACTAAAGATTTTTTTATAATGTATGTCCATTCCCAATGTGGAGCATGTCTTCTGAATAGAGGTGTCTCAACAGAAGTTTTTTTTACGAGAACTGCTTGTTACTAAGTTGCTCAACCAACTTGCAAGTCGGAGAGAGTAAGGATAAGACAGGACTAGTTCACTTTTAGGGTGTTCACTGTCAATACTTGGTGGAAAGGCATTATATTAGTAAAAACACAATATTCCTTTGTACTTCATTCCACTTTATTTAATATGTCAGGACCGGTTTCGCTCATTACGAGCATCGTCAACTGATAAGAAATATAATTTCTTATCAGTTGACGATGCTCGTAATGAGCGAAACCGGTCCTGACATATTAAATAAAGTGGAATGAAGTACAAAGGAATATTGTGTTTTTACTAACAGGACTAGTTAACTAATCACTCTCGTTTTGTCCCATAAATTTTGGGATTGGAACATAGGTGATAGGTGTGTTTATGATTGGAACATCATAAACACACCTATGCCTTCAAACAGAAATCTACATAAATATATAATCTATATTTATATAGATTTCTGTAATCTATATAAAGATATTTAATATTTCTTCATGGTTATAATTAACTTATAATTTAACAAAGATAAATATATATATATAATAATTTAAAACACTTCTCAGGTTAAGTTTCATGAAGAAACATTTTTTTTGTCATACATCTTATTGAGAAATGCCATGTAGTTTTTATCTGATTTATTTGCAGCTTTTAGCTTTTAGTATTTATTTGGTCAGTATTAAAATCATGTTTTGAACAATATTTTATATTAGATATTCAGTATTTATATTATTGATTTTTATGTTTAACTCAAGGCCAGTTTTATGTCGACTACCAAATCAAACCCACCCTTATTATTATAATCATGACCATTGACATGTTGTATTCGAAGGCGTGGGTGTGATATTTGAATTCTCTCCCAACATTCCAATCCTAAAATTAATGGGCAAAAATAGAGCGATTAGTTAACTACTTGTCCTGTCCTAGCCCTATCCTTTTATCCTTAATCTCTACGAAAAAAGGAGAGTTTAATCAAGTGAGTAAGAAGTTTCATTAGGAAGCCATATGCTCCATATTGGGAATGGATGAATTAGAAAAAACACTTGAGTAATAAGCTTGACAAGAAGTGAGTTCCGGCACCTTTCTTTTTTTTTAAAAAAAAGCATTGAATATATATATATATATATATAGTGTCATCATATCAATGGCTTAGTTCCATAATGCCACAACTAGAAATTGGTAGTTTTGAGATATGGCTGACCAAAGTTTTGACACAGTGAAATTGAGTTTTAAAAAAAAAAGATTATTATTTTTGTCTCAACTTTTTAGTGAATCATTTAATCATTTGTGATTTCCCGCCTGTGGTCAAGTGGTCAACGTCGTTTGCTTCGGTTACAGAGGTCACTGGTTCGAATCCCATTACGTACAGTTTTATAAATTGATTTTTCAATCCATTTGTGAATTTCTGTTCGAAGGCATGGATATATGTGATGTCTTGAAGTATTTTTTAAGTTGTACCTTTGTGGAGTTATAGAAGAGAGGTGTTTGAATATAATAATATCATTTTTTTAAACTTTTTGTTCTATGAAACTAGGTCAGGGTTCGGCAACCTGTGGCTCTTTGGGCAATTCGTGTCGCTTTTTCTTTGTCAAATTCACAATTCGCAATTTTTATTTTTTTTCAACTATTCTGTGCACATTAATCTGTTGGTTGGCTGGGTTAGGTTCCGTCTATATATTTGCTGTTTTTATTATATTATGTATGTGAGCCTTATTATTCCTCTGTGATGTTTCTATCGCACCAACAAGGAAGAAATGATTTAGTATTTTTCCAATTATCAAACGCGTGCTGTACAAAATGTATTAAAATTTTCATACCTAGCTTATCATTGTTTAAAATCACATATCTTCAATCCATTAATGGCAACTTCATTGGCTTTGTATTGTACCGTTTATTTTCTTAATAAAAAAAAACATTTGGCTTAAACAGACGCCTCCTCACCCGCACCATTCAGTTATATCAAGATCCTCTTCATTTATAATTTGAACAATAAAAAAAGAAAACTTTTAAATACTTACATTAGTTTTTTCAGTAAATCTTCTTCAACCAAATATTTTAAAGTTGAATGATAGAGAAAAGTACATGAGAAAAACTCAATGAAAATTTATTGTAAGTCACTCGAGATCAACTCGAGGTAAATTGACATCACAAACACCCACGTCTTAGGTCTCAAATTTAAATTGAAAAATATAAATTTAAAATTGACATTACCGGGAATCGAACCCAGACCCTCCTGGTATGTGGAGTAAGCTCTAAGCAACTAGACCACAGCAAGCGACAAAAAATGCAATTAATTAATTTAGTATCTAATCAGTGGCGGTTTTTTTATATACACGAGCTGCAGCACCCCAAGAAAATTTGATAGAAATGTAATTTTATTTACTTTTATTGTATCTATAATATTATACGATTAACTATTTAAAAGTGTGGCACGTATTTGCTGAACGGGCGCCGATCGCTCCTCAGATGCATTACTGTATATTGTGCTGACAGAGTGTACAGTAATACATGATGTATTATACACCGAAGGAGCAACGCGAGCACTGCGCAGCGGCGTTGCTCCTAGAATTTGGTGTGTCACTGTATGGTGTGAAGTGTATAGACTGAAGGGGGGTCTCGCCGTTTAGTCAGTGTCGCGCTGCAGCTCGGCGCAGCGTCGTTGGGTGAATTGGCTGATTTAGCGAATTTGCGCCCACGCAGTCGTGATCACTTTGCATTTTTACATACTCTTAACACCTCTTTGTAAGTGTTTTACGTCCTTAGTTTGCATGCCAAGCTTCTTATTTTTTAAATATAACATTTGCCCCTATTACAGGATAAAAATCATGGATCTAACCAAGCCACTAACTGTAACAGAAATAATAAATGCTAATAACTTATGCGATGTTCTTGGAGAATTGACAAAGCTCTTAAAAATTTTAATTACTACTCCAATGACAACTGCAGAATCTGAGCGTTGCTTTGCTACATTAAAAAGAATTAAAACTTACCTTAGAAACACAACTAGTCAAGAAAGATTGACAGTTTTATCAATGCTTTCAATAGAGAAAGATATGACTGGAAAAATACCAAACTTTAACGAAAAATTAATAGAAAAATTTGTCAATAACAAAAATAGACGAATGGACTTTATTTGCTTTTTCTTTTAATTGTTATTATTTTTGATATTTTAAATAAAATATAAGTAATATGGTCTTTTACTGAATTGTAATCTACCCACAGCACCTCCAAATATCATACCCACGAGCCGCCACTGTATGTAATTCATTAAAAAATAATTTGGCTCAAAGAATCCTAAACTGTTTTGCTACTCACATTTGGCTCTTTTCGTCCCAGAGGTTGCCGACCACTGAACTAAGTCATCGATATGTAATCAGTATATCAAACAAAATATTGGACTCAGTATACTATGCAATAATCTAACGATGCTCCAATCATTTTGCATTATTGGTCAGCCGTAGAGTATTAGAAATGTTTATTTTTACTTTGGTTATATTGTATTCGTGTTTTGATTTGCGGTTATCTTGCAGGGCTTAAGATGCCGATGGTGCCGAGGCCTGGGAGCCTGAAGGATCCAGAAATAGCGGAGCTGTTTAATAAGCAAGACCCCGAGAAGATATTTGAAGACCTTCGGGAGATCGGCCATGGCTCCTTCGGAGCTGTCTACTATGCCAGGTGCAATCTCACCCGAGAGATTGTGGCAATCAAGAAGATGTCCTATCTCGGCAAGCAGAGCCTGGAGAAGTGGCAGGATATCCTCAAAGAGATCAGGTAATTGTCTTGTAATAGTGTTGTGAATTTGTCTATTGTCATCATTTAAAACATGACCGCACCGCGATCATGTTTTATAAAAATGAACTATGAAACTATTTAATGCACTACAATTTCATTTTTGATAATTTCAATTTTTTAAGGGCAAAATTAAACTGCAATGGTCGCGCTCGGTTAGTAAGCATTTAAAATTGATCATATCGTCATACGAGTGAAAGCGACAATGTGCATTTTTCTTGTAAACAGATCAAAGCATTATTTGACATCTTGCAAACATCATAGTGTAAAATTAGCAATATCCCATGAAAATTAAATTTGTGACTGAATCTTCTATTATGTAAAGATCTTCACGGCTTTGTTTGAAAGCACCGTTTACCATTCATACGCTAGTCTAAATGCTGATCCACTTGACTCAACTAAGCTGATAAAAATATTAAGAGATAAGCTAGTACCTTTATCAATTACAATCTAACCCTAATGAAACTATTCTGATCCGACTGTAAAACATTCATAAACAGTGCAATGAACCGTGGATAAATATTTTCAATCACACATCAGTACCATTTAGCCTGACAATTGTACTGACCGATGGAATTCTACCGGTTGGAAAGAGAGATGTGACGTGACCCACCTAACGTATCTCCATGACAGGTAGGTACAGGAGGCTGCCTGTTCCGTTCCACACTAAATCGAGCTACCCCCGATATCTGACTCACGTCTCTATTCCTGAACCTTACCATACTGTTTTGGATAAATCTTGGGCATCGCCAGGCACCGTGATTCACTGGTACAATATAATGCAATAGAGAATCTTAAATTAAGACACTTACAATTTGCTTTTGCAGATTTCTTCAACAACTAAACCATCCAAATACAATAGAATACAAAGGATGCTATTTGAGAGAACACACAGCATGGCTGGTCATGGAATATTGTGTCGGTTCAGCTTCAGACATCATCGAGGTGAGATATCATTTTGAGATTCAATTTTAACGATACCTGTTTACGATTCTATCTGGTTTATTTGCACGCTTGTAAATTAAAACTTGAGGAAATATGTGACGTGTACTTATGTCTGGGTTGTGTCATTTGAATGTCTACTTTGTTGTTCATTACACTGTGACTCCAATTTTAACAGTCGTAATTTCCCCAAACAGCTGTGATGAATAGGCTTTAATTCACAAATTGCGAGCTATTGACTCATGTGCATGTTTTATTCCAGCATTGGTCAATTTATTGTCGAAGTTTGATGATTTTTGAGAACTCGACTGCACTCAAAATAGCATAGATATTTTTAATGGATGAATATTTTCTTATTCAATCAATTGATGTGTATCAACACGAATGTCGATTCAACTCATTCTGCACTCGGAAGATACGGGAATCTTATCTCTGTTTATAGTTTACTTTTAATTTACGATTAAAAATTCCTCCGATAGACAACTCATTCGTGAAATTCTTTGTAATGAATGAATCATCACAACACGAGATAAGTTTTTTTCTTAAATTTTTTACAATGACAGACAATTGTAATTGTTCTGTTATATTTGACATATGTACGTACGTGTTAATGTTATGCTGATAAGAATTATTGTTGAATTCAACATGTGAGCTGTTTTATTATTTATTTTTGGAAGTATTGAGATAGTTGCATGTTTATTAAGTGTATCTCTTTCATTCATAATGTGAATCCTTCGCTTGTCAGCTTTCAAACACTCGCTCGCTGATAAAGAAATATCAATCAACATAATAATGGCATGTAGGGGAATTTTCTGTTTGGCTAAGCTTTATTTTATATTATAAAAGTTGATGTGTTTTCAATGCATTTAATTTGAACTGTTTTTTTAATTCGCCAGCTCAAGTATGAATACGGGGCAATAAAAACCTATGACATTGCCTTACATTCTGACTCCACTTGAACAATGTTTAATCCCATGTCGTGTATTGTACGTACGGTTGTAATTTCACCATAAGCGTGACAAAGATTTGGCATATTTTTATCTGATGGCTTAATTTGCATGCTAATCTGACTTTTCTGATTATCATAATATATTGTTTACTTTATTGCACATGTTATGATAAACATGTTTTTTTGTCATATTAACTTGAGCAATCCTAATAAGATAGTTATATCAAAATATTTAACAAAATTTAGCAGGTATTTGTGTTTCTTTTTCTCGGACCGTAGTCGCTCCCTAAAGCATCAGCAACGTTATCATCCAAAAGATAAAAAATTCACCTTATTCAAATAATTTACCAGTCAATAACCACCAGACTATATTAACTATGAAAATACTCTTCCATTATGTAACCAACAAATGCCAAAAAAATCACCACCTTCCTGTGCATAATTTGTGAACATAAACCGATTATGGAAGTATTATCAGACTATCTTGTTGAGTGTATGAAATGATAAATGTGATTCTCATATTCCCGTTTACATAAATGCTTAATTTTTTGTTGTAAAATTCCTGTTATCTTTCAGGTTCACAAAAGGCCCCTGAGAGAGGAAGAAATATCTGCAATCTGCGAAGGAGTCCTCTGCGGCCTGAGCTACCTGCACAACCTCGGCCGGATACATCGCGATATCAAAGCCGGCAACATTCTGCTCACCGAAAACGGCACCGTCAAACTCGCTGATTTCGGTTCGGCCGCTGTCAAGTGTCCGGCTAACAGCTTCGTCGGAACGCCCTACTGGATGGCGCCTGAGGTCATCCTCGCTATGGACGAAGGGCAGTACGATGGAAAGGTAGCAATTTTTATATATAATAAATGAAAGTTAGCAAGCTGTGGAAGATTTTCGGACACAAAATTCTTATAATCTTTTGACACAGATTAAGAGCAATGAAGCAATTTACACTGCCTTTGGCAATATTTTAATTCATGCTTAAAACTGATTAATTTATATTATCGTGGTATTGAAACCACCTGTCAACTTTGACCCAGTCTGCAGAAGAAGAATTATGAAAGGTATCGTCCACTGCAGTGATAGAAGTTTATGAGTAAAAAATTTACAAGACGTGCTAAGTACACAATAGGATTGGTGAATATCAATTCTTTGTCTGGAATAGCTCAGAAGTGCATTTATCATACCAGTTTGGCAAAACAGCAATTTATTATAACTTTATTCGCGCCAGATAGGAATAAAACCATAAAAAATTTTATGTACAGTAGAACCTCGATTATTCGGACTAATTAGGGATGAAGATAGTCCGGATAACGAAAAAAATCATAATTGACAAGGAAAGACATGCACATGCACATTCACTATGAATATTTTTTATTCGTAGATATAGCTTCAGTATTAATTTATGTTTTATTTAGAAATTCAAGTATTGTTTTTTGGTTAACACAACTAGCTGTTATTTTTGAAGCTGCCAAATCGCGAATACTTTTAAGACATAAAATATCCTGAGTTACTCTTCTTGGCTCTCAAACCATTTCATTGTGACATCTAAGCACTAAAAAGCCTTAGAATGTGCAGGACCAATATCTCTTCCTTCGCAAATATCTTTTTCTCGATCTTGTTCCTTAGAGACAAATATTTCTTTAATTATTTTCTCATCATTCAATATTTTAAATCCAAAATCGTTCGCATAGCAATTTAACCACTCGGTTACATCTTCTTTGACACATTCAGCACATATTTAATGCAATGTCTCTTATAACAATTTCTAGTTTGTTTCTTGAACTTTCTAATAGTCTTTCAAGATTTGGTTCCATGATTTTCTCACTGTTGACACATCTAAGGAGTTCGAATTCTCAGAAATTTTACTGTAAATATTTTATCGATCGGGCTTAAACATTCTATTGGTGGGTGAGATAATGCATTGTCTAGTAATAATAATGTTTTCCCTCGTTTATCAATAGAGTTTTAATATTTTTTAACTTTTGGAATGATCTGTTTTTCATACCATCGTTTAAAAATTTTACTATTCATCCTGGCCTTTTTCTGATGCTAATATTCAACCGGAAGACTTCTTTGATTTCCAACAACAAACAAAATGGTATGCCTTCTATCACGTACGTAAACAATGGTGGAAACTATTCGCTGCGTGAAAATTAGCATTTCGTAAAAAAATTGTTTACATATTTTAAACAATCCGGATAATTGAGGTTCTACTGTATAATAATAATATATGTACTATTCTTGTTTTTTGATGTTCAAATTTGTTACTTAACAACTTCTGCCAGTATGATGACAGTATATATAGTAATAATGATGAAATTGAAGGAATAATAACTAAAGCATTTACAGAGCCCTAGTAGCAACCTACAGGAGATTCAAAATCATTGAATATTCAAGGATAACTGCTAAAACTAGGATCATCCGAGATTAAACAGAATTATATTCCATTAGACAATTTAGAATAAAGAGTTCTTCCGATCTTTTGTGACACTCATGATATAATTATAATTCCTTGATGTATCAATCTTATCAATACTCACAAATGATATATTAGGTGATGATTGAAATATGATACAATATATTAATATTGGGTAATTTTTTTTTCAGGTGGACGTTTGGTCTTTAGGAATTACGTGTATAGAATTAGCAGAAAGAAAGCCTCCTTATTTCAACATGAACGCCATGTCAGCCCTCTACCACATTGCTCAAAATGATGCACCTGTGCTGCAGGTAAGAAAGACCTTCGCTTTATCAGTTTTGCCGGCTTAAATTGGATTTTAAAAAAAGCAGTCATCCGAATTATAAATTATAAGTTAAGTTAAGACATTCTTCCGATGTGAGTTCTAACTGCATCTATGAAGTCTTGAAGTTGGATCGTTGAACATTATGAAAGTTCTTTTTTAGTGGCCATTCATTTCATACATAAAGAAGAGTAGATTTCATTTTGGAAAATCGACAGTATTTTAGTATTTCAACTAATAAGTTGTAAACTTTGTCCGCAGATTAACTGGCTGAAAATATTGTGGATGTCGGTGGATTAATCAGATAATGATATCTTGATGTTTTATTTCAGGCTCCCGAGTGGTCAGACACGTTCCGCCATTTTGTGGAAGCGTGCTTACAAAAGAGCCCTCTAGTGAGGCCCACCTCCACCAAGCTACTCTCTCATCAGTTGATCACGCACCAGCGGAGTCCCATCGCTCTGGTTGACCTCATCCAGCGGACGAAGGCTGCCGTTAGAGACCTCGATAATCTCAATTACAGGAAGATGAAGAAGATCTTGATGGTGGATGCTTGTGAAACGGAGAGTGCTCTGGGTAAATAAATTTTTGGTCTCGATATTTAAAAGATTAATTTTAATCACTCTTTTATGCATAATATACCGTTTGTAATCATTTATTTCCGGCATTTACAAAGTTAGAAATTTAATTTGCTATATCAATTCAGTCTTAACCGGGGGTTCCCCATCCTTTATTTGCTCCATTCCTCCTTTAATCATTGTTCAGAATATGTTCCGCCCTTTTCCAAGATTGACTTGCTCAAAATGCTCATTCAAAATAATATGCATAAATTACGTATTATTGAAAACCTTTAATATACGGCAGCCATTCCCCCCATGGACTTTGAAATAACCTCACTTTATTATTGAGCATGCTATTATGGTGCGTGGGCCTTAAAATATGGTTGTAACATATATAAATCGTGGTAACTTGGAAAGAATTCAACTTTCTTAAACAATATTTTTTATACAATCAAGTCTATCAAGTAATCAACACTATCTGATAATAGTCGGCAAAGCTTATCATTTGATATTAATTCAAGGACTTACTATCACAGTGGCCCAACTATAGAAATGCCTGTTTTGAGTTGTGTTTGGTTTTGGCAATGCCATAAGCATATTTATTAGTGAAACAAAGCTATATCGTACATATAATAGTTTAAAAGATATGGTCGGTTGTGTCTATCTACAAAAGAAATTCTAGTGTGAGAAGCAAAAAAGTAAATCACCTGTTATACTTGTGTGAACTTAATTGTTTTAGTATATCGACCCCTGTGATCCTAAGCCCTCGATCAAATAGTCCTTTTCATCATTCTTTAGTTCTTATCCAATTAGACAAAATTGTCAACAATCAATAACGAGTTATTATTTACAATAGAAGTGAGATAGAAGATCAATATAAGAGGATAGAAACTTATTTGTGATATTGTTGTGATTTATAACAGAGACAATATGCTATGTCTTAATAAAGGAGACGGAGATGACACGCCCGATGAACAGACCGGCGGCGACAGTTCAAAATCGAATTCAGCAACATCGGAGCACTCGCTCAGGTCCATGGGTGCATCGGCTGTCTCTTCACAGTCATCCTCCAGCGGCAGTTTACGGAGACGACCGCCCATTGCGCTCCCTATCAATCTTGGAAATCACCACGGGCAACCTACACATCTTTCCGTCAGGTATGTGTTTATATTTCATGGCATTTTGCAAGCATCAATACCACCTTGAGGAAATTTAAGTTTTTTTGATTGAATTGGCATTTAACTAATACACCTGTCCCTCGATTTACACGGTAGATAGGTTCCTGAGAAAACCGTGTAAATCGAAATTGTATATTTTTGTATGAAAAACCGTGTAAATCGAAAAGTACCAAAAAAACGCATAATTATGTTGTTTTCTAGAATACATTAAAAAACGAAATTATTAAAAAGTATAAATATACTTATTCTTTTATTATTTAACTACATATAAAGTATATATAGAGGGACAAAAAATTAAATCCAAAAGATTCATTAAAAAAATATTAAAACGGTTGGTGGGTTTTTTATCAATCGTCACTATCACAAATCACTGCCAATCTCTTCTTCCTGACTGGTTCAAAGTCACTTTCATCACTCGAAATTATTTGTGCCGATTCGATGTTTGACGTAGAAACATTTACTTCTCGAGGAGATTTGTTAATAAAATCCGTTATTAACATTTGCTTCGAATTTCTTGTTAGATCTTTATGGACTTCATCATATTGAGCCAAGCACTGATTAATATCACGTTGGAATCGAAGGGCCCGTTCCACATTTGAATCATATTGTACAAAATGATTACCTAATTTTCTTCCCAATGCGAGTCCTTCGTGGATGATTTTAGCTGTTAATGTAACTGGTTCAAGTTCTTCTTCATCAGAATCATTGCCACAATCACCAGTTTCATCTATTAAGTTAATTAGATCATCTTCACTTAGTTCTTTATCAGCCACCAGTTCTAAAATATCTCCTTCAGTGAAATCGTCAAAACCTTCTCCACCCAATGAATTTGCCAATTGTACTATCTGAGAATATTCATCATTTAATACTGAAGTAGAAGCTTCAACATTTACTATATTTGGCCACAATTTCTTCCAACAGCCATTGAGGGTTGATTTCTTAATCGCGGTATATGATAAAGCAATATGCTTAACACAGTCTAGGATTGTAAATTTTTTCCAAGCATTAATAACTGTTAACGATTCGTTATTTTCCATTTGTTCTAAAATGTGTGTAAAAGCTCGTTTTATGTAAAGAGCTTTAAAAGTCGAAATTATTCCTTGATCTAATGGCTGTAATAATGAAGTCGTATTTTTTGGTAAAAATGTAACCTGGATATTCTCATGCTGAAGATCTTGTGGATGACCCGGAGCATTGTCAATTAATAAAAGCACTTTGAAAGGCAGTCCCTTTTCTTTTAAATATTTTTTGGCATCTGGGATAAAACAATCATAAAACCATTCATTAAACATTACGGCAGTAACCCACGCTTTCTTATTAGCCCTCCAATAAACTGGAAGATGGTTGATATTTATTCCTTTAAATACTCGGGGATTTTTTGATTTGTTGATAACCAATGGTTTCATAATGTGATCTCCTGAAGCGTTGCTACAGAAAAGAATTGTTATGCGATCTTTTGCTGCCTTATGACCGCTAGCTGATTTATGAACTTTAGACACATAGGTTCTCTCTGGCATTTTTTTCCAAAATAACCCTGATTCATCAGCATTGAAAACCTGATCAGGAGTATATGAATTGATGGAAACAAGTTCAGCAAATTTTGTTGGATATTCTTGTGCTGCATCTACATCGCCAGATGCCAGTTCACCTTTTAATTTTAAATTATGTAGAGAGTTTCTTGATTTAAATCTTTCGAACCAACCATGACTTGCTGTGAAAGTATGCTTCTTTTCAGATGAAGAAGAAGGTGGTATCTTCTCTTTAATTTTTTCATAAATCCGCAATGCTTTATTTGTAATAGCATTGGTATCAATTGGCATTCGTTTTTGTGTTTGGTCCTCTATCCAAATCATTAATGCCTTCTCCATTTTTTCCATTGCAATATCTCTGATATATGAAGTTGTGCTCGTATTCGTAGTGCCAGCTGCTACACTCTTTCTAATTGAGTTTTCATTTTTTCTAATGGTTCTTATTGTAGCTTCATTCATACTATATAATCCAGCAACATCTATTACTCTTTCTCCGTTTTGTAAACGATCCAAAATTTTTATTTTGGTTGCTAACGAAATAACTTTTCTTTTTACTTCTTTCGGCATAATAAGGCTACAAATATTATTCAAGATATAAAGCACGCAATTGAAAATTATGTATGTACTCGATTTTACTTACGAATATGAAGAATTATAATTTTCAAGCTAAAGACTCTGTTCGGGCGAGAGTTCCGCTCTCGCCGATGTTTGTGTGTGTGCAGTAAATTCGTCCCCAATGAGTGGTGATAAATAAAACGGCAGAGGTATGATCCGTTAGATTATATCGGTAGGTTCAGCGCAGGGTGATTAGCAGCGGCTATCGGCCTGCGCGTGCACACAAAGGCGAAAACGCGTGACGTCTTCTCCTTCCAGGAGTTTGAACCTCACTGCCACCCAGGAGCAGCCGGGGCAAGCGCCAGGCGCCAACACGTCCCGGCTACCCCACGTGACCATTCCTTTGCCGTAGTGGGATACGGCCGTGTCCAATGACGGACAGGTATATCTCACGCCATTCTTCCAGTGCAGACGATTGGTGGTCTCGGACAAGGACTCACACCGGCACATCTAGACGGGTCGGCGCCGGCGTCTGCGTGCATTATCAGTTAAAGCGGCCGATACCGTACAGACTCAAAACAATTTGCTCCGCTGCACGTGACGTTAATTTCAAGTCGGCGAGAACAGTTATTTTTAAAAAAAAGTTTTTAATTTTCTCAACCGTGTAAAAGCGAAAACGTGTAAAAAAAGTACCGTGTAAATCGAGGGATAGGTGTATAACTATTCTAATAAGGTCAAAAATAACAATGTTTTTTAGTTCTACAATTTTTTTATTACGTTGATAGCTTTAACTGGCTTAGAAGAATCTTCTCATCTATTCTAACACCGGATATATATTAAAAAATAAAGTTATAATTGTAATTAATCAACTTAGTGTTTTTTCTAAGAATTTGAGATAAAAAAGGAATTAATGTTTTTCAAAGCAAATAAGTTTAAATTTCAATCATTATGTATACATTTATATTACATTAGCTTCTTGTAATGGTTTTAGTTACAAATATAACCCATCACTTCAACCATATCCCTGTAATATGCATATTATGCCACATACGTGATTATACATAGACAGTGTCAATAAGTAACTTTAACTGTGTTCGCTAGTATGTTTTCAATAGTAACTTATTGTATGTCAGCTGCTTATTATTTCTTTTCAAAGAAGAAGAATATTAGGAAATGGAAGTTGTTAAATAATCAACCTATTGTGCCTAGTTTTTGGACGGGGTAAGGTAGGTGGGCAGGAATAAAAAAATCTCATTTAGTATTCTTCCATAAACCTTCTGTTTGGGCTTTATTTGATTTTTCATATTTAATAATAAACAATTTTATTTCTGCAGGGACAGCAGTAACTGTCAAGGTATGGGTCACCGGGACGACTACGTAAACCGTGAGGTGATCAGGGAAGCTCAGCGGGAGAGAGATCTGGAAAGGGAAAAGGAACGAGAAAGCCACAGCCATCCTCATCACGCCCATCAGTTTACGGAGTACAGAGAGTATGTTAACCAAGCGCCTGTGGTTGTTCCCACCAGGGAGAGGGAGGGCGATACTAACACCGCGCAGAGGCGACACCGACCAGGTATGCCAATCAAACTGCATAATAACAGGCACTTAATAACAAATTGATTCATCGTGTATTTTTATTGCAATTATAATCATATACCTCTTAGCATATGTCCAATTCTCAGTGTCAGTTCAATCCCATGCTGAACGAATTGAAATGTTCCTAACCTTTTCTCCACTGCTCCCGTTTGCTCTTTGAAATCGAAGGCCGACGGAATGTTGTGCAATCAATACAAAATAACAAATTTAGGAAGTAGAAATGATGAGATGAAATTTTTTTAAAACCATTTTTCCATTTCTTAGGTTCAAGCAATCACGTGTTGCCGGCTGCCGTCTGCATGGTGGCGGAGCACGGTGCTAATAACTTTGCCACCATCAGGACGACCAGTATCGTGACCAAACAGCAAAAGGAGCATATGCAGGTTTTTGTCTTTTCATGTGATATTAAATAAGGATGGTGTCATTGATGAGTCTCTGATCTCATCTGCCAAACTGGAAAACAAAACGCAGCTATTTCATGTAATATTTAACTGACTTTTTACGTCTAGTTTGAGTCTTGAGCAACAATTAAAGCTAGTAAAACTGTACAACACATACTCAGTCTGACGGGACTCTACAGATAAAATGCAATAGCCAACCAATTGGACACAGTTGTTGAAGAAATCAATAATCTAATAAATGAGTTTGAAGAAGAATAAGATATGAAGCTTTCATAGTTATCTTGGTTGTTGGTATTTGTTTGACTCCTCGGTTTGCTTAGCTTAGAATAATATTGACATTGTTTTATTTTTTTAAACCCATTATAAATAAAAGGTAAAACTTGGGGTCCCTTTTTATTATTTTTGCTTCATGTGACTTGAGATTTTGGAATATTTTGGTTTGTTCAAGGAGGAGATGCACGAACAGATGTCAGGCTACAAACGGATGCGGAGAGAGCATCAAGGCGCTCTTGTCAAGCTGGAGGAGAGGTGCAAGCTGGACATGGACGCTCACAAGATGCAACTCGACAGAGAGTACGAAGCCTTGCTTCAGACCTTCAGTCGAGACCTGGAAAGGTTGCAGGTAAACAAGCCACAAATTAACATTCCACGCAAAAAATGTGGCATTCAATGCCATTAAATAAATACTTGAACCGAATACCCCCACAATGTTATTTTTTTCGACATGCTTTTTCATCAACCTTTTCTTGCACATGTTACTACTATTTTAAAACTAAATTTTGAAAAATACAATAAGTTTTGTTTGCAATATTTAGGTACGACACCAGCAGGAGTTAGAGAGAAAACAAAAACAGAACCAAACGGCTGAGAAGAAACTCACTAAAGAGATTGGCGGAAAACAAGAACAAGACAGGAAGGCATTTGAAGCACATCGCAAGAGAGAGTACAAAGATAACAAAGAGAGATGGAAGAAGGAGCTGAGCATGGACGAAGCTACGCCTAAAAGACAGAGAGATGCCACACTTCAGTAAGGATTATTGTTAACTTTTTTTTTGGATATTGTTCTAGCTTATTAATAACATGTAGGTTTTCAGATAATATGTCGATAGCCCTCAATTTTATTTTTGTCATTGTCTTGAAGGATTTTTTTGAGCGTAACTATCTATTTAGATGACAATATAAGATAGGTATTGAATATTTTCTAACACAGGCATAGGCAACCTTTTTTTATTTGGGGGTCAAATTATCAAATAAATCAATACCAAATGAATTAAAACAAGTCGTTACTTCATATTTAGTTTATTTTAAATACAATGCTTTGCTTTAAAACTGCAAAAAATTTATAATATAATGAACGAAATAATAATTATTATGAAGAGTGGCCGTGTAATTGAACTATAAGATTATCAATATTGACTGGTATTACTCGAGGATAATTACATAGAATTTTCTATGTTTTTGTCCGTTTTCCTTGCCTGAATTTTTGATTATTGTATTTCATCCTTGAAAAAAAATCTTTTCAAAACATGCTGCCAAAAATACGCGTAAATTTGTAGAATTTTTTTTCAACCAAATAAAATTTAATTTTCCCAACATTGGTCAAATCAGAGTTACCCATTGAGTTGTAGTATTGAGGTATAGATGCTATCAAAATCTGCTACAGCATAATTGTTTCTCAAAAATGATGACTAAAAGGAATGCAAAAAATATTTTCAGATCTCAGAAAGAAAACCTCAAGCAAGCGGAAGCAGCGAAAGAGCTACGATTGGTGAGGGGACAGAAGGAATATCTGGATCTAGAAGTGCGAAGGTTTAGGCGACTGAGAATGTTACACTTTCACTCCAAAGAGCAGGAATTACTCAGAGAGGTAAATCTAAATTTTTGTCGAAGAAAATTTATTTCACTTAGTACAAATTTATTTTGTTGAAGTCGTCGGTGAAGCCAATATCATAATACTTAAGCTGAATTGTACGCCCTTTACTTGGTTCAGTTAATTGTCAAAAACCGTGTTTGTAATTCATTCTGTTTTGATGAGTTATTAAGGCTGAATAAACTTTCTGAAAACAAATTTCAAACAAAATACTCGTGTTGCAAATGTGTTTTCCATTATTTATAATAATAATTATCAATATTTTTTCTAGTCACTAGAATCCCGTGTTGAAAATATAGTTTTTTGAATTTTTCGTTAAAGTATAAACTTTTTTGCAGGAGTGTCTGCTGCGTATCTGCCTAATATTGATATTTCACATAAATCATCAGTGTTTTTACAAAATTTGAAAATTGAAACCCAATCATTTTGTAGTGATGTGATTAGTTCTTAGAGCATGAAATTAAAAAATTATGTACATATCCACGCTATAATCAAAAAATTGTTGTCATTCTTTCAAATTGCAACCATTTTTGTCTCTTATTATGGAATCTTAAGAACTAAGAACTTAAAGTGTGTTTGATTATGATAATTCTTTTAGATATATTTTCTTCAATTACAGTATTTAAATTGCACTCTTGGGTTTATAACTCTTCAACTCGAATACTGTTGTAACTCCAGCTGTTAACCTTTAGAGGACTAAGTAAATCTGTACTGAAGGAGTGAGTTTTTTAAAATGACAATTGTGTGACTTTTTTCCAATGAATACAGTCAATCCTGTTTTTAGGTGGTTTTTTTTTTGTGCGATTTCGAAGTTATGCAGTTTTTTAGAAATGCAAATTTTCAAAAAAATGTGCTATATTTTACGATATATAAAAATGTTAAATATTATATCGAGAGCATGTATCGTTGCATTTTGGATAGAATAGAGAATGAATCATAAACACAACTGACATTTGGAAAAAAAAATACGATTTTGAACTGTTTAAATTATGTTGCATCTGCCATCGCTGAATTAAGTCCACCTACTTGGGTGTGTTATAGTTGATAAAACCATTGAAACATCGGTAATATCAGCTGAAATGATTACTTTAGCACATGAACTTGGCGGACAAAGGTTTGATACCTTTAGCGAAAATTATATCGACGAATTACTTATGGATAATGCTACAAGTGACGATGATGTCATTAATTTAACTTTAACTATTAACAACAAACCAGAAAACGATGAGGCATTGGAAGAAATTCCAGTTTCTTCACTGCGAAAATAATTCAAGAAGATTCAAATTCTGATCGCGAAGTTTCAACGATAGGTCAAAAAAAATATTTATTGGTATAACCAACTGCATAACCAATTAATTATCGAATAATAAAATCTAAACAAACTCTGAACACTAATTTCATTGTTAGAAAAAAACCATAGTTTTATGAAATTGATGCGCAGACTATTTCTTCCAAAAAAGAGTGATTTAGAACCACATGCTTCAAAACACACTTAGAATTGTCATACAGTGACTGAATATTTTTACGCAGTGTTTTTCCTCTAATTTACCTATACTTTGCGATTTAGTGTATATTTTGACACGCTGTTTCAAAGTTATGCGGATTTTAAAATTCATGGAACATATCCCCACTTTTTGTATGGAAGTCATGTCTTTTTTCTGCGATTTTTTTTTATGCGATATTTCGTGGAACGCATCTACCGCATAACAGGATTGACTGTATATGTGTTATGATTGCTGGAATGAAGTAAAATTATAAGGTTCATAATAAGGTTAAAATTCATAGGTTTTTTCCTTGAAAAACTGTTAGGTGAACACAGGGGTCACAAATCTTACATAATCACAAATACGTTTAAATATTAATTTATAAAATACTATATGTTTTTATTGAAAAATGAAAATATAAAAATAAATACAAACTGCATTGTATGAAAAACCCAGTGGCTGTTCTCAATCTAAAATTTTTGGTGGCCTAAAATAATGTTTAACGTTTTATACATTCCAGTATTTTTTTTTTATTGTGTTTTCCCAAGCTCCCAAGCTCAATCAAAATAATGGTGAAAAGAAAACATGCATTTCTTGCACTGTCGTGTTAGCCCACTTCTTCATTTTGGACATTCCGGACGACTTTTGGGAAACAGTTGTGGCATAAATATTTGTTTCAATGACTATCGTGTCTAAAATTTCTTATGTATAAAATAGCTGAAAAATTCCAGCTTGGTTGTAGTCTCCTACTTTAATTTGTTTTTGATTCTGTCAAATTCTTAAGTGTTGGAGTGAAAATAGAACTGTTCCAAATCCTAATTTCTTCCCAGCAGCGCTTATGCTAGCTCTATGTTCTGTTTCTTACTCCCTGTCTCCCTGTCGTCATGAAGAAGAATCATATTGCATCGATATATCATCTATCAGTGGTGTAGGCAGGGGTCCTGCCGCCTGGAGCGGTCCTTGAATTTGCCGCCCCCACAATTTCTTTCAATTTTGTTTATCAAATCACTTCTATTTTTTTTATCTATGAACTAGGAGTTTTCATTGCGGGTGGCTTATTTTTTTTTATTTATGAATAAAATTTCTCGAAAAATATTTTAAACCCTATCCTTTTTTTACGCGATACATTGGTTCCAGAAAGTGACGCGTAAACCTTACTAACCTCACAAAATTATTTTTTTTACATAAAAAAAATAATTTCTTTATCTATATATATAAAACAAAGTCGGGTTATTTACACCACGTATATCTCGAGAATTACAAAACGGATTTCAATGATATTTGATTTATAAAATTCGTATGCGCCGAGAATAGCAGAATAAGCATTAAAACATCGGAAAAATATCACGGAAAAGAAATTATAAAGAAAATAAATATCTTCATACAGAATAAAATTTTCGAATGACGAATAGCTTCATCAAACGATAAAATGTCGTAAGCTGGTTTCAGAAAAATCCACCAGATCGCACTGTTTTCTATATTTGTTTGTTTTTGCTTTTTTTGCGTACTACTGACTTATAAAAAAATTTAAATTTAGAATATGGATTAGAATAAAAGAAATCGATGATATGAAATTAAAACGAAAGAAAATCGGACAATATTGAAATAAGGTTATGTTTATAATTAGGTATATAAATTTTTGACAACAATATTTTGCACGAACATTGTTTTACTCTGAGATGACACGTTATTACACTTGAAACGCTATATCGAAGAAATTTTAACGTCAAAAGCAAAGCGTTGCGGTTCCTGATCACCCGAATGACTATTGATGCTCTTGGTCGCATTTACACAGTTCATCCAAAAAATGACGAATGTTTCTACTTGCATGTCAAGAGCTCAATTTGCTTGAAAATTATACTTATTGGGACATGCCAATCACTGAAGAAATTGGTTCTGAATCTCCATGTCAGATACGCACATTATTTTCTATCATTATTTTGACATGCTTCACATCGAATCCATGTGAGCTCTGGAACAAGTTCAAGGATGACATTTTACATCGAATTCGTGTCAGTTCAAGGAATCCCGATCTCGAGGTGAATGAAAAGATAAATAACCAGGCTTTGATTTAGATCGAAGACATGTGTTACCTCATGTGAGGCATTTTGTTAATCAAGTTAGGAATGCCAACTTAAAACTAAATCGAAACTAAATCTTCAATATCCATTTAAAAAAAAACTTTTAGGAATTTATGTCTCATGTTCATCACCGTCGCTAAAATATATACTGAAATGTGAAAAGACGAATGAAAGTACATAAAATCAGAAGGTATGTAAAAAAAAATCAGTATACTTTTCATGTATTATATATTATATTGTTATAGAATACTATCAAATCATTATTTTATTTTTGATCCCTATATACAGTCAATCCTGTTTTTATGCGGTTTTTTTATGCGATTTCGAAGTAATGCGATTTTTTAGAAATGCATTTTTTTAAATGTACCATATTTTACGATATATAAAAATGTTAAATATTACATCGAGAGCATATATTGTTGTATTTTTGATAGAATATAGAGAATTATAAACACAACCGACATTTGAAAAAAAAATACGATTTCGGACTGTTTAAATCATGTTGCATCTGCCATCGCTGAATTAAGTCCACCTAATTAGGTGTGTTACAGTCGATGAAACCATTGAAGCATCGGTAATATCAGCTGAAATGATTACTTTAGCACCTGAACTTGGCGAAGAAAGGTTTGATACCTTTAGCGAAAATTATATCGACGAATTACTTACAGATAAAGCTATAAGTGACGAAGATGTTCATAATTTAAATTTAATTATTGACAAAAAACCAGAAAACAATGACGAACTGAAAGAAATTCCAGTTTCTTCACTGCGAAAATAATTGAAGAAGGTATCAAACTTTTCAGTAAATTAGAAGATCATTTCTTTCTAAATGATTCAAATTCTGATCGCGCATTCAAGTTTCAACGATAACTTTAAAATATATATATATGGGTATAACAAACTGCATAAACAATTAATTATCGAAAAAGAAAATCTGAACAAACTCTGATCACTAATTTCATTGTTAGAAAACAACCATAGTTTTATGAAATTGATGCGCATACTATTTCTTCTGAAAAAGAGTGATTTAGAACCACATGCTTTAAAACACACATAGAATTGTCATACAGTGACTATTTTTTAATATTTTTACGCCGTGGTTTTCCCCTAATTTTCTTATACTTTGCGATTTAGTGTATATTTTAACTCGCTGTTTCAAAGTTATGCGGATTTTAAAATTTAAGTAACGCACCCTACTATTTCTATGGAAGTCAAGTTTTTTTTATACGATTTTTTTTTGCGATATTTCGTGGAACACATCTACCGCATAAAAACAGGATTGACTGTGTAGTTGTTTGTATGTGTGGAACATTAAACAAAAATATATATTTTTTTCTAATGAAAGATAATCTCATTAATATAATATTGAAGATTTGGAAAATGTTGCGTTCTTTGTTATAATGAGAATTTATGTCATTTCGTAATATAAAAAATATGAAAAATTAGAATGAACTTTCGTAAAATTATAAAAAAGTATTATTTGAATAATTTTGAAAAGATCCCTGTCATTATGTAAGAGTCTTACAGTTCTGTGAACATGAAAAATCTGAAAAACAAACAATAATTCCCTTCGGGTCGACATTTCGAATCATTTCGAACTGTCAATGGCGTCGTATGCCTAACATTTCGTGCCGCATGTCAATAGCTCAATTTGCTTGAAAAATAAACTCATTGGGACATGACAATCGCTGAAGCAATTGTTTCTGCGTCTCCAAGTCAGATAGTCACATTATTTGCTATCATTTTTTTGACATGCTTCCCATCGAATCCACGTGAATTGTGGAAAAAGTACAAGGATGACATGTCCGAAGACACTTTACACCGAATTCGCGTCAGTTCAGGGAATCCCGATCTCGAGGTGGATGAGGAGATACATAACCAGGCGTTGCTTTTGATCGAAGATATGTGTTACCTCATGCGCTGCATGATGCGTCGCCAGATCGAGGAATGAACGACGCTTTCAATCGAGAATCGGAACGTAAACGTGAATATGATCGAGATGCATTGAACCAATCACTTCGAACGAATGTACCACTGTTGAACCCCCAACAGAAAGTGTACGATACTTTAATGAAGGCAATTGATGAGGGAAATGGTGGCTTATTTTTCCTCCGCAACCGAACAACCGCTCAACCGAACTATGAAAGATCAGCGCAATGACTCAAAATGTTTTGGAGGCGCAATGATTCTACTATCTGGCGATTTTCGCCAAACACTACCAGTTATTCCAAGATCGACCGCTGCCGATGAAATAAACGCTTGACTTAAAACATCGACTCTGTGGCGCTATGTTAAGAAACTTCAGTTAACGACAAACATGCGAGTTGCATTTCTAAACGACCATCTGCCGCAGATTTCTCCAAGCATTTGCTGACTATCTGTAACGGCCGTGTTCCTGTCGACGAATCGAATGGATTGATTTCGTTTTTGCCGAATTTTTGAAATTTCGTCTCATCGAAGGACAATCAACAAAGTGTTCCTGAATATCATTGCTAATCACAAACATCATAATTGGTTGAGTGAACGAGCAATTTTTGCAGCAAATAACAAAGATGTGGATCATTTCAACTTCACAATTCAAAATCAAATCGTTGGTGCACTGTATTCCTTTAAATCTATCGACTGTGCCACGTGAATAACATCATTTCAATGTAATTAAAATACTTTTTATTTTTAATTTTGCACATTTATTGAACTTAATTCATTTTGAGTATTCATTCTAACTGAATTTAACTCATCCAATACATTAACACTTCATTTATTGATTCTGAGGCGGTTCGAAGTTCGTCGGGCCAGCTAGTTG